>JAPSGF010000056.1:322400-388745 GCA_035772895.1 Perdix hodgsoniae | reverse complement strand
GAAGGAAGGAAGGAAGGAAGGAAGGAAGGAAGGAAGGAAGGAAGGAAAAGGGATGCCTCAGATTTTGGCTTTTTTCTTCCTCTCTTTGGTCTAGATTACAGAGATTTAAAAATCAGTGCCATAAGACTACTGCTGAGTATTAGTTCTTGAGCAAAAGAAATAAACTGTTATAATAGTAGCTGTGTTCAAGATTTACTTTAATCTGATAGGCTGGTGTTGTTGGCTAAGGATTCAGTTACCTGCATCAATCTTTGGGCAGCTGTTTTTGAACATAAAACCAGGCACATACCGAACACTGATACAGTGAGTTTGCTCAGGCTCACGAGTAGAGGAGACAAACTTGTGACCAGAGCCAGACTACTGTTCATATCACCAAATAGTAGATAATGAAATTTCCTCTGAAGCTACATGCTATGCCTCTTTCATTTTATCTTTTGGTATGCACTAAAATTACTTAGATTGTTTTTGTATGCTCTATTTTTACCATTGTGATTGGTCTCTGCTGACATAAGGATTTCTTTCTGAAAGGGTCCTGAAAAGATCCTGAAAACGCCCATAGGAAACAAAGGAAAAAATGGCAACAAGTCTGTGTCCATGTTTATTCTGATTTTGTCCGTTCAGCAAACCAAAGTCATTTTCTAAATCCTCTTCAACTTGGCTTTCTTATCTCTGCATATATATCAGGCTTTGCTTTAAACAAGTTGCTTTTGACAGTGTTTCTGTAGTCTTTGTCTCAACAATTTAGATTTTTCAGGCTGCCAAGCAAAACAATTTGTTTTGGCTGTGTTTGCGTGTCTGTTGAGTAAAATACTACACATTCCTGATGAGTGAATAAGATGCTTAAAAAAAACAGTTCCTGAGTTTTTGTGGTCATTTGTTTTTAAGATAGATTTATGACTTCAAGCCTGATTCCATTAATCATTAGGTCCTTAAAGTGTGTGGTGCCTGTCTTATAGAATACATTGTTTCCTATGAGCACCTACAGATAGGAGTGTGATTTGGTAGCTTATCTCTGCCTCCTGAGGGATACTGAGGTAAGGTCTAAATAATGTTAATAGATCAAAATGATAAATATCCTTATATGGCCTTTTTAAGGAAAGGGAGACATAGCTTCCTAAAAACTTCAGTTTTGCGTATTTCTTCTCTTTTATCTATTGGGCAGAAAAGTGATCCAAGATGTAGGCATCCTTTGCTCTAACCCTCACAAAGGAATTTGATAACACAGAAATTGCATTTTAGCTTTCTACACTGAGGGCTTCTCACATGGCCCTTTTCTATCTCCATATATAAATTTATCTGCTGCTCTGGTTTGTGATTTTTTGTTTCTTTTAATATTATATTACCACTTCTGTGACTTGAAAGATATCACATATTAATCACTTTCTTTCTTCACCAACATTTCTCAGAGCTTCAGACACCTTAAGTAACCTTTAAAGTCAAATTGAAACAATAAGTGCTTCAGGGAAAATAGGCCTGTAACTTGTCCACAGAAATTCCTGGGAAGCAGAATTGTACTTCTGACCATTTGGGGCTGTTCTTAGAGAATGCCCAAGCTCCGTGCTTTCAGATTGCATTGGTGTGGTCTCTTCTTATTGTAAAGACCCGTGAAGAAGTGTTTTCAATCAGATTTTTCCATGTGAAGCATCACATTATGAACTGCTTCATCTTCAGAGCATACCTTGATGCCCATATGCAAACCTAAACATTGGGTGGGCTTTCCTAGTAAAGTTGAAAGGTATGGTCAGCAGCGCGCTGAATGGAGTATTAGAGACTGACCAAAAAAGGTGATCTTAGCTCTTTTATATTTCAAAGCTAGATCAACTAGATTAAGCTTAAATTAGAGAGAGCATCTATACAGGGAGCTGATTTAATGAATATTCAGAAATTTTCTTCACCGCTTAAAAGGTGAATATCTCCAAGAATTAAGAGCAAACTTTAAAGAGCTGCATCCAAACTGAGGAGCTGGTGTTTTTCCTTCTCAAATCAAGATTCTAGTTATTGTCAGATTTTAATCTCAATGCTTCAGCTACTCAAATTGTAGTCTTGTTTTGACACATTATTCCCCAGGATCACTTGGACATTAGGACTGCTTCATCCACAGCCCTATGAAAATACAAAAATATGGCAACTCCTTTCCCCACCCCATGTTCTCTTTGTAAAAGGACAAAGATTGTGTCCTCTCTTGGTTGGAAAGGTTAAAAGTGTCTCAAGTTCTGCTGCAGGGTCATGCTCTTCCCTGCACCAGCAGGAGCCTGCTCCTTCCAAACCAGAGCTCTAGGCTGACATTTGGGCCTTTGTGAAAGAAAATAAAATGTGACCACAGGAAGTGGCTTTTGGTCCACAACATAAGAATTTTTAAGGAAACCTGACATTATTTTGTGCATCTTGGTGCTACTGAAACGTGAAGTCATCTTGTTGGTTTTTCTTCTTTCTAATTTTTGTTCACCAGCTTCTCTTCTATCAGTGTTTGCCCAGATTTTGTTTCCAGCATCTATCTAGCGGAAACAGGGCTGGGATGGCCTCTCTCTGCTCTGGGCAATGAACCTCTTTCTTGCTTGAACTGAGGTAGGAAAGGATCATTTTACTGAAAGTGCTCCTGCAATGGCCTTCTGCCAGTGTCATCTCTAGTGTAAGCTCTGAGACAGCCTGAGAAGAAAGGAGACTGCAGAAGGATAGGGAATAGCTCTGGTTCAAGTACCTTCTCATGCAGAAATTAAGTCTTCCAAGGTGCAATAAAAACAAAGCAAGATTATTTTTTTCCCTTTGGATATTAGGGAAATGCATGTTCACTTTATATTGTGGCTTGGGGATTTTTTAAGATGGGATTTTGTCATTTTTGAAGTCGTAAAGCATCTTAACTTCAGGGTGGTAAATCTCTGCTCAGTAGTATTGTCAGTTGAGCTTAGGGGAACAAATCCTATAAATTACTACAGAGAATAGCAGTCACTGAATAGTCCTCAACACCACTGTGTTTACACAAAATTCATCAAATAGAAAATTGGGTTTAAAATAAAAATAAAGCAGTGTGTTTAAATCCTTCATTATTTGGTGACGCAGTATATTCTTAACGGAAACACACGATCTAATGCTTCCCTGCCTATAATCTCAGAAAGATACCTAATAATATATAATTCTTTAGAAAGTTAAGATGTTGATTCATGAATCAATTATGTGTAGCCAGCTGTTGGCCAGTTCAAAACAAATTGGTCACATAAGCCAAAACAAATCTGTCTCATAAGTAATCAGATGCTGTGTTAACATTTGCATTTTGATGAGAAGTTCTGAATATGAAATTTGAGGTGTGCAAATCCTAAATCTGAAGTCCCTTTGAACTGAATGTGTACAATAGCACAGAACTTGAGATCAAAGACTGCTATTAAAAACAGCATGCAATTTGGACTTTTTTTAACCTTAATTCTACAGATGCTATTGCAGTTTGGTTCAGGAAGGTTCCAAAATGAGGTAGAATTGGAAAAACTTAGCAAATTAGTAATGAACTTCAGATGTATCAACAGCTTATGGCAAAATCTAGCATTTGAAATGTCCTGTATGCTTTTTGTAAACTAGTCAAGTCTGTAACAACAGTGTAGCATTAGCTGAAAATGCACTGGTTTTTGTTTTGTTTTTTTTTCATTATGTTCCATAAACACTTGAATGGTTCTTAGAGTGAACTAAGGCTTAACTTTTACTGGCCTAAAGACTATCAAGCTGACAGCCAAGAGAACTGAAGTGGTGGTAAGCAAAATGAACATTTCGTAGCACTGTTCGCCCTCGGGTGGCTTTTGCAGGATCTGTTTCATGCCTTAGCTACGGGCTTCATTGACTCAGTGTAATGAGTGCAGCTATCCTAATTGCAAGTAAAACCAAAACACAGTTCTGGGATGAGTGTTGAACAGGCCCTGCTGGAGTTGTTTCTTATTCCAGAGTAGCATCAGAATTGTAAAACTACTGATTTACACATACTCATTACATCTAGTACTCTGTCTTGGAAGTAGATGGAATTAAAACATATTGCCAACTGTATCGAAGACTATACTGGAAGATTGCCTTTTCAACATGTTGTGGTTTCATTTGCGTAATCTTCTTGTGTAAAACATGTATAGCTTTCAGAAAGCATCCACATCTATTCTGATGTTTTAGTACTGTTCTGAGGTACGTGGTTTAGTGGGAAATATTGGTGATAGGTGGACAGTTGGACTGAATGATCTCAGAGGCCTTTTCCAACCTTGGTGATTCTATGATTCTACATGCTATCTTGGATGGGACTTGGATGGTAACTCAAATCATATTTTCAACCATATTCATATAATCAATCTGTTTTCCCTCTGACTCCTTTTCAGCATGTCTGGGAGTCTTATATTTGCCTGCATTGCGGACTTTTGTTAATAATTATTATGTAATTAGAATGATAGACATTTATGGAAAAAAATGAATGGCTTTTCTGTGATATCTGCTGCATGAGAATTGCCTAGATATTGGTAAAAATACTATCTGTATGCATCAAGCTGCAGATTTCATAACTGTGTCTTTTTGAAGGGCTCTGAAATACTTCTTTTTTTTCTTTCCTTTAATCTCAAACAGAGTCAAATGGAGTTCAGCATTGCATCTCTGTCCATACAAGAACAGAGTGGTGCCCAGACACAAAATGAACAGAGGCAGCCACTTAAAGCAGCACCTGGTGTCCAAGTCCCTAAATCTTCTCAGGCTAAGACCCCTGGCTCTGATGGGTTAATAGCACCCAGAAAGGATGAGGAGTCCTCTTTCTGGAAGATAAATGCGGAGCGCTCCAAGTTTGAAGGAGACAAGTCTGAGTTCCAGTCCTTGACCCCAAGCCAGATCAAGTCCATGGAGAAAGGAGAGAAACCCCTTCCCTCTTTTTACAGACAAGAGTCTGGTCCAAAGGAGGTGGCAAAAGCTGACAAGCCCAGCATAACTAAACCTGAGAAGTCTGTTACCCCCAGTCTACCTTCTGTATCTCTTGAATGGGAGAAACCTCGACCCACTCAACTCCCTGCTAGTCCTCTAGATGATTTCTTTCTTCCTGACCCACCACAGGACCTGGCATCTTCTAGGACAAACAAGGAAGATACTGATGGTACTATACTTACAGATCCACAAATGCCTGGACAGGTAAAGACTTCTGTATCCATTTTCCTTGAATGTAAAAACCATATAACATATTAAAATATGACAAAGTCATTCTGGAAGATTAGAAACGAAGTATTAAAACATAGATAAGCTTGTTGTCTTTTTATCCTGCAAGTTTAGGGAAGTCTACTTAACCAATGTGTCAACTGCTGTTGTTTGTTTCAACATAGTATTTTTTAATGTAGTAAAGTTCATAGGATAAGGGCATCATTTAAATATAACAACTGAAACACTGACATGGCATCCATTGGCTGACTTGAGAGCAAGCTACATTTAGGGTAGGGAGTTTACTGTATAAAATTAAAAAACATTTTTTTTTCTTGAAACAGCTAAATGCTTCTTATAAAAAGCTTAACTTGAATAGTAGGAAAATTAAAATATAGGATTCTTTCTTGGTATACACAGCACAGCATTGAATGGTGAGCTTGTTTCTCAGCTGTTCTAAGCCCAGCAGCCGCATTGCAGTGTTTTGTCCCAGGCAGCTGGACAGCTTTAAATGTATTTTCTCTTAAAGTCCAAAATGGAAATGGAATGAGCTCCCAGAATAGCCTTCTGAATGTGGCTTTTTTTTTTCTTAAAGAAAAACAAATAACAACAAAAAAGAACCTTAAGCAGCTCAATAGCCTGTTGGATCTATTTAAAAAGCAGATGCTGATCTGTGAGAAAAGAAAAGGAACAACAGGATATGACATGGTGAGGGAAAGAGAAGAAAGAGATACAAAGCCTAAAAACTGTGAAGAAGTGTTCTTGAAACAAAGCCATGCAGTTCTGTTTGAAATGCAGCACTGCACTCAAGCCTAATGTATTACTGTACACCTTAAGCATGTCACAAAGCTTTCTCTTACCATGTTTTCACACTGGTGATTGTTTAAATTCCAAACAAGATGATGTAAGGTCAGAAAGATGCAGTCTGAGGTAAATGGTTGAAAGTGAAGAGAGTGGCAGTATTTGAGAGAACTTTAGTTAAGCCACGTCACTGCTTGGAGTGCCACATTTAGTTTAGGTTTTGGTGTTGGTTTTTTTTTCCCAAAGCAAAAACGTTATTCTTGAGCTGTTGTACTACAAATTGTGACTGCAGTAGTTCTTTAATTTTAGATAAAAACTGTGTCATGATTTCCTACATCATAATGGTTTTGTTCGGTATTAGTTCCTTGGAATGTTTTCTGGCTCACTGGAATGGTTTGAAAAGCCTGGTTTTTCTATGCATGCAGAAGCAAACTTGCCATATCGAAAAGTGAGAAGACAGGGTTGCATGAAAGAATTTTCTTCTTTCCCTCTTTTTGGATTCTTTCCCCAGAACAGGGAAGAGACTGCAGAAAGAGGAAGCAAAGAAAAGTCACGCTGTAGGAATAGAGACTCTCGAGACTCACATGTCTCCGAACAGTCATCCTGAACACTGAAATCATTGCATATGTCACAACTGACAGTGCAGTAGTGCAGGAGCAGCATGTTCTTGATAGCCAAGTAAAATGGCTGGTCAACAGAGTCTAAACCACACACTTTTCTAGACACAACTGGCTGTCGCTGTAACAGGCAGTCCATTTGAATTAGTAATGCCTGCATTGTTTGTTTGTTGTTTTTTTTTTCTTTTTTTCATTCTCTGCAATGCTCACCCTACTACCCTTCTCTGAAAATTGATCTTTATGAGTTTTTCATGGGCACAAAATTACCTTTTGCCTGCAGATCAGGAGGGTTTCATTTCTTCCTTGGAGTTGCATTTTTGTTTTTGTTTGCCTTTGTTTGTCTTCATGTCTGGTATTATTTGCTGTAGATTCTTAGGCATCCTAAGCAAGATTAAAGACTTGAAGTACCAGCAGACAACAGTTTAAAGTTTCTTTTGTAGATAAGCAGTCAAGTACTGGGCTTGTAATACCATAATTAACAGTCGCATCTTTTCTTTTTTCCTCTTGCAGACTAGTACAAGCAGTGTTATCTTGAAGACTGGCTTTGACTTTCTAGACAACTGGTAAAAGGTGCATCAAAATAGTACGAACCAATTTTGGGAAAGGAGTGAGATATCTTTCTCTTCATGTGTTAATTTACTAGTATTTGTGTCTTTTTCTAGAAGTAACTTTCAAATTCTTAAATGTTGCCTTTGTATAAACTTTTGTAATACCAGATGCATTTTTGGTTTTTAAACAGTGTTAGATGTGTGGTTTCATTTTGATTTATTTTTAAAATCTGTTAAATTTTTAGTAGCTACTGTTTTGAGAGGAGAAGTTTTGATGGGAGAAGTTTTGATGGGAGAATGTTACCAAGTAGATGTTAAAGGAAAACAAATGAGTGTCTCTGCATCTGAGAAGTGGAACCTATAGGAGCAGGTTGTTATTTTGAATTGAAACCTTGCCTGTAGGTAATAACATAGCACATGCAGTGGTTCCAAAAAAAAAAAAACACAAAAAAACACAACACAAAATGATTCTGTACTTCAGATAACTAGCAAAAGCAGTATGAAAAATAAGCATACAGAGTACGTTTATTTCTATATCTCATGTAGTCTGGAACTAACTTTTGTATTACTTATTTGAAAATACTTTTCTGTTGAAGAGGGCAGAGGTATTGCCAAAATGATGGATCCAAAGAAGCACTTCTTCTACCCTACAAATCTGCTAAAATAACCAGAAGAGTGTTAGAGAAATGTCCTGGGGAAAGAATTGATGTTTCTGATCTTTGGATTAAAGACTTGAATTGGGGAAGGGAAATAGGACAACACCTTATGAATGGGAGAAACTGTCTTCAGGGAATACAAGCCTAACGATTCACTGCCTCCTTGTTAGAAGATAACTCTTCTTAACAGTAGTGCTGGAAGCACAGCACTGGTAATTGCTGCAGTGTGAATTACTTTTGTGTCAGGAAACCACTATGTTTATGGGCGGTCCTAGCAGTATGAGGCTTCTTTGTATTTATAAGCAACTTACAGTCTCAAGGACTTATCAACTTTGGTGCTTTTTCCTCCTGGTGGGTACTTTCTCTCTTCAGCATTCAACATCTGGGTTACATTTATTCCCAAGATGCAAAGTAGCATCTCAAGGTGGCCCTCAGCAGTTCTGTGCTCGAATGATCTTTGGTGTTTTAAATGTAGAGAAAAAGGTTAGCTGTCATTTGAGTCTGTTGTCTCCGAAATGCAGCATGATTTACACACTGACTCTCACTGTGTTTACCTCACCTTGAAGCCTTAATTCCCCCAACGCACAACCAGTGGGTGGTCTGCTCCAATGCCAAAGGTCTGACCTTCCCTTTACCTCAGCAGTAGTCCCGTAGCATTTGTTTGGGGTAGAAGGCAAAGCATGGGGCTCTGATGGCTCTTGTAGGTCCCTGCCAAATCTGTAAGAAGGTTGCCATCTCCTAGATCTTGACAGTGCTGGGCTTCTCATGGATTAGCATTTGGTTAAATGCCAGAGGCAGTTATATGCACAGAACTGGCTGCTGCAGGGTTTTTTTCTGGCTACTCCAAGTCTGTTACAGGAAGTGTTTGAAATGTACTGGAGGAGTCCTTGCCTCTAATTGCTGTACTGCTCTGAACAAGCATTGTGTGCTGATAGAGCATTAAAACTTACTTGCTGATCAAGGAAGATGCTGTAAGATGCCCTCTGAAAAATAGAACCACCAAGCCTCAAACCTCCAGCTTTTCTAGAGTTTTCTTAAAAGGTTTCTTAGCTAAAGGGGCAGATTGCCACAGAGTATAAGCCATTGCATAGCCTTATGTATAGAATCCAGAGGCTTCTAAATATCCTTCCTGAGATGTACACTTTCCTAATTCACAGACATTGTCTCTGCGTTCAGCAGTTCACAAAATACTATAATTGTTTCTGTTGGCCTAGGCTTTACAGCTTGCTTTTTCTTAGCTGTCTGTTTTTAGGATTTCTTACAAGTATCCAGCATTAATATAGCTTAGAACAACTTCAGCAAAAAAATGTTTAGGTGTGTAATTAGTGCTGACTTACACCTCCTTTTAAAATTGACAAATGCTAACCCTGGGTATTACTCCTTTCATTGACTCCAATTTTCTATGCATTCAGCTGCTGAAAAGTTTCAAATCCAGTGTTAAGATGTGTATTCTGATCTTACTTAGAAATGGACAGATCTTAAAGCAAACTCTCATACTGCTGAGGGGTGTTATTTCATATCTCTGCTAACTGCATTGAAACTTCTTAAAGCAAAACCTGGGCTGTCTGTCTCCTCTATTGGCTAACACTACCCTGATACACATTGGGACCAGCTGGTAGAACATGCTGCAGAACTTTATACTTATCCTGGTAGCTCTTTCCTGTGCTTTGACAAGAGTTGATGCTCCTTCTTTCTTTCATATGTTTTTATTAAACATTCTTACAAAAAAAAAAAAAGTACTTGGTCACATTTTATATTAACAATGTTTTAATAAATTCACTTTAAATAGAACATTCAAGGCTTTTGTACTAGTTTGTGTTTTGTCCCTTATGCCCTTCCTTCATCAGTGCCATTTGAGTTTTTTTGTTCATACTGAATTTGCCTGAAAGGCAGTGAAGAACAGTCTGATCTAGAATTTAGAAACGGAGTTCTTCAGATCAGGGGTAAAAAGAGAATTCTCCACACTGCAGCTGGATTTCAAACCGAGAGTGAGGCTGTTTGGGGGAGCTTCCCTGCTTTGTTGTTTTATCTGACAGGTGGGGACAGGAGAGGACTTGAGGCTTCTGTGAAGACTTCACTGTAATGGACTTGAAATGTAGCACACACATCGGTATCAGGAACAATATTGCAGGAGGATTTTGAAAACCATGCTTAGTGCAAATGACCAGAACTAGCAGTGACAAAGTTTGACACAATTATGCTCTCTGTGGATGGTTACCTACAGTTTTAAAAGCAAGTCACAAGAAGATGCTGGCAGAGGTCACTGCATAGTCTTGCTCTGTGCCTTCTGTCCAATACTTGAAAGCTTGCTGCGCAAGAGAATCAAGCTTACTGCTACAAGGATGTTTCTTTTTCTGCATACCCCCATCTGCCCTTTTCCAAAAAATGTATTTTGAAAAGCAACTCAGATTTGTTTGATCCTTCAGCTGAATTTCTACCAACAACTAAAAGGACATTTGAAGAAGAATTTGGTTTGGAAAGACTCGACAGCCAATTAAGGGGTGGTATTCCAAGTATAATTAGGATCTGGCTTACACATCATTTTCTTCAGTCTTGTTTAAGCATTATCTTAACTTTTAAAAGTCTATTCTAGTAAAGGCAAATCCACAGCTTCTGGGAGCTTTGTGGGCAGTTAGAGTCAGCAGGTCTCATTACCAGATACAGGCAGTGTAGAAAGCATGGTTTGACTGTCTGCCTAAGCATAGCTGAGTGGTAGATCAAATTTGTCACTGGTGGCTTCTGCCGTAGTTGCTGAGCAAATGAGAAACTGGCTGTGTGGCCACCATTGTGGTACTGTAACAGCACCCAGCAGGCAGAGTCCTGTCCACTCTTCAGCATTCCCCAGAGAGTTTGCAAGTCCCGAGAGGTACAAAACACAACTTTGTAAGTGTTACTCACAGTCACGCTGCTGGAATTTGCTGCCCAAGTTTGCCATGACCTACTTGTAACAGTTTCTTCTTGTTACTGTGAGGTACAGACGTGGCAGAATCGAGGAGTAATTATTGGCTATCTAAGATAAACCCGTAATTTGGCTGTCAAACATTTATAAGTTAATAATGCAAGTGAAAGCCTTTACAGAGCAGGTAACCCTGGTGTGCCCGATTCTTTGCAACAGGACATTTTTCTTATTTCTGTTGAAAATCTGTTACTGTCCCTTTACACATGTGAGATTTACACCTCAATGCATACTGCAGCCAAGTAGTTCACAGTGAGGATCTGCATCTCTCTCTGACCTTCCACCACCTGAGGGGCCCTGACAGCGCTCTCTAGAGTCATTGAGTGCATGGTGAGAGATGATCACAAGATATACGCTCGCAGCCTTGGTCCAGTTCTCCATCTCCAAGAGATGCTGATCTGAGATCAGATATATTCTGTCTTAGTGGAGCAGGAAAGGAAATCTCACAATTCAGCCCTCTCCTTCAGACCTTTCCCTTCTAGGATCCTCTTCCCAAAGGCATTGCTCCTTCCCATCCTCCTCCCTGCTGTTCAAGGCAAAGTTTCCAGGGGAAAGAGAGGCCACAGTTCCCCTGCCCGTTACCAGCAGCTTGATTTTCCTGCCCAAACAAGTGCATGTGTCCAGCACAGTACAGGTACCCACTCAGGGCAGCAGGCTGCTGGCCTGGCCAGCTGCCCATTATCCCTCTCTAAGGCAGGCTTGGCTGAAAGCCTGGCAGCTGCGTCTCTGCTCACCTTCAGCCTGGCACATTGTTTTAAAGCTTATTGTTTTTTCTCCAGATTTTACTCTGAATTTCTTCTGGGGAAAAAGATTCCATTAGGCAACCTCTAAATCACACCATTTATCAGCTCTGCTGCCTAATGGCTGTGAAACTTGGACCTCATTTCAGAGTACAGATACAGGGATAAATGCCTTTGGCAGGTCGGTGTTTTACTGGGATGCCAATGAATCAAAAAACATGTAGCTACTCTGAAAATAGCATACTGCAATTTTCTTTTAATGCTTGTCTCTAAAAAGAATGAAGGAATGAAAAAAAAAAAAAAAAAAAAGATGGAAGGGAGGGGGGAAGTATTCTGTGTATTTTGGATGGTTCAACAATTTCAGTAACCAACCAGAGGTTTGCACAGGGGCCTGCCCTCAGCCTTAGCTTCCCTTCTTACCAAAAGTGGCAAGAGTGCCGGTGACCCTCAAGTCAAGCTGGCTGTTTGCCTCCTGGGTACATGCTCTGAAATCAAATAGCCAGAGAGAAGGCAGCCTTTGAAGATTCCCTCCTTACAGCTAGGTACAAAGTGTTTTATTGGGACTGCTTTTGTTGCTGTAAAGTGCCAGCTGCTATGAAAAGCTGGAGTGACACAAAGTGTCCTCATGGAGATGAGAGAAGAAAGAAAGGTGAGAGAAGGAGAAAAGGTCAAATGGGAGTAGAAAATTCACCACGCTGGGTTCTCTCCACCGTGACATTTTCCAGCCACAGGAGCTGGAGCACTGGCTCCAGTTAGCTTGGTGGCAAAATTTACTGGGACTTGTAGGAAGCCTGGACTTTATTACAGCTGTTTGTTATTAAAGGGCTGACTGAATATCCTGCTCTCCTTGCCACATTTTTCAGGACTGATATCTGCCAAAAAGGAAACTAACACTGTGTGCCTATAAGACTATGTTTAAGAAACACTGCTCTGGCCCCTGTGTTGTACCAAACCCTTTGGCTTCCACTCTCACTTGGCAGCAGCTCCATTCCCCCAGAGCAGAGAATGATGGCAAATACTTGTGGCCACTAATTGCAGATTATTTTCACTTCTCCATCCTGAAGAAACTGAGCTGCAGCCAGTGATCCAGGGCCCCTGGGAGCTCCAGCAGCCCGGCTGGCTGGAGGAGCAGGGTTGCAGCCAACCTGTGTGAGCTCCGCAAGGCGTCACAGCCACCTCTGCTCTTCAGCAAAACACTTCACCCACAGCCACCCAGTTGGCTCTACAGGCTGCATCTGGCCAAGGCCACAGCAAACCTGCATATGCCCGAAGAGTTGCCAGGCCAGGCCCTTCAATCCTACAGCTATGCTCCAGTGCTAGGAGCACTATGTTGGCTAGGTCACTGCTAGCAGACAGCATTATCCCATTTGGGTTATCCAGTTCCGTCACAGCTTTGAGGCATTTTGGTTTTGATGGATGGAGTAGGAACCAGGAGCTGGCAAGCATGCCCCCAGCCTCATGGACTTTATCTGGCAGTAAGTGACTGCACTTATAGAGAACTTCAGCTTGCATGAGTAAACAGCAGTTGCGAATCCTTTCTACTGGACAGATTCAGCTAAAATCCATAATAGCAACAGCACCAAGTCCTTCTTAGTTCATTCCCAACTAGCCCCCAGGGCACTACTTTTTGCTAGAAATTCCATTACTGTTTACTGTTAAGTTCATTGCAAGGCACTTCTGGTTTTAATTATATTTTGTAATGCTTCCTCTGGCACTATCTCAGTATGGAAAAAATGAGCATAGGATATAGACAGATAAAAAACCTATTAATTCCAGCACTAATAATGCCACATCATTACAGTTACAAACAGATTTGTCTCCATTATCCATCCCAAACAGCTGGCTTTCAGTACCTGTATAGGAATGTAGTAAATATGGCAAAAATGTCTTTATCTGGAGAAGCTAATTTTAGATACCATGTTTAGCAAGGCAATGGAACTACTTGGAGAAGAAATTATTGATCTTCCAATTAAAAAACACATCACAGGACACATTGCATCTAGCTTTTCAGATATGCTCCCTTCACTGCGTCTACCACATGGGAGTTTGTGCATGTTCAGCAGTGCCCATCTGTCCTATTGTAAACTGTATGAACTGGAGTTCATCCCTGTCTCTATAAGGCTGCCATCCCCAGACCTACAGCCCACAGACCTGCCAACCCCACCACTCTCCTTCCATCCAGGCATAGGTAAAACCATGTTCAATCTCTATGGAGCTCTTTACCTTGCTGAGGTTTCCTCAGTCCTGCTCTGTCAGCTCTGCTCCAAAAGCAATCACTCTACATGAAAGCTCAGATGGAGCTGCTGGTGTCTAAGGCCATGACAGCACCCAGGGGCAGACCCTTCCTGGGTGCCTGGCGTGCAGGCTCTCTGTCTTCTGAGAATGCAGGGAGCAAGTGGAAGAGGGCTACAGGAGGTAATGTTGCAGTGCAGAGTTAGTTTTCCCTCACAAACCCAAATTGCATATGCTTTCAACTCCCTGCTGGGGCTAGGGAGGCTTGGCCTCTTCCCTGCCTTGAAATACACCCTTTCTCATTTGAGAAAGATCCAAGTGGCTGTTTGGCTCCAGAGGTGCAGGCAAGGCATGCATGTATATTTGCCATGCACAACAATGTAAACAGAGTAATTACAATCTAATTAGAGAGGGAAAACCCGCAGCACGTAAGTAGTTTGTAGCTAGAGAAGAACAGGATAATATTTTTGAATTATGCAGAGCTCCACTGATCAAAAATTCCTCAGTTTCTATTATTTCTGCCATATTTAAAGTTATTTTTGACTTCAACAGCCTCAGCACTCACAACGTGCAAAGTGTTCCTGTTTCAGAACTTCTTGCCCATAGCTGGGCTCCTTGTTCTGTGTTTATGTTCCTTGCACAGCCCTTGTAAGAGGCAGCAGGACTCAGCACTTAGTGGTGGTTGTAGGGATGGGGTAGTTGATACCAAATGTTGACTGGATGCAAACACACAAGTATATATATTTTCAAATTCAGGAAATTAGAGCACAAAAATGCTAGCTCTTGCTAACCGGAATTGAAATACTGTAGATCTACTGGTGTTTCCTCTTCTAGTGACACTCTGAGGCTTAGCATTACACCCCACCTTAAGATGCCCTCATGAGATTTTCTGTGGGATGGGAACATCCTCTGTCTCAGCAATAATGCTGATAGTTGTTGTTATCTCTAGAGGACTGGTGAGATAAAGACCATGGGGTTCTGTGTCTCATGGACAGATGCCCCAGTGCAGTAGCTTAGTTTGTTGCGGGTAAAATAAAGATTTCCTTGCTAAAGTGGTCATAAGTAATGATGGTGAAGAGCACTTGTGGCCATTCTCTACCTGAGACTATTGGCTGTGATATTTCCCTTTATAAATTACTCACGGCACTCTGTTCTTTGCTGTTAAGAGCCAAAGAGGATACCTCTTCCTCTCTTGAATTTTTGAACTACATGAATCATAGCTCAGTGAGTGAAGCTGCAAATTTTATAATTACAGAACATTTTCTTGTTCCATCACTGAGGTGATTCTAAAGAGGTTTGCTATGCTGAACTCCTTCAGATATTCACTGATAGCAGAAAGTACACAGAGATTCCTCTTCAGAGACTTCTAATGAAAGCCACCGGCTCTGATCTTGATATCAAATGACAACACTCACCTCAGGCTGAAAGCCTGCATGCAGCTCAAGGCATCGTCTTGACCTCCCTAAAGGGAGCAAAAAGCATCAGCTGAAGTCAGTTGGAAGGGATCACATGGTAGGAAGTGCAAGGAATTGACATCTGTGAGCCACCTGAGATGATGGGAAAGACACCTTTGTGAACACTAGCTGAAACCATCGGGTAGCTGAAGATGAAATGTCCCCATGCTTTGATAGGCTTCACACTGGGTCCAGCACAGAAATTCTGCAGTACTACACAGAAATTCAGATAGAAATTCAAATGGGTGGAAATTCCTGGACAGATTCCTGCAAATTCCCCAAAATTCCTGCAAAATCCTGCTGGCAGGCAGTGTCTCCTGAGACTATGGGAGAAGCTGGGCACCGTGCTCTGCCAATGCAATCTCTAGCAGCAGCACAAGTATCACCTCTAATTTTAGCCCCAGGAGCACTGAAAGCCCTCTTGAGTTGCAGCATACATTGATAGATCATCTAAATCATGGCTGTTTAGCCTAAAGCTGGCTTTTGAATGGGAAAGGCCGAGTGCTAAATTTTAAATCAAATTTTGAATGATGTTGAATTCAGCCAAGAAACTGCATTTTTCCCTTGGGACAGAGATGGGTCTGTGAATGCAGGCAATTGCCTCTGCAGAGCAAGCTTGGGTTTTTTTTTGTATCCAGTTTTGAAGCTTAGCGATCCATGTGTGGTGAGTCAAAAGTTGGCTGTCAGTGTAGGGTACAAACCACCTCCCTATTTGGGGTTATTACTGAAGAATTTTACACAAGCTGTCTTACATGTATATAGAACACATGTATATATCTGCGTGTCTGCATATATATATACATAAATCATTATTTATGTTACAGATTTTGTTTAAAGTATATACACAGAAATTGATGTATACATTAATACACACTGAAGGGCTGGTGTTCTGCTTTTCCCTTTTTCTGTGCATCTGAGTGATGCACAGGAGTAGTCAGGCTGCAAGGAGGAACACTGTTCTGCTTAGATGAGTACTGCAGCGCTATAACATTAATGTTAGACCTTCAAACATCTTTAAATCACCAATTCCCACTCTTGCGGCAGTTTGATGTTAATGTTTGTCAAGAGCTGGATGTTAGTGATTGGAGAAGCTACTAAATTAACGGCTCTGGAGACTTAATGGTCAGAACACTTTCCATTATTTATTAGGGAAGGAAATCCCTACCTGTAAATAGAGCCAGCAAAGGGTTATTTCAATCCAGGAGAAGTAACAACACATCAAAGCAGTCACAAGTCATTAGTTAAGGCCACTAAAATGATCAACATCGTTTGAACTTCAAAAAGCAGTAAAATAGCATCAATAATTGTATTCTGGCCTCTGAATCTTGAACCTGCTCAAAATGCCATTTTCTAGATTTTCTCTGCCATTAAAGCTGGAACTTACTGTAGAAATTCTGTCAATCCTCACTTTCTCATAGACCTCTGGAGTTCAGGCTTTATGGAGAACACGAAATCTTGTGACACTGACAGTGCAGTTGTAAAGCTGCCAACAAGGAGCACACCTTCTAATAAAGATCAAAATTTTGAGCAGTGGAATTGTTTTTCCCAAAAGGGAGGCACTGATTATCCATCCAGTGAGCCCAGACAACGGGCTGCATCTTTCTTATCTGGTGCCTTCTGGGATGTCCTAGGTCCAAAAGTTGAGTGATAATGGCACCTTGCTGGAGAATATTTCTCTGATCTATGAAGAGAAACAAGGTCAGTGCCACATTTGCATTAAGCACATGTCTTTCCCCTTTGCCACGTCTCTTGTGGGTACATCTCTGCATCTGTCCACAGGAGAGTGGTCCCCCCATTGTTCTGCCAGACCCTTGCTCCCTCAATCAATCCATTCTCACCAAAGCATTTGGGGTATAAGACAGCCACAACACAGAATGACTGATGTTGGCAGGGACCTCTGGAGGTCACCTGATCCAACCCTCTGCTCAGGAAGTTTACCCATGTGCATGGGACCATGCCCAAGACCCAGGATGCTGCATCCCAGCAGCATAACGGCTCTCCCAGCAGGCACCTTGTTTACTAAATAGAAAAACCTGGCAGGAGAGCGAGCCTGGGGTACATCAGCACAGGCAAATGGGGCACTCAGGTGCTAAGTGCTCACTCTGCCTATACTGTGCTCAAAGCAGCAGTGAAACATGCTTCTGCAGGGGGATCAATGCCAGCAGGAGGAATTGCAGGGACAGGAAGGAGGGGAGGAGTGAATGGTGCTCATGCTTTTCCCCTGCATGAAGTTTTGCCATGTTGGCCTGAAGATTTGCTAGTCACCCACATGAATTCGTTTTCTTAAAGCTGAAAGTAATAGACTTTCATAATTATAAAGCAAGCATTAAAGACTGCTCGCGCTGCCCCTGCTTTCTCTCTCCTTCTCCTCCTTGCTAAACCAAACCTCATGCCCATGTTCTTTTCCTCACGCTGAATGCACATTTTTCCCCAAGGGTTTATACAAACTGCACCGTGACCCTTTCCAGCAGCTAGCCAGCCACGCACCTGTTTTCAATTAAAATTTCTTACTGTAGCCCTTGCTGGCTCAGAAAACTGTTTTGACAAGCGTGAGGTTTCCTGCCCCTGGAAAGAACAACATCTCTTTAACAGTGCAGTGGGTTCTCCTGGAGAGATCTTACCCTGAGCTGCAGAGAAAGCTGCACTCGCTAAAAGGATCAGAAACTGAATCAGCCATCATGGTACTAAAGGTGTCCCAGAGCTCCTGGCTTTAAGAAGGCTTTTGGCACCAGCACAGGACATGGCTTGGGTTGCTGCCATTGCAATGCCCTCATAAAGATACTTCTCAACCTCTGCTTCTTGTGCTTGAACATCTGCCTACTCCAGTTTGAGACAAAATGGTATATATGATATTCTTAGGGATAATATCAGGAACTTCAGCTGAGCCTGGGGCACAAAGTTGAACTGAGGCTGTTACTACCACCCACCCACCATCTTTTCTGCAGTGCCTAGAAAGCCCTCACTAAAATGGGAGGAGATCTATTCATGCTTTCACACTGGAGAAGAAATCTGTAAGGATGACTTTTTCTGTACAATGGCTTCTCCAGTTCTCAAGGACTTAGAGCACTTCTGCCTCTGCTCTCCTTGACCTATGTCTTGCTAAAACTTTCTGTGGGTTATTTGTCAGGTAAATATGCAAAAGAGCCATCCATCCCATCAACAGATGGTGACAGTGACTGAGAGCTACCCTATTAATTGCTGACCCCATTTCTATTTTGGTCACTTAGCACATCCTCTAGGAAACGAATGGGATCAGTCATGATAAATCCAATCTCTGTGGCCCCAGATAATCTGTTTTCAAGCTGGAGTGGGCGCTGAGCTGTCTGTCCTGACAGCTGGCTGCAGGACAGCCAAGGGGCTGCAGGGCAATGTGGCTGCAGCCCAGAAGACTTGTGTCACTACTCATGTGTACAGTAAGTGGGTTTGGTTCACAGCACTGTGTCCTAGAGTGTCCTGCTGAGGTATGGCATATGCCACTCTTGCATGATGTACTGTAAGAATGCATCCCTCTAAAGGTGCAACTGATTAATTCCTGAATGGCTTACAGCATTTCTTTTGGGTATTAAATTTATGCAGAAAGGCCACATGTCTAATGACTGCAGGAGACTGGAGAAAGATACATGTGATTCAAATTGCTCAGTGGTTTTGAGCCCAGATCTCCTGTTTCTGCTCTAGGCACTGTGATATGAGACACTGTGCCTTAGTGGTATGGAACTTTGCAGCTCACAGTGCTGCAAATGCTCTGCTGTGCCCCGAAATAAGGCAGCCGTCAAGATATCAGCAATGGTGGAAAGTGTACACTGGGATTTAAAAGTGATTTGACCATCCTGATGGTCAGACAAAGTGAATCACATAATCACAGAATTGTAGGGGTTGGAATGGAGCTGCAGAGATCATTGAGTCCAACCCCCCTGCCAAAGCAGGCTCCCTACACCAGGTCGCACAAGTACGTGTCCAGGTGGGTCTTGAATATCTCCAGAGAAGGAGACTCCACGACCTCCCTGGGCAGCCTGTTCCAGTGCTCCGTCACCCTCACCATAAAGAAGTTCTCTCACACATTTGTGCAGAAATTCCTATACTGCAGTTTCTGGCCGTTTCCCCTTGTCCTGTCTCCACACACTGCTGAAAACAGCCTGGCCTCACCACTCTGCCCCCCACACCTTAGATATTTGTAGACCTGGATCAGGTCCCCTCTCAGTCATCTTTTCTCAATGCTAAACAGACCCAACTCCCTCAGCCTTTCTTCATAGAGGAGATGCTCCAGGCCCTTCACCATCTTTGTGGCCCTCTGCTGGACTCTTTCCAAGAGATCCCTGTCTTTTTTGTACTGGGGAGCCCAGAACTGGACACAGTACTCCAGATGAGGCCTCACCAGGGCAGAATAGAGGGGGAGGATCACCTCCCTCGACCTGCTGGCCGTGCTCTTTTTAATGCACCCCAGAATACTTGTCAAGAAACACTTAATCATCAAGAAGAGCAGAAGCTGCATTCCAGCAGTTCCCTCCTTGGGCTGGGTGCCCAGTGCTGGGCTGCATATCTGGAACAGCAGCTGGACAGTTGGGGAGTCAGATCTGTGCACCCCAGCATCAAAGAGAGCTCTGCTGGGATTCCCAGCAGGCCAGGAGGGCAGGGGAGACCCAGAGACTTCCAGAACAATGCAGCAGTTTTTCCTCTGAGCAGCTTGTCTCCGCTGTATTTGTGTCCCCAGCTGCTTAGCAACTGGATTAAACTGTCACAAAATGCTGGCAGTGCCCTCCCTGCCAGGGCAGGGGCAGGGCTGCATCCCGTGGGACTGTCTGCCAGAAGAGTGAGCAGGGTCCTGCTGTCTGCAGCTGTGCCCAGGCTCCAGCCCTCGCCCAGTCTGACAATGCTCTGGGAGAACTCAGACCTTCTCCCTGCCGGGTGGCCCTGCTCAGTAGTGCTAACCTCCCTTTCAGGGCCACGTGAAGGGCAATAGACGAAAACAGAGTTGTTGGGAGGGCAGTTTATAATATCACTTGTCCTTATAAGTGGCTGACGTGCAAAAGATAGTTGTTTGTGAGAGTTGACAGCTTGTGTTTACCTCGATCTGCAAGTATTTGTAATTCATTTCTAAAATGATGAAGCTCTAGACATACTGGGAACATTACAAATGACCCTCAGCGCTCTGATGTGCTTCCAACACATGCGCTGCCACGAGTTGAAAAGCACGAAGACTCAGATGTTTCCGGGGAGAGATAGGGAGATGATGCAGATGAAATGAAAATGATGGAGATAACTCATTTATCTCTATACAAATATTTAACTTTGATGGCTGGAAGCAACCACAACTATTACAAATGGGGAGAAGGCCTTGTCGCTCCAAGCATCTCTCTTGCCTGACGCCACGGCACTACAACAAGGAGCTGGTGCCAGCAGTAGGCCCATGCCTTGGTTTTCATTCTCTCCCACACCTCCTGGCCCTGCTGTGCCTCAGGCACCCCTGTGCTAATGGATCAAGGGTCTGGGGACCAACATCACACCTCATGGGGGTTGGAATAGACCCATGACAGAAATAGAATGTTTTGGAGCTGGGTGGCACTGCCAAAGATTCAGCATTACTGAGCTTTTCAGAGAAACATGAGGTAACTTCTGTCCACACAGGTGCCCAAAATTTCTGCTCTTTCATCTCTGTGTGGAGAAAGGACAGAATGCAGTTTTGCTATTTCTCAGTTTCTTTACATTTTGATGGAAGTTCCTCATGGTCCTGTGTGCTAGGTTGGATATTAGGAAACATTTCTTCTCCAAAATAATGGTGAGGCATTGGAATAGGCTGCATAGGGAGGTGGCAGGATTGTCATTGTTCCTGGAGGTGTTCAAGAACTGTCTGGATGTGGCACCGAGGGATGTGGTTAGTAGGCATGGTGGGAGTGGGCTGATGGTTGGACTTGATGATCTGAGAGATCTTTTCCAAGCTTAATGATTCTATGATTCTGTATTTCCTGTGACTAGAGCAGGAAACCTCTGAGACTGGAAAATCCATTGCAAAATCTGCATCAGAAACTGGTGGTGGAGGTGGGTGGGCCAGCACTGGCCAACATCTGGCCTGAGGTTTTTGCAGCAGGTTTTAGGAAGGCAGTTTTTGTTCTGAGAGGGAGCAAGGAGAGCACGCTTAAATTGCAACCTTGTGGCTAAGTGATTTTTTTTCCACCAGAAATATGTCCGAAAAATGCATCTAATGTTTCCCATTAAAGCAGCCACTAACATAGAGGCAGGGATCCCAGCATGAGCCAGTACTTGCTGACAAGATCTGCATGCACCACATGAGGGAATGCATAGCTTGCATGGCTTTCAGACCACCCTAAGTGATTTGCCATAGCTCTTGTAATGATGCAGAGCCAAACATGTCCATACCTCATGTCACAGAAGGCAGAAGGATCTGACTTCAAACTCCTTGGCTGAAATAAAAGGGAGTCAGCAAGCCCAGGGCTTTGCTTCTGGGCATTGGACTGCCCTCCTGAGAACCAAGCGCTGAAAGGGACTATTGTATTCTGATGGGGCTGTGAAGTCAAACCTCTTTCACTTGCCCACCCATTCACTCGCACAAGCAGTGATACAGCAGAATAAAAGCCCATACCTACAGGAGAGATTATACAATCCTCCACTTTCAGATACCCTGGCTCCCAAGGTTGCTTTTCACTTTTGGAGCAGGGCCTTATTCTAATTTGCAAAGGATTCGGGTGTTAACTCTCAGATTCCTTGTGATACAGTCAGCGGGTAACTGTTCTGAGTGGGCAGAAAACAAGCTGGGGTGTTTTTGTCTTAAATGCATGAATTTTCACTTAAATGCAAAGATTTTTACTTGTGTTCCATTGCTCTCACTCCAGTATTTATCACTTTCTTAAACCTGATCTCTCCAAGACACCATTAGCTCTGTGTAGAAAAACAGAAAGCTACAGTGGAGGAGCCAGACACGGAGAAGTCTCTTTTCTTCTCCATAGCTTGTGAATATTGCTTCAGAAAGAAAATGTATTACAACGAATTTGTATCAACATCCAAGCTCACACAGTGAACAAGCTAAGAATCTATTAACTTAGTTTCAAGTATATGGCCAA
Source organism: Perdix hodgsoniae (assembly GCA_035772895.1). Lineage (NCBI taxonomy): Eukaryota > Metazoa > Chordata > Aves > Galliformes > Phasianidae > Perdix > Perdix hodgsoniae. Next base: position 366,535 of record JAPSGF010000056.1, on the reverse strand, counting down.
ATATTTATAGGACAGTCTAGATTTCCATGCAAACTTTCACAAATTTAGACCGTTGCCTCTAGTGCTGTTGAAAGCACATACAACTAGTATATCTGAAAATCAGTACATTCCATTGGGTTGAGTACCTCGGTTGGTCACATACTGAAACCACTACCTTTCTCTCAGTTTTAAGTTAGCTCCAGAGCATTTTCTATACAGTTACCATTGTTAGTATATAGATTGCCATTGTTGGGAAAAGCAATTGGATATTTTAACCATCATGATCCTTGTTTGTTTGTTTTTTCCTGTAGTTTGTGCTTCGTCTTTATTGCAGCTCCATTTTCATTCCAGAATTGCTTAGTAGGTCTAAATCTAGAGAAAATAGAGCCCTGGCTGTCTTAGTGATCCTGGACAGTAGAGAATACAAAGCTCTTCGAGGGCCATCTATTTTGCTGCAAGAAAGGCTTTCAGAAACAAATCCAGATAGTTGATTCATTATGAAATAGACATAAGTTATGAAGATATTCATAGAAACAAATCCATTGAAGACCTCTTAAGTTCCTGGCTGTTATTACTGTTATTTTTTAAGTCAGCACTGACTATCAACATCACATGAATAATGCAGCGCAAGAGACAAATGCAAAATAGCAATAGCTGCAGAGATCGGAGCTTTACCACTTGTAGCATTTAGACTATATAATGTGACTGTAATTGCTCTTCTGGAGGCATGCTGTTGTGGGATCAAACTCTGACTGTGGGTGGGGAAGATGTCCCCAAGCAAGAGCTCACTGTCTCCTGAGCCATGTGTGCCTCTGAAGATGCAGCCAAGCTGTGTGCAACTGTGTGCAGACTCTGGCTTGTGGGGCATACTTTGACCCAGACAGAAGAGGAACTGAGGGGAGTGAGATGCAAAATTTTTTCTCTAAATTAAATCTATGCTGAACATCAGATCTTAGCTTAAATAAATATCCTTCTAAGGAAGCCTGGACCAGGGACCTATGTCCTAAGTGCATATTCAGGGATGGATTTTGATCCATCCATTCCCTTCACAGAATAGCAGGCTGAAATTCATGTGGCTGCAACAAGAGTCTTGTTATGTAGCCACACAGCAGGCCTGGAAATAAATTCCAAATCAAACAAAATTTTATGCTACTTTATATTTTTAAAAGCATCTTAAAGCAATCTGTAGCCAAGCAGCAATAAAGATGTTTAATTATTGTAGTCTGTGCAATGCTGAAACTAAATACAATCCTATTTCATAAAAGACTGTGTTCACTCAGGGGCATCAGTTTCAGTCTGCTTGAGAGGCATGTGTGCCCCATCCAAATATCTCTCCCAGTAACAAACCCATCAACAGGTTTTATCAAAATTAAAAACAAAATGAGATCTGACTGTTGAACTCCTGAACACAACAGGGCTGGAGACCAGAAAGATGAGCAGCGGGAGTCTTCCTCTGCACAAGTCTCCATAAGAAGGGCATCACAGCTGTTGGAGCAGAAGTCATGGCAGTGATGGCACAAGAGACTCCTGGCATCCAAGTCCAACGTCCTCAGATGTTCATTGCCAAGTTGATGAACTAATATTGAAAGAAAGATCAAATTTACAGTAAGTAATTTCACTTGCCTCCCCAAATGAAAGAGCAAAGTTCAAAAACACTGCCTTGCTCTGATTTGACCTCACACAGGGAAGGGGATCTTTGTTCACTGGCTTTTTTGTCCTGTTCCTACATGGAGACCCTAACTAGTACGCAAGCAGGGCTTTCCAGCATTTACTTTTGTGCTTAGAGGGAAGAGGGTAGAGCTCTTTGAGCACTGAATGCCAATAACAGCAGTGTGTTTATTTCCTTCACCACAGCCCACATGAGCTTTCACATTTGCTGTGCCAGGGAACTCAATGTGCATTGCCCTAGGAAACTTCGGGTAAGTGTAAAATCAGAGACAGACCATGTGTGCAACAGGAAGACAAAGAGAGCACGAAGAAAACAACAAGCCTACGCTAAGAAGCTGAGGATGCACATTAACTGAGATGCTGATTTCATCTCCCGAGGGAGTTGAAAGAATCCCGTTCCAGTTTGCTGCCTCTCCTTTCCCCCACCGTGAGCTGGCACCCAAGGAAGTTAAAAGCAGAAAAGCCAGAAGGGGGGATGGGAAGCTGTCTGTGTTCAATAGGGCAAGGAAGGAAATAGCACCAAGGAGACGCAATCAGTGGGCGTGCTGCAAAATCACAGCCCTGATGAAATCTATGGCAGACAGTCCTGTGCTCTCATGGACACAGATTTCACCTCCAGTTCTTATGTGAAGACCAAACACTAGAGAAGCCACATCATTTTGCTGGTGTTTATGAAGCTGTGCTCATACCTCGCCAATATTCAGGTTAATGAAATCCTTGTTTTTCACACTCAATGCTTGGAATACTCCTGAAATGAAAAACAGAACACCGGAGCTATAAATATGCTTCATTCATATTCATGCATGAGCTCCCCATCCCACATCAGATGACTGTGTCTAGGACAGGGAGGGCCTGGCACAAAGACTGGATGCTTAGGGCTGCTGAGTGGTGGTGGCTGCTCTGAAAAATGAATTCCTTGGAAGGGGAAAAGTCTTGCTGACTTCAGGCCTCTGTGTAAGCCTCACATCAGGAATCAAAAGGAAACATGCCTAACCACTCAGATTTGGATAGTCAGAAACGAAGCCAAGCAATTCGCATTTCTTTCTTCATCTAATTTTTCTCTCAGTACTTTATACTTCTCACAGAATCACAGAATGGCCAGGGTTGGAAGAGACCTCAAGGATCATGAATCTCCAATCCCCCTGCCACATGCAGGGCCACCAACCTCCCCATTTAATACTAGACCAGGCTGACCAGGATCCCATCCAATCTGGCCTTGAATGCCTCCAGGGATGGGGCATCCACAACTCTCTGGGCAGCCTGTCCAGCACCTCACCACTTCTATTGCCACAGACATAACCAGGAAGTAAAGAGAAGAAAAAAAAACCAAAAAATATAACTCATAAAAGTTCATTGCAATTCTCATTGTGTTGAGATGCATTGTGTTTGAGTTGAGACTGGAAACACACTGATGATCATTTCAGTATTTATCCAGCCATTTTACTTGTCTCTACTGCTTCTGCTCCAGAACAAATGAGACACTGCATGCAAATGAACTAAGACCTAAGGTGCCTCGATGTGTAGAGAACAGTATCTTCCGCCAATTCAAAAGAAACTGGAGGGAAGTGGTGACAGTGAATTTGAGTACTGGGGAGAATAGGGGCTGGACCCAACAGGACACACAACTGCTCCATATTTTTATGAGTGAGATTTGGCTAAAAACTGGCTGGGCACCACTATTCCAAAGGGTGAGACACAAGAAAAGGACACAACACAGACTTTGCCAGCATTCTTTACATGCCTTCTGCATTGCTGTGGAGTTTATGAAGCTGGCTCTATTCACATGGGGAAATTTTCCATCAACAGCAAAGCATTTTTCTCTTTACAGGAGAAAAGCTATTCTAAAAACAAATGCTAAACAGAGCTATTTTATGTTAGCCATTGAATATACACACTTTACCTCAGATATTATGCAATATACTTGATGGCAACCAAAAGTGGTTTGTTTTTTTTTCAAAGGGAAAGACATTCCAGAGGAAGAAGATACTCACGACTTGCATTCTCTAATCGAATTAGGCAGTTTAGAAAATCATCAAAATCAATCTGGAACTGTTCATCAGAGTATCGAAGGACGATCAGCTGCAGCAGGTAGTTGTTGAGTTGATATCCTTCCCAAATACATACACAAAGGAAAAAATGAGCAGCCTCATAGAACAGGTAAGAATACGCAGATCTGTACTAACTAATGTTGAAAACCAGTTAATGGGAAGATGTGCAATGGCACACATCCGCCCAGGAGGTGATCTGATTGTGAAGTAACTAACTGAACAACAAATTTTGCAGTTACTGGATATGACAGACCACTCTGTCTCTCTGAAAATTGGAGAGATTTCTGCAAAGCTAGGTGCTTTAATAATAAAAATACTTTATGATGTTATGCAAACCCACTGATTGCTCTTCATAACAAACAGCTTACTTACTGCTCCTACATACCTGAGGTGGAGATAGGCTCTGAAATATTTTCCTTTAGGGTTTAACCCTGCAGTGTTGAGTTTCACAGAGCTCAACAAAAATGTAAACATTTATCTGACAAGCAAGAGGATGGAGCATGCCGCTGGCCCATTACTGGCTGCTTCCAGCTCCACCTTGGCCATGCTGCTTCAAACCCTTGTGGGCACAAGGAAAGCAAAGGTTGGCCAAGCAAGTGTTCTAACTAAAGGGAAGTCTGATCTTACCTACATCTCTGTACACATTTTGGAACAGGCTGCAGGGTCATCACAGAGGAGTGTGCAGGTTTTCAGTTAGATGATAAAAGTCCATTCAATTTCCCTTCTACATACCTAAAGTCTTCTCTGGGACTTAGTGCTTCTGCGGTTATGGGGTGCCCAGCTGGCATCATTGGTTGCAATCATCTTTGCCTACAGGAAATTTGCCTGACTTGTCTTACCTGTAGTGCTCATAGTGCTTGTCTTACCTGCGGCTTTGAGAGCACTGCGAAGCTCATAGGAGGACATGGAGCCAGATTTATCAAAGTCAAATCGAAGAAAGATATTCTGTTACGCAAGGAGCAGATTGAAAGTTCAGTATTTCAGCATGAAAGGGAGAGCAGAAATGGCATATAAAAGCAAGGTGTTTATCTCTGTGTGGCATAAGCACTCTAGAAAGTTGACAAGACTTAGACTAGATCAAGTTTGATCTGCAGTAACTGAGAAGAACATCTGGGACCCAATTCTCTGTCATATGGTTAGGCTGTTGTGAAACTTAAGTACTGCCAAACCCAAACATTCAGAAATAATGAAGTGCTCTTCATAAAAAGAATTCTGTGATTTTTAAGAAGTAACTTTATCTGAGAAGGATGTATTGTTATTTGTCTTCTAAATTCTTTCTCCTAAGGCAGAATCCTGAATCTCTTTACATGTTTTTCTCTGTAATCCTGAAGGAAGAAACTAATTGTTTAACAAGAAATTGAAATCATCCCTTACTCATTTGCTTGTGGATACTAAGGTTCTAAATACTCATGGTGTACCTGGTGCAACTCATTTTAATTTTGACCTAAATATTAAATGATGAAGTTGGAGTCCAAATCCATCCTTTTAATGAGGTGACAAACACAAATCTCCCTTAGAATATGAGTTAAATAGAGATCTTTTCACGTTCAGTTTGAAATTTGCTATCAGATATATGTGCAGTCTTTTTACAGAAGACAAGAATTTCTCAAGCTTCCTTATTAAAAAACAATGCATCTTTTGATAAAAGAGGTATGACATTAGGACCCAGAATAAGTGTTTGCCATTTCTGATGGCACAGACAAGAAGCAGAGAGCTGCATATTTTGAATGCTTGGGTGAAATATGAATTCAGAAAAAAACTATTAATGATCACGAGGAAGCAATTATGATGCCTTTATTTAAATATTCAGTCTGTGCCCTGATTCTCAAAGTCTGCTTCTTTTTGCTGCCATATACAACAGCGGGGAAATGTGTTTAAAATTGGAATCAACTATCCCAGACTTCAGTACTTCTGACTACTGAGAGATCGATAATGGAAATGCAGTGACTTATGAGATGATTGTTTCCTACTAGAGATGAATCACCATTTTCTTCTTCTGTACATCAGTTATGGAAACTCCTTAATTTTCATTTTGATTGGATTCCTTTGTAGCGCCCACTACATTCTTTGTCCCAAACATACTTGATTTCCTTATAAAAATCTGTTATTTCCAGAAAACCATTAAGGTTTAGCATCATGGAAAGCCAAGGATGTCTTTGATGATCCAAAACAAGCAGTATACTTTTAAAACATTTGTTTTGAGTTTAAATTTCTGGCTTATAAACACTCCTCTCTCTATTTTTGTCTGCATATGCATAATAAGCTAGGCATGAAATAGCTACTAACGTGGAGAAACAAATACAATGCATAATGTCACCTACTATCCATTTCTTCAGTTTTTCCCAGAAAACTTTGAACTCACTGAATTCCAGTTTCCCGTTGCCACTGGTCTAATAATCTGGATTAAGGAAAATGACACATTGCATACAGGTGCAAATTCCAGCTGAATGTGCTATTTCTTTAAACATATAACATTACATTGTCTGGCACCACTGAACTTGATGCAGGACTTATCACGAGGTGCAGCTCAAGCAGTTACAATCATGGCTGTAGCTGTGATACTTAGGGAACATAATGTGATAGAAAAACACAGCTGAACAATGCAGGCTCCACAGAATAAGAAAGACAGATTGTTCTGAGGCAAGAACAGCTTTGGGTGTAAACGGGATCTAAATGATTCAGAGAATGAAATTACCTGATTAAAACAAATTGCTACTGTAGTTGAAGCAGTTAGTCAACCAATGTGTTATTCACTATTGTTATCTACAGATGATGCTCTACTGCAGTGACTCCATCGAAGATTAAATGAGAGTTGTGAGACAAGGCTGGCAAAATCTGGTCTGAATAATAGTCTGTAAAGTAGCGCTGAGAGATGGTGACAAGATGTACCTGGACTTCACTGTTCCTGAAATGTGAGGGTCTGAGGGTCTTCTTAATATTTACTGTACTGAGTTACTGACAGTCACTTCACTTGTATTCCTCTTCCCCTTCCCATCTTACTTTTCAATATAAAGCCCTTGCTCAGATGGACACTAGCTCAGCAAGTGTTCACAGTGGCCAGTGTGTGCCAAGCAGGGTCTAACTCACCCTTATTTAAATAGCATGCTTTTGTTTATGCATCTGTACTGGTGATATTACTGAGGGTACCCACAGGTTCCACGGACAATGTCATTCCTATGAAAAGTCTGTCTTTGTACCCAGCCAGGTTCTTCTTTCTGGTGTCATGTCAAGACTTTGCTCCCATCCCCACTGCTGCTTGGTGGCTTGTCAGGGAATGTGGTGTCACAGGACATGGAATGGACTTGCAAGCATCAATTCAAGCTTACATTTGTGTCCTTTTGCTCCTCCATTTTACTTTAAATTCCATGACCAGAATGAGATGGTTGTGCCTGCATTCCTCGTGCTTCCAAAGCAGATGAAGAGATATCTCCCCATTAATTCAAAACTATGTAGAGATTTTCTTGGAAGCACTGCAAAACATGGAAACTATTTGGTTACAACCTAAATAGTAGGAGCTGCATGTGCCAGGGTCAAGTGTAGACTCTTATTCTGCTCTAACACCATGTAAGGATGAGAGGTGAACATGGACTGGTTCCCTACTGAAGCTTGGTTTCTAAGGGAGGAGATTTAGGACTGGTTCGCTGTTTCTCATTGCACTTGCGTAGTGATGGATCTCCACCAAATTTTAATGTTATGGACATAGCTCTTACAGGATACAGTTTTATTTGTTTCGGTTTTGTATTAGATGTCTTTATGAACATGCTACTGGCATCATGGACTTGAACAACTGAAGAAAAATATAAGAATTTACTAGTTGAACAAGCAGGACAAAACTCACATATTAGATAGTTGTCTTGTCAGAACTGTATCTGCTTTGTCTCTTGTAACAAAATCAACTGTCAGAAAAGCGTACCACCAAAAATACCTGAAGAGGAGCCATACTTAATTCAACAGACAGCAAAATGTTGCAAAAGACGAACCCAGTGGAGAACTGCCAGGGCTGTGATTCATCAAATCTAATATCTGTGCCATCATTTAGCATTTCTCACAGTCAAGCACATTCAGAGCAAGCATAATTATACCATTCTTTTCACTGTCTATAGGAGAAGTCTAGAAAGCTAGCGTAGATGTAGACACACTTCCATTACAAATGCCTAAATTTGGACAGAAAAATCTTACCCACAAGTCTGCTTCCTGGAGTTCCAGAGTCCAGCTGAATGACCAGATTTACCAGCTTTTCATCTGGATGTCAAAAACCCACAGCCTTGATGTCAGTAATTTTTACCAGTTTGCTGATTCCTAATTTTTTGATCCATAATTTCCATGCACAGCTCTGTCTGGTGAATTCCACTCTCCAGACAGCAGGTTGGAGTAATACTTCAGTAATCTTTTCCAGATCTTTTTTGAATAATCTGCATCTTGAAAAATCCACTGTTTTGTGTGTAAATAATTTGAGATTTACTTGTTCAGGTGTTTGGCTTGAAGCATCTCCCTCTGAATTGCGCAGCAGAAAATGTCTTTCTTTTGTCTTGAAACTTCCAACCTTGAGTTTCTAAAGCAAAAATCAGGATACAACTTTCACTTTTTTTTTAAATTTTCCTTTTCAGTGGACAATGTTCTCAACATGACATTGCCACACTCATTTCCAATATCCATGACAGGCCCTGCTATGAACAGTTATATTCAGTATTTGTTCAGCTCCACAAGCACTTATTTAAAAGGATACATCCATAAGAGAAATGATGTTTCGGCATGAAATGAGACTTAACTTCTTGAATTTGATGTCCTTTGCTGAAAAAGGACAATAATAGGAAAGAAATCATTGGGAAAATCTGCCTTTTATAATTGCATAATACAAAACAGAATTTCATAAGCACTGATAGCTGGCTCTTAGGCCTCATGTGGAAGGAGTCATGCACTGGAACATGAAGACAGCCCGCACTGCATGGAAATCACAATCCAGACAGAGGAGGTATGAACTGAAGACATGAAAGAAAATGTTCTCTTTGTTTCCTGTTATACAAAGGGCCTATGTTAGTGCCATAAACTATGTCCAGGTCTTACTAGTCCCACTCCTCGTCTCTCTAGAGCAGAGCAGTAGTGTAGTGAACTAGCCTCATTGAACTGACATGGGTCATGCTGGAGGCAGGGCAATCAAGTGGTTAGATCAGAGACTAGATGTTTTTCCAGCTCTGCCCTGGCTGGAGGACACCATGCAAAATTAGTAACACAGCCTTTATTTTTCCATCTGTAAGGGAGCTTAATAGCAGCTTTTATGAAGTTCTTTATGGCTCTTAATTTCATGCCACCCAGCAATAACAGAGATTACCAGTACTTACTGTTTTTTAATACTGCATTTAGAATATATTCAAGCTCTTCTGCAGCTACTTCCATGTCCTGAAGTATAAAAAAGAAAAAGAAAAAAAAAAGACAAAAAAAAAGGCAAAAAAAAAAAAAAGAAAAAGAAAAAGAAAGAAGCATCTGGTGCTTGAGTCTTTCTAGAATAAGATATATAAAAAACCTCAGAAAACATCATCCCATTCACCTGCACTTTATTGCACCTCAAGAAAAGAGAATCATACAAAACCCAGAAAAGGCTAAAAATCAAAGAGCTAGCAAAATACAGAAGTGCTACTGTGCATGAGGCTGTCTGCAAACAATCTCAAGATGGAAGCATTGATTCAAAGAGAAAGAAAAATGCAGCTGGACACTGAACCATATAGGCTCCCTCCGGACTTGAGTTCTAGTTCTGTACCTCATGTTTGCTCAGTAGGAACTGTCATCTCTATCTAAGTATAAGGCATGGTGACATCTGGTGCCTAAATGACACACTACAGCTAAGCACACTGCCCCCAAAATGCAAAGTTTTTGCCTCAGTTGGCCCTGGGAGGGAGCAGAATTCTCTCCTTTCTACGTGTTGTCATGACACACAAAGATTTTGCACTCACCTTTCCTGAGATCTGCTCAAACAGTGCCCGGAACTGTTTTTCTTCCTCCGTTTCTTGTGGACTTGGGGTTGGGTTTGGAGGCTGCGTATCAATCACAGTAAGAAACTGTATGAGAAACATGGTGTTTCTCCTGCACACAGTCCCTCTTTGCATCAGGAGACCATAGTAAATCTTACAAAAGGGTACATGCTCTTGAGCATTGTTTGCTTTGACAGCAAACCTCAGGCCTTCCTAGCATCTAGCTTTCTGAGGGGAGTCTCATCCCTCATTTCCTTTTCCTGGATGATTACATAGTGTGCCATTGCTTTGGCTACTTCAAAACCGAAACCATCTGTACTGGAAAATGCCTCTTGTCTCATCCCACCCCTGCACCACTCTGCTTTCACAGTCCTTGAACTACCTTGTTCAAGGAAGCTTTTTCCAGAAGGGAATCCAGGGACTTCTGGCCCCTCTCTATGGCAGCAGCTAGTAGGGTGGCTGCATCTCAGCACTTTACAAAGGGGCACTGCATGCCTATAAGCATTTTCAGTCAATTGAGAGCCTTGGTATCATTGCAGGGTGTAGAGCCCAGGATTCAGTCTGCCAATGAGACATGTAACAGTGTCGGGCCATTGCTATAGCTGTGGTGACCATGCAAACAGAGAGCAGTTCTTGTGCCAAACACTGGGGAAAAGGAAGGCAACCAACAGGACAGCAAACAGTGCAAATAACTGAGCTTTGCTTTGTCTACGCAAAGAAGATAAAATATAGGTGATATTTAGCATGCTGTCACCCTCTCAACACTGCTTGGTCACTTACATCTATTTTTTTATCAAATACCTGTTCCTCCCTTCATACTGCTCATGTTTGGGTGCATTCCTTTAATGATACTGGACAGCTTTACTTTGAACCTGAACATGGCCCTGAGATCCTAGAAATGAAGGGGTATACTTGCTAGTTGGTCTGCGGAGAAGGTTTCTAACAAAGAGATTCACATGGAATCATGGCTTAGCCTGTTTGCAAAGGAATTCGCACCACAATCAGCAGATTAGCTGCAGGGAAACGCTAAAACAGGAGCTGACCTGGATTCAGCTGCAATTGGTGCTCAGCAGGCAGGTCAGGCCATTCAGGAATAAAAAAAATTAATCGCTTCACTGGGCACATGCAAGTACCAAGCCTTTCCTTCCAAGCCCCATGGATACTGGTAGGTTTGTATTCAAAACAAATGTAGGTCTGTGGAAATGCTATTGCCTTTTATTTTTTCCACAATAAACAGAATTTGAACAGATACGAAAGGCCACGTGCAACCCCATGCTAACTAAATTTGCACTTTCAGTGCATCTGTGGTAGCTGATAGCAGCCTCTGGTCTATCTGACTCTGCCTTGAAGCAGCTGCAGAAGTATAACAACTGTGATTTTGATTGTTATAGCTCTTTTACCATATTCAGCAGAACTGAATGCTTCAGTCACTCACACAAAGCTGGCAATTGTGGAACATTCCTGGGAAATGAACATGTTTTAGCCAAAGACAGTAAAAGCAGTGTGAGCTGGCTAACACTGAGCTATCCTCTTGCTATTTTAACTCTGTAGACTTACCTCAGGGAGATCAATGGCAACATTTTCATCCACATCCCTGGGGAAAACAAAACCTTATTCAGTATCTGAAGATGCTCAATGTCTGCTTGGGGTGGAAAGGGCACAAGCTTGCTCATTACATTTTCCAGAGGTAAAAGATAAAACTGCATTTTTTTCTTACTGAACTACTTATGTTTAGACAAAATTAATCAGAGATATTTTTGCACAATTCAAATTTTGGCATGACCCATTATAACAGATTTTAAGCAGGACCCAGTGAAAGCATAGCCTCTGTGCATGCTGTCTGCAAAAGAATTAATCTTATTAATTGTGTACTTTTTTCCTCAGTTTTTTTTTTCATACAGAATTGTCATGTGGGCAGACCTCGTGAGGAAACAAAGAAGAACCAAACACTATTGCAGCCATATATTACTGAACAGCAGCAGGCAGCTAGAACATTTTCCCTGCAAGCTTCCATTGGATTCACCATGGCAAGCCATATTTCTCCACCTCCTACACTCCTCTCCAAAATAGCCAGATTTAGCAGAAATGGGCAAATGCATCTGCAGATGGATTTTTCCCAACCACTTTGAAAGCAACCAAGCAGATGAGCCTTGACCAAGTTCAGCTTTACATTGGAGGCCATGCTGCAGGCCAAAAGCCCATTTTCAGACCTTTCCTTATTCTCCTTACTAAGTAAATAAAAATTGCAGAGAAGCAAAAGGTCCTCAAGAGCTTCCCACAACAGGGCTCTGTCATAAGTCTGGGCACCCAGCATCCAGACCCTTCCCCAGGAGTTGGCAGCCCCATGCAGAGGAAAGCACCAAAAGGGCTGGTACTTTCTGCTGACTTACTCAGTGATGGCCTTCTTCTCTGAAAAGATTCTCAGGCAGAAATCTGCCTCCTGGTGTGGCTCAAATGTGGTTGGAACAAGGATGTAGTCACCTGGTGGCAGTTTGAATCTGTCAGACACTTCCCTTAAATTGATGTAGGTTTTGCTCCTGGCCTTGGAGGCATGGTACCTGAAGAAGTCTTTGTTCAAGTGCTCATCTCCACCAGGGCTCTACAGGGGATTCAAGGCAGAACTGCATTGGCTGTGGTATACTGAAGACTACCCCCACCCTCTTCCCAGTCGTGCACCAAACTCTGCCTGACACAATGCAACCCTGACTGTCACCCCCTTGCCCAAGCGCTCACAGAACCTAGCTCATGGTTTTTGGCAAGGACCTGTCTTCTCCCACCCAGAAGACAGTCTAAGGGGACACTAAGACAATGCCTTCCTGCATAAATATTTCCTGCTATTAAAGATCACAATCCCAGGTGAGGTGTCACAGAGCAATGAGACTTCACGGTCCTCTTATGGATGGAGGACATGCCTCAAAAGATTTTCTAATCCAAACTTCACATGGGGAACAGAAACCATTGTGCATGATGAGCCCCAAGAGGCTCACAAGAAGCAACATCCCCTCTCTGGAAGGCCGGCAGGGGGGTGATACAGTTACAGGGCTGAGGAGTTTACCCTGGATACCCATGGGACTCCTAAATCCTCCTTTGAAAGGATTCCATCCTAACCAAGTCAAAATTCTCCATGGGGTTTGATGTAACCAAGAAGAGTATTTTAGGAGAAAGGACCCTAAAAATGTCTGATGATTAGCAGGATTACAAATCCGGAGAAAGATGCTAATATTGATGGTGTGGCTACTGCACTGTAAAAGCAATAGAGCACCTCATAAATGGAGTAGCCGATGCTTAGCATTTCAGCACCAAGCTTCCTGAGTTTACGGCGATCCTTTTGCATCAGTGCTGCTATGAACGTGCAGTCATCTTTACCATCGTCTTTCTCTGTCAAATGCAGCTTGATTTGTGGATTTGTCCAGAAAGTGTCTGCCAACGTAAAGAACAGCAGAACATTTCTCGCCTCAGAATAATACCACAACCACACACACACAAAAAAAAAAAAAAAAAAAAAGAAAAGAAAACAAAGAGGACAATTAAGCTGAGGTTTTGCTCAAAATTATTTTTTTCCATAAGTTGTCATGCTTCTTTCCACTTAGCTCTGCAGAAAATTAGCCAAATCCCGAAGTCCTTCATGGAGTTAGGTGTAGAAAAGATTTTAGGGCTGGTATTTTATTAAGTTACCGTGGTTTAAATAAAGCTGTCAGCTGGGATTTTGTTCATGTAGTTACAATGATTCCATAGTACTGGTGCCAATATGGAGTATCACAGTTCAGATCCACAATGCTGCTTCAGAGCCACATAAACATGCCGGCTGAGCTGGATTTTTGTCTCATTTTACACCTACTGCTGCATTTTAAGTGACTTATTTAGAGCTAGTACGGCTTGTACAAATGTAAGTGAGAGACAAATCAGATCCAACAAACTTGAGAGCAAAGAAAGCAGTTCCTTTACCCCAAGTCTGAAGTAGGACTGTATTTGTACCTTTGGCTGGCTTCTACTAGCTGAGACTCAGCTGGCTTGTCCTATTTCCACAGTTGTAGCTCTAGGGTAACAGGAGAGGTGTCTGAGAGAGGTTAACGGCTTCTGTGCCTGTTTTTGATTTTCAAAGCAGTATCTACTTGCCTAGAAAATTTCTGCATCCTCCTGCCGTGGATCCCCGGACCCAGCTCCCCTCATGGATGGTCACCTCCCACTTGTGGGCAGTGCTGTCTTCCAGGGCATCAGGAGTCAGGTTGCAGATCTCAACTTTATCAAAATGCACTTTGAAGTCTTCAAATTTCATCCTGAGTGAAAGATGTGGGAATTAATGGACAACTATTCACTTCAGTGAAGGATGCCCAGACAAGAACTTACATGCCAGGGTCCCAGGGCCAGACTATCAGCTCACATGGATTTGAAGAGCTCCAGTGACTGTGGAGATAAGCTGGATGCCCACAGAGGAAGGAGATAGTTCTAATTCATTTGGTGTGAAGCACAAACAACCCTATTGTCATAGTCTGATTTTTACATTTCTTACACCTTTCTTTTTACACTGCTACTTCACCAATTTTATTCACTTACAGTTGAGTGTAAGATACAGTGAAGAGATACTGGCATAAAACCTACTGTGGAAAACAATATTTAATCTACTCTGTCCCCTGGACTTCCAGATCCTAAGCCTGAGTTGCATCCATATTGACAGAGAACCAACCAAAGGATGGCAAGCATCCATATAGGAGCCAAGTTTGCCTACAGATCATCTGTGCATTCAACACCAGCCACATGGCAGCACTACAAGTGACACACTGTGATGGATTAGCCAGGCTGTGGTACAGCTATCCTGTCCACACTGCAGTTAAAATAATGTTTGGGCCTCTAGTAAGGTCTCACCTTTTCCTCTATTATGGATGCCTGGGACTTTGTCTTAGCAAAAACATGCACCAAGCAGAGGGGCAGAAAGTATATTTGGACTTGAGTAAAGACACTGGTCAGCCCTTGAAGGTGATACAGACACTGCTGGAGTGTCATACCGATTGCAGTACATGCATTTTAAATGTAAGGTGGATACATACATATGATCACTGAAAGAGAAAAGTTAATGCCAAAATACAGTCATTTTTAAGTTTCTATGTTGGATTGGTCAAAACTAGCCTACTCAGCATGATAAGAAGCAGATAATTCATGGGATTTCAGCTAGCAAGTAAATTGGAAAAGAAATGACAAACTTTCTGGCTGGGGAGCTGAGTATTCAGGGCTGAGCAAATAGCCAGGAAAAGGGACAGCTGGAAGCAGGCATAGTGCATAGTGTGCAGTCCTGGGCAAAGGGTCTGAGCAGAGAAACTGCTCCCTCCCGACACAAATTTCTGTAGCTATCCTTTTCCTCCTGTGACTAATGCATAACAGCAAAAATGGAATAGGAGGAAAGTGAAAGCTCTTCAAGACCACATGTATATCTGTGCTTGTGGCAGATAATACCCAGCTAGCAATCAGTGCAGCTCACTGGGCAGATCATATTCCATTTTTCTGCTGTATAAGAAATGGGTGTCTATGGTGTCAATAATTTACACCTGCTATGGGCCATTTTACAACATTTTTTTCAGTGAGGGATGAGACAGTAGAACTTGTGTTCCTGGGATTTTTCCTCTTTCTTGTCAGCTCATATATATTGCTAGCCTTGCATGCCACAGGCTCTGTTAATTCTTACTATGGTGCTCAGCATATCAAAATCTCTGTCTCTAATTTCCTGGCCATTCTAGGCAATCTGGGGCTCTCTGGAAGCATGTTGCAAAGCAGATGAAGAAATTGCACTTTGTGGATCAGAATTGGCTTCTAAGAGATAAAACGTCTATTTTAACTTCTGTAGGGCTGTTCTATATTTCCACTGGTGAAGGCAAGAGAAGTCTCCAACCTTCTGATTTTAGAAGGGAAAAGACTAAGGAAAGTTAGAAGCTGATTTCTTAATCAACAGTAGGATATCTTTTCCCTATCTGGTAGAATCATCATTTCATCTGCCCTGACAAGACAGATCTTTACTGCTAAAATACTGACAAAATACCTTTGGGACAGTTAATGAGGTAAGCAGGCCCTGAGCATGTTACCACAAAGATTTTCTTCAGCCCAAAGGGCAGAAAGTTCAAAAGGACTTATGACTTTGCCCACCTTGGCTGCCTTATCCTGTGCACTACTTCATAACCGTGCTGCCTTTTTAGACTGAGTGAAGCCACTGTGATGAAACAACACTTATCTTCCTTTAAATGTTCTGTAACTTTTGGTCAATTTTCCCTTCCTAACCTTCCTGTTCTACCTAGCACGGAACCAAATGCAATGCATGAAACTAAATGGGAGTATTTCCTCTTCTGCTTCTCCTGTTTCATTTTAACAAAAATGAGTCTGTGCATGAGAAATTACCATTGCTTTGTGTGCAGTCAGCACATGAAATAAGCTGGGTCCAAAACCTGGAGCACAATTACACAAGCTGTTCATGTATGCACAGTAGGTTTCTTGGACTTCCTGTCAGTTTGCAGACACATTGAGAAATGACAAAGAGAATACCTGTTGAGCTCCCTGACTGTATTACATAACATTAGGCCTACTTCAGTAACTGGCTGTCACCAACAAGAAAAGTGCCAGTGCACCTAATGTTATTTGCTAAGTACAATGATAATGTGCATCACAAAGAGCATGTTTTGAACTCCTGAAGACCTAATTACTTTGCTACTCACTGTTTCTAGCAGCAGGTTTGAAAACACTTCACAGAAATCACTCCAGCTTTCCAGGGAGACAAGCCAAGTCACCACCAGAAGTCCTGGTGAACAGTTTGGCTGAAGGTCCCTAGCTACAGAAGTAATAGTAAAACTCCATCTCCTCATCTAAACTGCATCAGCAGCAGGAGCAAACTGAAAGCAGGGAGAAGCAGCTCTCTTCATCTTGTTCCTCATCTGATCACTCCAGTGTCTTTAGGGATATACCAAAATCATTGATTGTGCAAAATCTGTATACTTATCCTGAAGGGGAAACCATCCAAGTGTGTCTTAGAAAGGGCAAACAGACAAACACTTGTTAGAGAAATACACAAAAGTCAAAAGGCATCAGGACAAATAAGTCTGATGGACCAGGTGGAAAGTTTATTGGTCTCAAACTTGTCTGACTGGTTTTGGAAGAATTTATTATATTTTACATATGACTTTTGTCCACTTAACCCCTGCATGGAAAATTTCAGTCCCAGTGGCTTTTGTTTCTGCTCTCAGTGTCTGAGATGCTGTATGAAGAAGACCAACATTTGCCTGGGTGTGCTGAATCTCATTCATTTTACCGACCTTCTGAGGATGTACTTAGCTATCAGTAGAAAAATAACTAAAAAACATCATATGTAAAAATGCTTAAGTAATGGATCAATCACTGGTCCTACTTACATCAGGAGCTATCAAAGTGTAGGATAAATGATTTTACGTGACCAAATGCTCTTTGTCATCTTTCTTATATCACTTGCCAGGCCTAAAGTTAACTTGTGGGAAAGATTTGGAATACTGCTGCTGAATACCTCTCTAGATTTACCTCTGTGTAAATAAGCATCTGGTCCCAGAAAATATGACCAGACACACTGTCAGTAGAGCATGGCATGGCTGACATGGGGTAGGGTGGGAGAGGGAATCTTGTGCAAGTCAGCCATCTGCTCTGTCTGAGATAGTGAATTTGGCATGAAGAACACTTCACACTTCTAAAGAAATTGCTACCACACTTTTTTCCCCCTTTCTTTTCATCTTTTCTTAAATCTTTCCATCATTTCACACATATTCTGGTGTTCTTGTACTTTCTGTAACATAGCATTTCTTCTAAGTGCTTCCTTCTTGTGTATGACTAACATCAACCCTGAAGGCATTTCATGGCTAATATAATGCAGAACAATGCTCCCTTGTCTGCTCATGTTCCTGTTAGGGATTTAAAGGATATTACAGCCATGGGAGACACATAGTATTCAAAATATGCTAATATCATTAACTAAACTGATACTTAAAACACTTTTTGTATATAAAATACACATGTACTCACATGAAACATGCAGTACCTGCTCTCTCCTAGGAGGAAACTGAGCATTTGATCACTCACATTTCTTCTTTATCACTCATTTTGATCACTTGTGCCTTGATTTCTGACCAGAGTCACACTCGAACCCTGTGGCTTACCAGAACTCTCCATCGTCCAGTGCTGTCTGAGCCAAGCGCTTCTGCTCTGATGGGCTGACCAAACGCCACTCTAGAGAGCTGCAAGAAAATAAAATTAAGATATACTGTGAACAATAGAATACTCTGAGTTGCAAGGGGATCTGTACAGATCACAAATCCAACTCTGTCATCAAGTCCAACTCCAGTAATTGAATACAACTCCAGCAGGGTATATGGCATTTAATTTCTCCTCACTCAGAACAATTGGCTGGACACCTCAGCAAGCTGCCGTTCTTCCAGGTATGTTATTTTTGAGCAGTCTTTAAAAGATTTCCTGAACCCTACTACCATTTCACCTACTGGCATAGACTCAGCTAACGTACCTGGAAGCAGGACTGGATCAAAGATCCCCAGAGTTTCCTGAGATCATCCTGCCTCAACTATTCTTTGCACTCAGCACTGGGACTGCTGCCAGGCATTGGAGCTAGGTAAAATGTGGTAGTCAGTAAACACCAAGATTTTTGTAAGTCACAGTCCTCCTTAAAATCTCTTTTTCATCCATAGACGGACATTTTGACAAAGTTGACTTAATGGGAACCAAATAGACTCCTTGCCCTGTACAGAAAGATTTGCTGAAGTAGCTGGGTTACAGATAAAATCCTTGTCTCCTTTTTATTTATCTTTACATCTCCAGCTGCAGCAGATCAAAACCAAACAAAAATCTACCTAAACTTTTATTAAAAAATAGGAAATGCCCTAAAGCATTTCCAATCTGATGGAATGCATAGGGCACCTCTTGTGAGGTTTTCAATTCCAGCAATCATCACAAAAAGTCAATGCGGATTGCTGCATTGAACTGTGAGACTCTGCCTTAGCAAAGCTTTGCTCTATCCTGAGTCCCAGAAATTCTCCAAAGCGCAGAATCAGAGCTCTGCTTTACAGGGACAGCATTTTGAATACACAACCTGGATTGTCAGATGCTTGTCCTGATCTGAACCTCTCTGTCCTTTCAAGATTTCATCACTTGTTGTATGTGCCAATTATCCACACTTTTCATATAAAACAAAGGATTTGAGATTATGCAAAAATATTTCATTTATTTGCATTCAAAGCAGTGCTAGAGAGGACTAGGAGTCTCAGCAATTTTGAAGGCCCAGCCAGGTTATGGTTCCTGTCTGTGACATCTGTGTGAACAAGAAAAAACTGAGTAGAAGAAAAAGAAACAAAAAGGAAGTGAGGTGTATATGTGTAAGAATAAATTGGAAAACTGTTTGTTGGAGGGGGAGATGTGTTATCATTTTTTTACTACATGCTTTTTTCTTTTTTGTATTATTTGCACTTCATTTAATTTTAGTCGTAGAAGCAGACTGCTTTTCAGACCAATCCTACTGTGTTTTTGTGCCTTCCCACAGCTTTGAATGGCATCACAAGGAGAGAGTCTCATCTAACTATCTTATCTTAGACTCATCATGGAATCATTTGAGTTTGAAGGGACTTTTAAAAGTCATCTAGTTCAACTCCACTGCAATGAACAGTGTTTACCTACCAGCCTGACCTTGAAAGTCTCCAAGGATTGGACACCCACCACCTCTTCTGTCAACCTGTCCCAGTGCTTTACCAACTTTATCATAATTTTTTTTTTTTCGTATGCCCAATCTAAATCTCACCTCAAGGTGACCTATTCCTAAAATGTTTAGAAACCCAGAACATAAGTGTAACTAGAGGGGGTGACACAATATCAGTTTTAACTTCATCTATAAGATTAAGTATGGATGTTGTATTACAAGTACTACAGGAACAGGCTGGTATATTAAAAAAAAATAATAACTTCAAACATATAGCTTTGGGGAGTGTCTTAAAATTCACTTATCCTATTTATATTAATGCATGACTTTTGCTAATACTGTATTTTAGAGGCTGAACAATCTGGACAGCGTCCCATTAATTGAGCAGCTCTGAAAATATTGAGGATGGCAGCCAGTGTGACAGTAATATTGTTAAGCATATGCAAATCCTTAATTTAATTATCTGTGAAATTACTGCATCTACAGAAAGCTAGATGTAGAGCAGCAGATTGATTTTTTGTATGGTGAGTGTGTATGGTACAGTGCACGCACTTATCACTCCAAGGCCCGTTCCACTCCACTTGTCCCCAGGGGTTCCGGATTCTTATGAGCTGCACTTTCTGGCCCTGATAGCTCACCTACAGTAGAAGGAAGCAGAGAAAATATTGAGTGTCATTAGCTAGGGAGCAGGACTTCTCCAGCATGCATAGGTTGGACAAGTTGGTGTAACAGGCAGGCTAAAGGTGCACTGCTACAGGAGACCTGAGAGGGAAAGATGGATGGGAATTGGAATCCCCCAGGATAATTCCTTCCATCTCTTAAGAGTAGTAGGCACTCTTTTGTCTTTTGACCAAACTTCTCCTTGCCCTGCACTGCTGACAAAAGCAAGAGGGAACGTACCTCATCAATACCAGTTACAGAGTAAGCATGGCCCTTTATGAGGCCAAAGGGTGTCCTGGCTTCTGACTCGGCAGCACTGCTGGTCTGAAATATGGAAAACAATGTGAATATATCTCTTTTCAAGAGATCTCTATCTTTGCAAGCAGTGCCACTTGGTCTCTTCCAAGAATCAAATGGAAGACCAGCTGCTAAACATTTTTTACAGCATTGTAAACATTTTTTACAGCATTGTAAACTGGCAATTTGTCTTTCTGCTCCATGCAAGCAGTGATAGTACAATGGTCCCCTCCTTAGAGCTGTGTGATTTTCTTTTTTGGAGCGTTGTGCACTCTGAGGGAAAACAAAGTGAATCCAGCAAGGAAATAAAGTTCACTCTCCCCAAGAGCTCATACTAGTGTGATTATTGCATTAAATACCGTAGCCATCACCTGATGAAATGTGCTGAATCTTCTTTTCTTTTAAACAACCTCTTAACTAGGGATTACATTAATATTACATATCTATCATTTCATAGCTATTATTTGTAGAGTCCAGTGCATATTCAATGCATATTTTTAAATGCAGAAACAATAAAACTAAGCTGAAAAAATCAGAACCCATTTCTTACTCACATCAATAGAGCAGCCCACCATTGATGATCTTTTCAGAGCTTTCTCTAAGATTTCATAGAAATTGTCAGGAGCTTTTTTAACCTCATACATTTCTCCCACTCCCCCAGTGAAATCCTCCATGGCTTCTATTGTACTGCCTCCTTTCAGAGCCTCATAGCTGCCATTCAGCCTGGAAAACACACGTTAACATGAAAAATGCTTTCAAAACTTTGAAGATATCCATGTGTGAGAGCTTTCTAACATGGGTATAAAATCACAGCAGGGCACTCAGATCAAGAGAAGTGTCCCAGAATGCACCCAGGAGATATGTGAGGTGTATTGGGAACCTTCTGCTTTCCTTGTTCTTTCCTTTTTAATTCATTTGATCCTCCATACCTTAAAGCATGGGGCTTTTCTTTTGTTAGTGCCAGTCATCAGTTTGGCAAGGGCTGATATCTTTGCATTATCAGTGGCTTGCTACCTCCCAAATCAGTTAAAAATCTAGAGTTAGCCAGAACTATCATTTGAGTACCAGCAGTGACACAAATGTTAGGATTCATGCTTTGATCCAGCTCTACTGCTGTAATGTCAGATTCTATCTAATGACCTGGTGGAAGATGGATGAGCTCAGAAAGGATAGACATAATATCTTTAGATCAGGGCAGCAGCTAATAATAATAATAAGAAGAAGAAGAAGAAAACCAGGATAGAAGATATTAGCTTGAATTTTGTAGAGTGTATGTACAAATAATGAACTGTGAATGCACAGTGTGGTATACCAGACTTACTTGGCATAGGCTTTCTCTAGTAAAGCACTCCAAAACTCATTGCGTTCAGCTGAATGTACAAATACCAACCGGTCTTTGAAGGTGGGCAATCGATCATCAATCACAACATCCAGCCACTCATTGTGCTGCCAAAACTATTTAGAAAGGATGGAACATGAATTTGTTGCCAGCATGTCATTTCCTGAGCATAAGAATTTTGTTTCCCAGTGCTTATAAGTTAATGCCAATCAAAGGCTTTCTCAGAAGCCAAAGATAAACCATCTATTCCCACTAAGTCATACTATGTTGGTCTGAAGGAAGGACACAGTTCAACTCTTGATTCATCTTTAACATCTTATATCCTAAGAGAGATTAGGGGGGAAAACAAGAAATGATTTATAAAGCCATATTTCTCTTCACAGAGACCGATGGTGTATATGTCTGTAAGAGGATGTTCTTCAAAATGCAAACAGCAAAGTGAGTTTAGGAATCTCACTTTTTGTCAAGTTTCCTCTGGAATAAGTGACAGCCCCACCACAAAGCAAACCACAACACGCAACAATCAATTGACCAAAAATGTTAGCATGCTGTGCCAGATTTCATCTTACCTGGAAGTGAAATATCCCAGCATAACCTGGCCCAAAATTTTGATCCAATGGCACTACTCTTGCTAGTGTTTTCTCATTCAGTGTGAGAGAAGCTATGGCTGCTAATAGCCAGCAGTCACCTGTGAATTGAGAAGGGGGAAGAAAAATCTTCATTTTCTTCCATTTGAGAGGAAAAGAAGGTGTTGTGGGGATGAAGGGAGATGTTGTCACAGACAGCTGCCATTCCCATTGAAAAGTGATCATGTGTGTCCCCAGAAAGTTTGTGTGACCAACAGGTGCAGTTGGGAAGTGCTGGGGGATGAAAAGCTGCTTTGGGCTCCCAGTACACTTGCATGGTGATCCTTCCTTGGCCTTGAATCCCACTGCACCAGAATGATCCTTGGCAAAGATGGAAGCATGCCACCAACAAGGTGGTTATGGGCATCAGCATGGGAGGTGACTCCAGCCTGACTGCTCCTATCAGTGCAGGAGGGACAACATCCCCTCACTTGTGAAGATACACCTAGTGCTCTACACAGACTGCAGAGGAATCACTCACCAAGATCCCCTTGGCAAATGTCAGTTCTTGTGGCTCCTCCGAGGATGAACTTGGGATCTTTGACGATGTCCTGGAAGAGTGGGAGTGAGACACAGAATGACTGAAAACATGCCAGGAAATATCACTGTCACACTGAACCCAGATGTGCGGCACTCTGCACATTAACCATGTTTTCCTGAGCAGTGTAGCCACCACAAAGAACTAGATGGGGAATCCTTGCTAATTGATTGTGATGTAGAGCAATTAAAGAATTAGCTATCCTCATTTCTTCCTAATGAGTTGGCTGCTAATGAAAGGCTGGCATTCTTTGTTCACCCATAGGCAATTGTTAAAACATAGCACATCCTGGTCCAGTATCTGAAAATTAAGCTACAAGCCCAGCTAATTCTTGCTGTTTCTCCTCAACAGCTAAAAAAGAAACCCTAGAACTGGCAGTTTACTTCAAACACAGTATTATGTTTTGTATTTACCTGCACATAATATGGCCTTACGGTTGTGAAACACTATATATTCTATTTCTTTCTCAAATAAGGAAATAAAAAAGTAGACTCCAGGCTTGTTTGTTTTATAGAGCTGGTTTCTAGGAGTTGTTTTTTAATACTACGCACCCTTGTGTGCTCAGATGTTGGAGGGAGTGTGTGATCATGATGGCATTAAAGTAATTCTCAAGCATCTCAGCAGGATAGAAAAATTAAAGTGGTAAATCCACAAAAGTGGAAAAGCCCCCCTTCCCTCCTTCCCTTTCCAATGAACTGTAAATTGGATTGAATTGAATAGGAAAGAGAGGAGGATAACATGTGATATACTACTGGAAGAATTCTCTTGTAATTAATCAGATTTCCTGGATATCCTACTGCAGACCTGCTGCATGAAGTTCTTTTATTTAACCATCAGTTAGCCGAAAAAAAGGTAAACTAAAGAAGGAAAAACAGCAGAGCTCATTCAATCACTTAACCTGTGCAGTTGTCCCTAAGGAAATTGGGTTACTCTTGGTTCATGTCAGTGAGTTTTGTGAGGTCATCAGGGTAGGATACAGATAGTTTTGTTCAGCTTCCTGCACTCACTCATGAAGTATCTGCCACTGGCTACTGCTGCAACCTGTGCTGTGACCCAGTTAATCCCTACCGCTGTTCTCATCTTTGGCAGCAAAGCCTGGGCATGCCCTAAATGTGCAGCCTGACTTTTTGGTCTGTCAGGTCATGCAGTGCTTTGCAGGGATTTGCAGATGGTAATGGGCTAGTCCTGATACTGAATGGAACAGTGGATTTACTAGACAGAGTAGCTGGCTGTTTGCAGATATCAGGCCTGACAGTTCAGCTAAGATGCACACAACTTGTATTACATCTAAACATTTTTAAACAAAAAGCACAGGTGTGTTTTTTGGACAGTCAGAGCAGATGTATTGCAGCAGCAGCAGTACAAAAAGAGCATGTTGTGTGTTATTCCGTAACGGGCAACCCGCAAGCATTGGCTAGTGAGCCAAGCCAAGGCATGCCAGTGCCTCTTTTTCATTTCCTCATGCCTTCTCAGCGCATTTTGTTGTAATCATCTACTTCCTGTGAGGTGGCTGTGCCCAGAAGACATAACCAGCGTTACAGCAAACCATGCAGCTCATCACATCAGCCACCTCCCTGCTTACAAGAGCAAGTTAGCCATGACTGATCTGTTGATGAGTAAACTTCTCTTGGCAAAGTCACCCTCCGATGGGTGGCTTGTGCTGATCCACACAGCCTGCCTCCATATTGCTGAAAGCCTTTATGCAGGTCTGAAGTGTTCAAAACTCTCTTGTGGACTGGACAAACAGGAGGAAAAGGAGGAAGTTCTGCAGACCACTGGAGAATGTGTTTGAAATTACCCTGGCTATAGCAGCTTAAGCTTTCTGCTTTGGATGTCCATGGCTCAGAGCCCACAGTGCTGTTCTAAGGCAATGGCTATCCTGAATCCTCTTCAAAGTTCACATGTAAGACATGCAGGGGTGACCCAGTCTTTCAGAGAAAATACACGTCCCTGTCCAAAATGTAACAGGGACTCTCCCATAGCACCTGGAGCATGGCAGATCACCAACTATATTCCATCCTTGCCAGAGTGCTATGATAAGGGTGAAAATGATCCTGGTACTATATCTATGCATGAGCTTACCTGGCTGTCACTAGCTGATAAGGGGATTTCTGTGACTTCAGTGTTGGAGAGAGTGGTCCCTAGAGAAAATGGGCAAGTCAGCACTCTCCTATCATTAACACTCTATTCGGACAACAATCCTCACTGCCTACTGCCAGCTTTAGCTACTGAAGCACACACCTGCAAAAGCCAACGAGCCAACTCTAACATCTAAGGGGAAGAAAGAATCACTTAGGTGGCTGAGGAAAATGGCACACAGCCACAGAAGAGGAAAGCAACACCTACAAAGCCAGTCCCACAGAGGCAGCATTTGGGCAGGAAACTGGTTGCATATTTTGTTTGCCTTTGTTGTGGAGGAGGTGGTGGTGAGATTATATCCCCAGTACCTGGCACAGGGAAACCAAACAGCACCTCCCTGTCACCTGGCCCACCTGCTTGTTAAATACAGCTGGTCATGTGTGGATGGGATGGGAGTGATAAAAGCACAGCTCATTGCCTTTTGACATGAGCATCGTGATGGCTAATAATGTAGCTGATCTTTAAGAACATGCCTTATTTTAGCACCAGTGCTCCTGGGGAATGTGATTCTCACAGCAAGCACTGCATTTAGCAGTTACCAAGAAATTCTATGTTAGCGGAGATACTGAGATACACTGACATAGACGTAAATGCTGCTGAGCACTGTGAGGCTTTCATAGCTCATTGCCTGTTACACAGCTCTACAGCTAACAAATGAGAAAATGTTTTCAACCTCTGTATCTAAAGCAAGCACAAATGAAAATAAACGAAAAGCAATTTTGAAGAACCTTGAATGGACTTGTGTCACGTTCTCTGCTACACAGAAGAAAACCGAGCACTGCAGTTTATGAGTGGAAGTTATAAAAATATTCTTAAAGGAATTTTCAGCCTGGGTAGTATATAAATTTTAATCAGTTCATTCAGAACATTGAAGGACAAAGCCCAAAATTTAGGCTCTGTGTTCATGCACAGCAGATAGCAATTCAAGGTTTCGCCTGCAGAAGGGTGTTGCCTAGAAGCAGGGCAGGGCAATGCTCAGAGAGAAGAAAGGAGGCACCTGTACCTCTCCTGCTGTCTATGTTTCTTTGCAGTTACTGGAAGATAAATGGGATCCCTTGGGTCTCTGTCACATATTGGAGATATGTGGAGATCTAAGAAAAGCTGAGGCTGTTTGCTGGGGCCTTATTTTTTGTTATTATAATTCTCTGTCTGTTTCTAGTATGTAGTTCCTGTCAGACCAGTGGCTGTTTATATTAGGATAATTTCCTTATTAATTCCTCCTATAGACTATGGGTAAAATACATTTGACTTCCTTTTCTGGTTTTTCATTCTTCATCTTACAAGTCTCTAGCTTTCCCAGACACCGAGCTATTAGAAATAAATGACAGATATACCAGTTTAACAGTTGAATTCAGATATAAATTAACAAGGGAAGAGAAAATAATAAGAAACAATAAGAAAACAGTAATTTATTCTTAATATTATTCTGAAATTTTGTTAAGGCCTAATTTCAAAGATTTTATTTGCAATGAGAAGGGTTTACCAAACTAAACCGCTAAATATCTTTCTGATTCTTGGATCACTTAAGATTTATGTAGAAATTTAGATGTTCCCCTGGTGCAGCTCGCTGCAGTTGAAGACTTACAGACTTAGGGTGGCTGAGGGTCTGGATCACATTGTGTACAATGATCTATGCACATGAAAATAAGGAGAAAGCCTTTACTCCCATTTCTGAACTATATCAAGGTGCAAATTTGAGGATTAACATAATTTTGCCCTGCAATTACATGTGTGCACTGTGCTATGCTGCGCTTCAGTGGAGCCACTGTAAAACACTGGTAGGCAAAGCAGGCAAAACCAGTCACCAAGAAGCAATTTGAGCTCTGATACCCACATGCCGTTGGGCTCACGCTGCCAAGGCACACAGCTTGGCCAGCTGAGCTGTGATACCAACCTGGCACCTGCTCCAGGCTCATACCCCACCCACAAAATGCTAACTCAAAATGATGTTACAGTGATTGTATTCACTGCTGTATGTATATATGAGTTTAAACGTAATTATAATGTAAATATTTTTACTTGTAAGTGTATAACTGTACTGATGGCTAACAAAGATGAAAATAATTCAGCTTAAATGCTGAGGAGCCAGAGGAGAGTTTAACCTTGTTTATTTGGTCCTCAAAGCCTCCCCTGAGCTATATCTCTTACTGTGCTGCTCACAGAAGTTCAATGTTTGTTATTATTTTTTTATTTTTTTGCATGGTGGAAATTGGAGTGTAAAGGCAGAGACTGTATCAGGTGACTTATTCATCATAGAAAAACTTCCACTTCAGCTTACAAACACCCAGAAGCCGAGAGCAGTAAGTACAATGGGCAGACCACCCTCTTCTATCCTGGAGTGCCACATACAGGGACACAGAAGCTCTCAGCTGCCACCAGTCACATCTTGGAAGAAGGCAACTCACATCTCCAGCCTGCTCCTGGGGCAGCCCACAGCCTACCTGTCTTTCAGGTCAATATCAGGCAAGATGGCATCAGTGCCATTGGAGCCATCTCTTGGGTTTTCATAGCTGAAACTTGTTGAGGAGTAATGGCTTTAATAACACCGCACTGGCACTCCATTAGCTATCAGACACCAAGGCTTTTGAATGCTTCTTAAGTGAAGCTAAAATATAAATCCAGCTTTAAGCTTCTTTTGTTCTTTGTCGCTCATTATCACTATCGACAAAGGTAAGCTATCTACTAAGTGAGAAGCTTTCAGACTATGAAGGAAAAGAGAATAAATGTGAAGCATTGGCAAAGAAATGAAATTAGCCACAAATTTTCTGTGGCCGCTAGTTAAACTTAGGAACCTGGGGTGGTGATGGGTTTGTGATCTGAGAGCATGTGACTGGTGAAGCTTCAGGCTATCACTGTGTTATTAATGACTGTTATGCAAGATGCATTAAGAGATACTCATCGAGCCCTTGGCTACTGCGGAATGGCTCAGTGACTGTGGTATGTGCTTCATGAAGGAAGCATCTCTCATTTTTAAAAGTGAAAAGTTGTTTGTTTTTTTTTTCCTTCCTGTTTAGCCTTAATTATGACTTTCCTCCATTAAGAATACTTGCTGTTTAGATAGTTATCACATCACCATGATGCATTTTACCTTTAATTCCTTGCATGCCCTCTCATTTTCATCTTTACACTATTTTTGTTTAGCAATAATGTAGGAGAGAAGCCTGATTAGTTGTTGTTTATGCATTTACATAAACGTGGCCACATTAAGTGTGTCTGCACATTAAGCTACAGGAGGCAGAACAGAAGAAAGACTACATACAATATTTAAAATGGATAAACTGAAGGCCTTCAGATAAGCAACAGAAAATGGACAAATTATAGGATTTTTCAGGATAGTCTAAAAAGTTGTGTGCTTCAGAAACACTTGCAATGTTTTAATGAAAGATTTTAGCAATTACAACAGTATCCCTACCCTTCCACCCATCTCTGCAGTTGTAAGCCAGCAACATGCAAATCTGCTGGGCAAAATCTTCCAGCTCTGCTTCTTGCCGAGAGGACAAGACCTCATAAAAGCACTCCAAGCAGCCATCACATTTCACTGCTGGATGTAGCAGCGATCCCAGGGAACAGTGGGTGAGTGGACATTGTGTACTCACCCCAGGCCTCTTCCAGAGGAAGGCAATTGGTGGCTTTTCACTGAAGAAGAGGGAGGCATTACTGGCAGGGAAGTCAGGGTCCTCAAAGAGGCAGCCACTGCGCAGGCACTCCTGCTTCAGCTCCTGGTAGCCCTTCCCTGAGCTGTGGGTGGCACGTGCCTCCTGCGGCAGCGGTGGTGGCCTTGGCTTTGAGTGTTGGAGAAGGTAGGGCATGGTTCCCAACCCTGCAGTGGGCTGAGGTCTAGCAGAAGAGGACACAAGGGGAGAAATGAGCGGGAGCAGCTCCGAACAGCACGAGAGATGATGAACACCCTGAAAGCAAACAGGGAGGGAAAGGGAAAGCGTCTGGCCCGGCCACACCAGCTGCTGGGGTGGAAGCGGGAAGGTGGTGCCAGGCCCTCCCTGGGGCAGGGCTGCTGTGCCCACCCGGTGGCAATGGGCCCAACCGGGGCCTGGCACCACTCCCGGCTACCGAATGAGGATGTGGGGACAGGCAGGTGGCTGCTGACTTCAAGGTATGCAGCTCCTGAGGAAAGCCCTCGTGGCAGCAAGCCACTGGAGTGAAACTGGAGCTGCAGGAGGGTGTAGCCTCTGCAGGCACTGCAAGCTCGCCCTTTTCATCCCACACCAGAGAAAAGCCTGGCATGCCCAATGGTGGGGCTGTCTCTGCAGCCAGGTGCTGACCATGTTGAAGGACACCAGGGCTGAGATGTGCAAGGGCTGGCTCCATGTTTGAGGTGGTGGAAGCTGATGCAGACTGCTCAGAGCTGGGCAGGTAGCAGGAGATTTTAACTAAAGGAGGGATCCTATTGGACTGTGCATTTAAGAAGTTCCATGTCCTCTGTAACACAGGATTTTAAAAGCAAACACGCTTACTTGCCACTGAGTTCAGGGTTTCACAACCTTGTTCATCTCCTGTTGTGCTTTTGCTGCCAGCTGCATCACATCTCACATTAGACAGCAAAACACTGTCCTAAAGAAGATGCCAGTACTGAGAATGATCTGAAGAAATAACGGCAAGGTTTCAGAGACAAACAGGCATGCATACTCCTCTATGCATTGAACAGCAAGAGATGCCACCCTCTAAGAACAAATTACAGTTCCTGTAATGCAAAACACAGCCCTGAGTACAAACGCTGCTCAGCCTCCGTTTTCTTTAATTGGCCTTTTGGTGTACCAGTCAGAGCTTGCTGTCAGAGATGATTTATGGGGAGCAATTAGATGAAATAGAATTAATTCCTTTCTGTTCTGCTATTTTTCACAGCAGTGCTGTGAGCAAAGCTTTCTCAGTGTATATTCCCATGTTTAGTACCCATAATTGTACCCATTGTTGATGTCTGCAGGCTCCCTCCTGAGGCCAAGTTGTCCAAGAATATAGATGCTGTCCAAATGTGTGAGCAGAGCCAGGTTTTGTACTCCAAATGTGGCAGTCATTTGACCAAAATTTGGGTGTGCAGAGCAGATCCCAAACTATGCATTTCTGCTTTTTCTACAGTCAGTGCAGAAGAGCTGTGCCTCCAGCGAGTGATCCATTGTATCCTCATTCATAAGATCTGTCTGGAAATGATCGTGTCTTTTGACTGCCTGGAGGTAAAGCCTCATGGCCTATCTTAGAGTAGTTATCCAGCTATTAAATGTGTGTATCAAGTGAGATGAATCTCAGCTAAAAGTCTAAGATAGGCAAAGGGCATGAATGCCAACATAAGCCTTAGGGATGTAATGTACCCAGTGTACCACATTTAGACAGTGGTTAAAACAGGAATGTTCTTTAGCCCACACAGAGATGCTGTGGATTAGGCTCGTTCTCACATATCAAACTAACATGAAGACTGGAGAAGGAAATGCTCAGTTGCATTGGACACAGATATAGTGTGCTGAGTTCTGAGGGGTGCTCTTGCTACTAAAGGAGAATTGATACAGTTTGTTTCCTATGTGTATACTTCAGTGCATCACAAGGGATATTTTCACACTGCAGCAACTCAGAGGATAGGGACTATTAAACTGCATTGTGCTTGTAGCTATGTAGATATGTTCCCTGCTGGAACAACGCTATGCATATAAGATATGAGGTAATAGGGAGATAAAAGGGAAAGGCTATAAAAGTGGTTTTGAATGGTGGTTGTGGCAGGGAGATTCATGTGAAGAGATTACTTTGATACGAGCAAAAGGGCAATTATACCTATTTATCCTGGCCACTTTGCCACAGATAACTGCAAGGATGCCAAGAGAAGTAAGTATTCTTGTGGTATGCCACTATGGACAGTGTAGCAGAAATGCTAAGTTGCAGCTGGAACCAGTGATGGAACACCTGGGGGGAAGGCAGGGCCAACCCAGGGGAGCTCAGGTGCATGCAATGTACCTGAGTGACCAGAAGGGGTGGAGCCAGGATGCATCCCTTCCCAGACCTCATTTAAGCATTAGCAGTGCAGGAGAGGGTATCTTGCTGGAGAGCTCTGTGTGCTGGAGACTTTCTAAAGGTGAGTAGATTTTCTTCTTTTGTTTCTGTATCTATTGCATTTGGGCTTGTTTTCATTTGCTGTAGCCTAGGATTGTGATGCTCTACTGTTATGGCTGTGCTTTCCATCGTATTATAGTAAAACAGCATTATAGACAGACAACAAACGCATGTTGTTATAGCTCAGGATACTGACAGACAGTATTAGATCCACTAACTTAAAAAGGCTTTGATCCTTAATCATGCTGGTCCTCTGAGAAAAAGCTGAGTAGATTTTAACACTGGAAAAGGAGGTGAATGCAGACAATGAGAGGCTGTGACAGGAGGCTTTGTATGCTTTCACTTGGCAAGCTGTTGCAATGGGTATACTGTCATATTAAAGCAGTGTAAAGAGGAGGGCTTGTGACAGGCCTGAGCAATTTCTTCCTCCATGCTTGTGTTGTCTCAGTGCACGGCATCCCCCTCTCTTAGCAGGGGTGCTTGGGCAGGTCTGTCCTGGCTCTGCAAAGTGAATGCCTGTATGGCTAACTGAGAGATAAATGTCAGAGTGCGTGGAATTAGCTCCCAGTAGGCTTTCTCTGGAAAACCAATAGGCTTTTGTAGATGTGACTGGGCAGGATGTTGACAGTGTAGAGTTCATGTGATGTACAGGCTGGCTATGTCTAGTAAAGCTGAACATCACTTATTTTTCTCTTCACCATCATTAAACTCTGCTCCTTAAAATGCATGGAGCTTTATCTGTTACCTTTAGTCCTTTAGTTTTAGAGTCCTGTTACCTTTAGTTACCTTTAGTTTTAGAGTCCCAAGGGCTCTAAAACTTACAGAGAATGTGAGCACTAGTTCAACTGCTGCTGCCCATAGACACCATTCAGACTGGCTACAGGTGAAGACTGCTGGCTCTAAGGATGTAGACTGCTACTGGAGCCTTTAGGCAAAGGCCTGTGTGAAGCATAGCTCCTGGGAACCACCAGCCTATAGGCAGGAGAGCAGCTTGGAGAAGTAGGATTTCACTCTTTCTATTACCCCAGAGGTGATACCTTTGTTTCTGTTCTCCAGAGCTTTTGAATGATGAGGCTTCATTTCCTCTTCCATCATTAATGCTGTCAGATTAAATTTCCATGACTTGCTGCCTTTTCATTGTGAAGGCATAAGGTTTGATTTGGATTTCTGTGGCCTTAACTGCCTTTCATGTGAGGAAGACTCTTAGTCTCTCTCTTTCTCTCTTCAGCTTTTATTCAAGGTAACATAAATGGAACCTAAAAAGTCCAACATAGGAAACTACTATGTTCACTTCTTCCTGGCTTCTTGCTGGGCTTTGTGCTACAGCCCTTGTTTTTCAACATCTGTTATGAGCTTTTCTTAGTCACACTTATGTAATTCCTTCCCCATTGACACCAGGTGGACCCTGGTCACTCAGGATTTAAAGTCTGTTATTCAAATGACAGCAACCTGATTAAGTCTTTCATAACCTTGTTGTCATTAAACCTCATGCCCTGTCATCAGTTTAACATTTCAGGCTTTATTCTCCGACCTGACTGATCCCAGGTTCTCTAGTGCTTGTGGGCGGCTGGCTAAGCCCTTCCACTGCTCTGTCCTTTTCTAAGGGACTGTTTTAGGCCAGATGACTTAATTTTGTGCTGTCTCCAGGGGCTTGAGAAACATGATGGGTTTGTCTGGGTCTCTTTATAGCTCTCCCTATATTTGCACTGATTTATGGCTAGAGTTTACTGTGTAGATTGAGGTGCCTCTGTGAAACTGAGCAGCTCTCTGTCCTTGTTTCCTCCTCTGACTTTGTATGAAGTTATATAAAACATCTTTGTTCTGTCTCTGAGATTAGTCTCATTTTAAACTGCTTGGTGCCTTTCTGAACTTTGCATTGATTTGAATCCAAATGTCACAGCCACAGTCACATGAAACCACACTGTTTCTTATACTTTCCATTACTTTGGCCCAATGTAGTGTGGAGTTTTGCCCAGTATCTTGCAGCCTGGCAGAATTTGTTCACGTTCCTGCACACATCTTTGCTAACTGGGAACATGATATAATGCTACAACTGTAGCTGAGATCAGATGAAATTGAGCCCAGCTTGGGGTTAGTTTTTAAAGGCTTTTCCTTCAGTTTTAAGCAGTAAGGCAATACAGGCTTTCTCTGGCCTGTTCTCTGGGGAAAACATCCTTCTCTTTCATTTCCAGTGGCAGAAGAGGCAAAAGAAGGGGAGGTCAGGAAGGTCATACAGGGTTTTAAGGGTTGTGCTGGGGCTGTAAGCCAGGCCTGAGGTCTAGGCTGCCCTACTAAATGTCACAGCCAGCCTAGTGAAAAATGCTTCAGAGCAAGGAGAAAAAGGGTTCTGGAAACCACGGGGAGGGGTTTGAATAACTGCCCTTTGAAAATTCTGCTCTGACTTTTTTTTTTTAAGAAAAAATCCCTTGGAGGGACTGAAAGATATCAGAATCTCATCTAAAGGAGGAGACCAAAATTACATGCTCAGACTGCTTTGCCCAGCAGAGACGTACTATATGCCCCTAGGCAGTTGCCTTCTCTGTGCTGAATAGTAGCAAAAGGGCCTTGTCCTGAAGAGGAGTCTGTCCCAAATGTGCTACTCAGACATGCTCACGCCACCTGCAGCTCTGCCATCTGCTGGCAAGGAAATGCTGATCCAGGACAGATGTATCCTGGGGCTCTATCATTACCCTGAGTAGGGATGACACCCAGGAGAGATCCCTGCTGCTACAAGCAGGCCCCTTCTCTGCCCTCCCTGCACAAGGCTGGCAGTAGCATTGATACTTCTCTCTTTGTGCACCCAGTATGAAAGACAAAAGACATCATTCTGTATGCTTTTGTGAGTAATGACAGCATTATCTGCACTGGCAGCTGCAGTATCAGTTAGGCAGCTCTCTAAGTACTTTCCCAAGGCAAACAGGCACAGCTATCTGAGCTGCAGGACCAGGTTTTTCTTAGAGCTGAGCCAGCACTGCTGCACTCATACATTACTTTAGAAGAGGAGTTGTTTAACAAACAAAAGGGTGCTTTTATGATTATTTATTTTTATTCTTTTGAGCTGTGAAACACCAAGTGGCAGTGTAGGAGAGGAGCCAGCTGCTGCACCTCCTCAACCCTTTCATCACAGGAAAGCCCCACAGAAACTCGGATTGTATTGGGAAAATAGATGTCAGAGCACCCACTGGGCTTTTGGGGAGCTTAGGATTTACAAAGGCTTCCATCAGTGTGTGTTCCAGTGCCCTGAGCAGAGGCAGTACTACTTCATCTGTCACTTAGAGCATCCTGGGCTGAATTCACTGAAATCATTTAGTTCCACCCCCCAGGCAGTAAGCTGAAGTCTTATTCTACAGTCAATACTGAAAAGGTGGAAAAATGAGGCAAGATAAAATAAAATAAACCCCAAACCACAGTAAACATTCAAATGTTTGCTTAGGAACCATCCAATAAAAACAAAAGAGCAGGAAACTCTGCTCTCTGATTTCTTTTTGCCACTTACTGAACCCTCAAACTTCGGTCACGAGCTTTCATTATTTCTAGCCGGGCAAAATGATCTGAAAACAGCTGTGGGCCTACGTTTAACTTTCATCCCCCTTGCTTCCAGAGCTGTTGGCTGAGCAAAGCGAAAGGAGGTTAATGACATTTCCAAGGGCTGCGTGACCGGGGTCCTCCACACGGCGGCAGCTTCGGCTCAGGAGAAAGGAGCGGCGGTAGGCGGCCGGCGGGCGGAGCTGCTGCTCTGCTGTGCTCAGAGCTGCTCTGGCCCTCTGCGGGCTGCTGGGCTTCGGGCAACCCCACCGTGGTTGCAAGCGGCCCTATGGGGGCTGGTGCGCCTGCAGCTCAGCCCTGCTAGGTTCAGAGCCTGCCAACGGGAGCTGAATGTCGTTATAAGCTGCAGCAATGCCTGCTGGTGTTAGTGTGCGCTCGTTTGCAGGTGTTGTATTGTTAGGTGAGATTTGGAGATAGGTGGGTGCCTGCAGAAAGGTTTCCCTCAAGGGGAAAGGAGATGCAGAGGTGGTGGTGCTGCTGCAGAGAGCCGGGAGCAGCCGCCTCCGTCACGCAGCAGGGCTTGTGGCACTGCTAGAGCACCTTGGAAACATTGTGCCCCACACATCATTTTGGGGAGACCTCAGCTACTTGAGTCAGTCTCACAGCTGCCCCCTCACAATATGTGTCCAGGTACAGGCAATGAAGCTGTGAGAGATCTGGAGAATAAGTCTTACAGGGAGAAGCTGAAGGAACTGGGATTATTTAGTCTGTAGAAGGAGATCCAGGGGAGGCTTTATCGCTCTTCATAGTGACCTGAAATGAGGTTGTGGTGAGGTGCTCTATTGGCCTCTTTTCCCAAGCTGACAGTGGTAGAATGAGAAGGAATGGCCTCAAGTTGTACTGGGGAAATTTGGATTGGGTATTAGGAAAACTCAGAAAGATTGGTGAGGCAGTGGCACAGGCTGCCCAGGGAGGTGGTTGAGTCACCATCCCCGGAGGTGTCCAAGAACTGGTGGCACTGAGGGATGTAGTAGGCATGGTGGGTTGATGGTTGGACTAGGTAGTCTTACTGGTTTTTCCAACCTTAATGACTTTATGATTCTATGACCAAGTCAAGCATAGGCACTGATTCAGTTTTCATGCTGAAAATTTGGCATGAAGGTTAACCTTTGCTCACATGATCCCTGGGTTTAGTTGTGCTTCTCATCACTGTGAGAACCAGCAGCAGAAGCGGGATAATCTCTCTTTCATCATCTGCACTTTGAATGCTATTATTGAGAAGCGTTTTTGCAATCCTCTTTACACAAAAAATTGGGCAAGTGCTGAGTACATCCCTCATGTTCTGTGAAAGCAGCTGGTGAAAAGTGTGTCCTGCCAACAAGGGCAGAAGTCAGGTGTACAGAGAGAACATGGGAAAATAAAAATTACATATGAAGCTTTTCCTTTTTAAAGTATTATTAAAGTAGTTCAGAAAAAATTATTTTGCACAGCCTTTCCCCATTAGAGATAAGGAAAAATAAACAAACTGAGCCCATGGCAACTTGCAATAGTTGTCACAGAATGGGGGAAGGCTGGCTTACTATCATGCAGAAACCTGCCTGGCCCACCACCAGGTCTGTACTATCTGACTCCTCCCTACTTATTTACTCTGGGAAAATCCACTGAGTACTTTATGTGCAGCAGAAGTGAGAACAGACCCTGAAAGCCTGGCAGGAGATAGAGGAACAAATTTCAGACCTCAGGGCAGTGAATCTGCTACTAGTAAATACAGGTGCTTTCTTTAAGCAAGAGAAGAAAAAACCCCCCGGAGTGGCTAACTGATATTGGGAGCCTAGACACTGTTTTTGTAAACTGTTCACATTTCCCAGGGCTTATTGATTATTTTTTTTTCTTTTTTGAAAAGACAACGGTGTGCTCCTAAATGTGCTGTACAAAGGAGCACTGCCCAGCTGGGGTCAGATTTGCTGGGTGTGATGCTTCATTGACATAGTGACACTGAAATAGTATTTCCATTTCTGCTAGATAGGTCAGCTTAACCTGGACCTAGCTCAGATATCTCTATTTCCATCATAGGCTGTAGACAGACACTTAGGGAGGAGTCTATGAGGTGCTACATGGATCTAGAACTCATGACAGCTTATTGTGTGGGGATCTCCCGAGTTAGCACCTGAACTATCATGTTTTGCATCTTCTGATGACTGTGCCCTCAGTAATTTCGTGTAATCTCTTTTGCTTCAGCTAAACATCTTCAGTTTCTACAGTATTCTGTGGATGTGCATTCTGCAGTTTGTATATGAGGCAGGACACTTCTTTTCTTTTACATTTTCTGCCTGTAATTTTCCTGAGAATTTGCTAATTCTGGCATTATCATGAAACAGAGTCAGCAGTTGCTGTGTGCCTTCATCATTTTGCATTTCCTCTCCCAATGCCAGTGGTTACTCTTCCAAACCAGAATGACATGTTCTCCCCAGGCACTTGGTTATTCTACAAAGATTTTATTGGGGGCTTCACAAAATCTCTTCCGTTCAGCATGATGCCTGCCTGCTATCTCACAGCAATCACTACACTTATCCTTAAAGCAATATTCCCTGTCTACTTCTTGGCAAGTCCTCCCACACAGGCTTCCTCTTTCTCTCTTTTTCCTGTCATTTTTGTAGTTTCCCCTCCTTGTCCAGACCTGATGTGATGTTCTCTTTCCAAAACAAAAGAGAGAAGAATTATGAATGTTGATTCATAGGGGGAATAGAGATTTGT
Source organism: Perdix hodgsoniae (assembly GCA_035772895.1). Lineage (NCBI taxonomy): Eukaryota > Metazoa > Chordata > Aves > Galliformes > Phasianidae > Perdix > Perdix hodgsoniae. The sequence continues at coordinate 329,284 of JAPSGF010000056.1, read as the reverse complement.
GATTACCAACCAAAAGCCACCGACTGTATAGATAAACTCTTCTGGTCCTGCTTTCTATTAAAGGTAAGTTAGTCTTAAAGAAAGATACTCTACAAGTTAATAACATGTGCACATAGTCATGTATCATAAACTCTGAGTTAACCCTATGCAAATTCATAATCAATGCAGGCCAGAAGTGCCAACTCAGCCTATGAAGAGTTTGTGTTGAGGTTCACAGCACTGCCTGTGGGCTGAGTCTAAGCACATTGTTTCCTATCCTCTCTCCAGAGTCACTTCTTTCTCCATAAATCCCATACTAACTTCACAGGAGACTACTAGCATGCTGTCCTAGTAGTATGTCTGGCCCCTTTGAGTTCAGGTGTCAGAGCAAATTATGAAAGACTGGAAATCAAAGAGGAAAAAAAAAAAGTAAAATATTTATTGTCTCTGCACAAGGTGCTGAATTTTATACAGCCTTTCCCAGAATTCTCTGGATCAGTGAATGCCTCAGCAGAATGGAGACAAGCAAAGAATTGCTGGCTTGCTGATCAATTGAAATTTGATCTTGGGCAAAAAAATATTTTCCTGTTAAAGACCTAATTACTCACTTCTGACTGTAAGATCAATATTCCTCTACTGGGGTTAAAAATTCTGAACCATATCTGGCAGTTTTTACATGAGTAAGCAGTGGCAGGAATACACCCCAGAACTTTTCTTGGTCAGCAAAACTATCTGCTATTTGCACTTCAGAAGAGAAAGGCTGGTAAAAGGATTTATTTTCAATGGAGCAAAGAAGGCAAGGGAGACTGTAATCAGAACAGTGACTTCGGTACCAGCAGGAGCAGATTTTCAGCCACTCTCGGCTTTCTTTCTGGAGAAGGCAGCTATGACCATGAATAACAAACAGAAAAAAACAGAGGCAGGTCTTTTTTTTCTTTTTTTTTTAAAAAGTAAATAGGGCAACGGGGGGGAGGGGAGGGGCAAGAAGCTTGGGCTAGCTTATGTAAGGGTGAGTACAAAAGGAAGTTCCAAGACCCCTCCAGAGATCAGAAGGAGTGAAGCAAAAGAAGGACGAGAACTTCTTAACTGAACAGCAAGTTTGAGAGGTCTGTACTTGTTTATACCTTTATCATGACTATTGAAAGATGAGAACTGTAATGCAACAACAAATCAGGGCTTTCTTTGTAAAGGCAATGATTATAGGAAGGATCTTGCTTCTATGTTCTTGATTTCCTAGCTGCTGGAAAGCCCTGGGGAAGTAGTGGAATCACTGTCTTTAGGGGTTTTCAAGAAAAGGGCAGGTATGGCACCTGGGGATGTGGCTTAGTGAGTGGGTATGGTGGTGATGGTTTGACAGTTGGATGAGATGACCTTAGTGGTCTTTTCCAACCTTATGATTCTATCAAAGTTTTTCAACCACTTTTTTTCCCAGTGCAATTTTTCTGCTGCAGTTCTCTTTGGGGAAGAGAGTCATCACAGCTGACAGGCAGGATACTTTTTCTCTGAGGGAGTGGTCAGGTGCTGGAACAGGCTGCCCAAGGAGGTAGTGGAGTCACTGTCCTTGAAGGTGTTCTAGAAATGTTTAAATGTTGTACTGAGGGATGTGGTTCAGTGGGAATATTGGTGAGTTCTGGACAGTTGGACTGAATAATCTTTGAGGTCTTTTTCAATCCTGGCAATTCTGTGATAGAGACTGTCATCTTGATGAGGTTTAGCTCTTCAAGCACAGCATCATTCCTAAAATAATGGCAGCTCAACAAAATTAAGCGTGACAAAAGGGTCCATGTATAGTAATTGGGATACTGCTTGTGCTCTCTACCTTAAGAAGGGCTCAGAAGTGAAATGAAAACCTGTAATTAAGTCATACTAGGAAAGAATACATTCCCAGTTGTGACAATGCATACTCTCTATAATCTTAGAGTAACTTCTTTAGTATAAACTGTAAACGTAAAAGTTAGAGATCTAAGAAATACACTGCAGAATAATGCATAACTGTAGGGGAATAATAATTGGATGAGCATAAGGGACTGGCAAATTTGGTGGGATTTGTCTGAGCTTTGCACTGGGGTATAAACATGGGCTGAAATCGAAGTCTTTACCACCATAAGGGAATTACTGCTGTTGGGAACTGTGCCTACAGACAACAAAAGGAGAGCACGATTCACTGCAGGAGCTGCAATGTGATGTGGTCAGCCCACAGGGCAGCTGGAATCTGGGATTAACCAAGACTGCTCCCTCTGGGTGCTCAACAGCATTTCTGTATCACACGTGAGGTAAAATGACTTAAGGGGGGGGAAAAAAAAAAGTACAGTGGCTAAGGCTTAGATGATTTTCCATCCAGTACATAACATCACAATAAATATGTAAGTCTGGCAGCTTATTACTGAGCAACCCTCATTAAGGATACTTTTCAGTTTTACGGAGCACAAGGTGCCCCTTGCTGAAACAGCCCAGACTTCTGTGCTCTTGATACCAAGAACTTCAAATGGAGCTTGCATTTTCTCTGTGCCCAGGCCTGGCCCAGTAGGATGCAGCAGGCTGGCTGTGGCCCATGGGCATGGTGCAGCCCAGCCTGGAACATGCTGCTAGACCCAGTGCCTCCTGCAGGCCTGGCTGCTTTGGTTCCACATGCAACTTCACTGGCCCTGGGGAATGGAAGGCTAAAAAGGGAGATTGCAATCTGAGACCCAGCTCTGTCTCTTCAGTGTTTAGCTGAACACAATGCATTCTTAATTCAAGAGCTGCTTCTCCCATTGCTTGGATGCATGGCTGGTCTCCATGCATTTTATAGCCATCTGGGGTGGTGCAGATGCACAGGGCTTGTTCTGCAGCCAGATGCTCCTCAGACTCAGGTGGAGAAAACATATTAAATATTTCAAGCTGTTTGTTTAGGCCTTATGGCATGCTGTCAGGCACCATGTGGCTATGCTCAGGACTGTATTCAGACCTCATTACAGCTTAAGTAGTGAAACTGTTCAAATGAAAAGTGGTGCTGCAGAGATGGGCATTTCCTGCCCCTCCATCAGGGCTCAGATGTCACTGACAGAACCTTCAGTTTCACCACTTCCAACAGCCCAAACTCATCTAAAACTTTGTTCTTTCTTGGCTTGCTTCTTGAAGTCCTCATGTGACTGAACTCTGTAGCACAAATTGGGCTTGTCTGGCCCTTTAAAACTGAGGCTCTAGAATATTGTCATTTCTATTCCCATTATGGCCATGGGATTTTAATTACTGACTATGATGATGGTGCTGAATGAGACCATCTATTTCATCCTTGGTTTAATTCACCATTTACTTGCTTAAAGAGGAAGAGGGGCCATACAGGGGAGTACTTCTCTTCCAACCTGAGCAAAACTGTGACTCTATGCCAAAGTTGGAGGTTTGCTGCCAAAGCAGCAAAGATCTCCAAATTCCCCTCTTTCTTTTTCTAAATAGGACTGTAGGAAGTTGAGACTGGAAGAGGTAAATTCTCTGTTACCTGGATCTAGTGTCCTAATCCCTTCTAGTTTTTATTCTCTCCTTTCCGGCATGTTTGCTTTGAAAAGGAAAATGAATAAACTGTTGAGATTACGAGGATAAAAATTGAAATATCCCACTCACTGACATGTCACAATCACACTGACAAGCCACAAGTTAAAGATTCTTATCCAAGAAGAAAAATATTTGATCTGACTGCAAAAACTGCAGGCACAAGGAAATCTGCGTTTATGTGAGTCTGGCACAAAATGAGCAGAGTTATTTTCAGGTCTGTAATCAGTTCTTCTGCATAACAAAACATCAGTGTTCATCTTAGTCAATGTGTAACAGCAGGCTACACAAATGAGCTGGGTTGGGTTAAAGGTTGTATATTGATCTTTAGGGTTTTCTGTGCATCGCCCAGAGTTAAATTGCACTCAAGTTTCATTGGGTCCTTTCTGGTCTGATTTAATTTTTTTTGGCCTTCCCACCCATGAGGTAGCTTTGTGCAACGCCACTGGAGACATTTGGAAAGGCCCCCAAATTGGGAAGGGCATAAATGCCCCCACAGCCACTGTGCACTGCTCAAAAGGAAGCATAAGGAGCCTGCCCCAGAGGACAGGGCATCTGTGGGAGCCCGCAGCACGGACAGTAAGCACACACGGTGGGTTTGCTCTGAATGCCAGTTGTTCAGGTCAGGTTTTCTTCCTTTTCTGAAAGGCTCAGTGTGGATTTATTTAGGGAAATACAGCATGTTTGCTTTCCACAGATCAGGTTGTTTAAGTGGCAGCAGTGAGAACTGCCCTCCCGCTGTTTCTGCCCATGAGAATTGGTGTGGTGGCTCTGGGGGAAGCAATCTGCCAGCACCAGCTGCTGTGAGGATGAAGGCAGAGGGTGGAGGGGATAGCAGCACCAGCTACTGCTGGCAATGTGCTGATTTAGAAGATGGGGTGGGATTAACTACAACAGCAGAAATTCCTTTTGCAAGCCAACCTCTTAAACATGTGCCTACAGTCTGGGAATATAAATGCATGTTAACAGGCACGTACTAGTGAGGTGTCTGTCTAATTACCAAATATCAATTCCTCTCAGGTTTTGCATTTGCAAGAGGGTGGTAATACTGCAAACCCAAGCATTATTAGGCATGAAACACCTGGAGATTCCTGGGCGAAATGATTGTTATACCTTGTAAATCAGGCAGGGTGTCAGCTCTCGAGTGGATGGATTCACTCCATAGCACTTCCACTCTATGTAAATTAAAGCGTTGGTGAGACAGATGTTGCACTGCATCTTCCTAAAAGTGTCAAGCTACCAGACTGGCACTACTTGGATACGGGAACCACTCAAAAACTGGAGGAAGAAGGTGGAGATCAGAGCTTGGTTAGCATTTTGCTTGTTCAACAAACTCCGCAGACTGAAAAGGGCAGTAAGAAGGTGGAAAGAGTTGAAACAAGTTATGACTAGTGGTGTAAAAATGTAGCCCTGAATAATAGCGTTATGGCCTATTAGAAACATTACTCTTGCAGAAGAGTAGCATCTTACACATTTGGATTTCAACTACATGAACTTGAAGTTGTAGACTACAAACCCAAGAAAGGTGTGAAGTTATTTGTTGTTTAAACAAATGATACAGGAGAAGTGAGAATTATAAATACAGACAAGTTGTCAGTGTGTTTACATATACAAGTGTATGTGGATATGTATGTGCACACATACATGTCTGTGCCTTTGTTGTACCCTGTATGCCCCTGGTCCCTTGTGCTAGAACACTCATAATGTCCACGTTCAGGAGAAGTCTCCATTTCTACTCAGGAAAAACAGGAGCGGCAGGAAACCTACTGGAGGAAAAGATTGCTTGTGCAATAGAGAAAAACTGAGTTTATCTTTCCTAACCCTGTTTTTAAGTGATGAAGGTGCTATGAAGATAAATACTTGGTTTCAGTGGCAGCACATTTGTGTAAGAGAGCCTTGAGGCAGTTTGTCTAGAAGCCGAATGAATGTTTGCACTGGGCTGTGGAAATACAAAGTGCTTTGTTACAGCCTTGTGTTATGCTGACTTGACATATGGAGCAGGAGAGCTCTGTGGTGGGAACTTAAGAGACCTGGTTTTCAAACCCACTTCCCCTGTAACAGCAGGCAAATCGCTTAGCCTGTCCTTGTGTCAGCAAGATTTAGTGCAGCAGTATGCAGACCGATCTCTGACTAGGTCCCGGGAGCAATATAGCTGCATTATTATAATGTTTTGAAAGAACTAGCAGTCTAGTTTGCAAGCCTAGCTCATTGCAATATGCAGTCCTGTTTCTTCCAGAGCACAGCCTTCAGGTTGCAACAGTGGGTAATGTGGTCAGGTCCACACTTAGCATTTCCCCATCTACAGCCTCTAAAACTGGCTGTCATTCCACCCTGCCCTTTTTGTTGAGCAGGCAACGCAGACAGCACTAGACACTATGTTTCCTGCTTTTGTAACATACAATGTGTGAGCATCTCACCATAAAGGAAACAGTATTTATAACAGGCTGATCAGTCTTTTCCTCCCCTCTTTTTCTTTCAGCAAACACTGTAGAAGTGGTTTTCCAACATGAAGCTGGCAACAGATCTTCTCTGTTTGCTCCTGTGCTTTGCTGCAGTGGGTTGTGACCGGGTTTATGTCCATCCTTTCAGTTTGAATGCTTTGAGTGAGAGTGCCTGTGAGGAGCTGGAACGCTTGGCCCAGGAAGGAAAGAAAACATTTGTGCCCGCCTCCATTGAATCCCAGACCACACCTGCCTATGAAGAGGATGTGAAGGATGAAGTCAGGCTGGATTCCCCTAGCCTAAGTGTCCGTGGAAGGCAGAAACTGATCTACCTGAAGGACTTTGTGCACGTCCTTGGCATGCGATTTTACAGTTTGCAGAGGGAAGCATGGCAGGGCCACAATGTCCTCTTGTCCCCTACCGGTCTCTATGGCTCCTTGGCATCTTTCTACTTGGGTGCATCCAACCAGACAGCTGCTGATTTGCAGGGCTTGCTGGGATTTGTTCCCCCCTCCGGAGACTTGAATTGCACCTCCAGGGTGGATGGGCGCAAGCTCCTTGCAAGCCTGAGGGCTATTGAAAACCTTGTCAGAACCCAGGATGAGGATCTGCTCTTTTCCAAGATGTTCTGCCTCTTCTCTGCCCCTGGTATACCCTTATCCCAACAGTTTGTGCGTAACTTGCTCCCCTCTGCTGATGCTTTTTACATGCGAGCTGTGGACTTTACAAACCCAAGTGAGGCAACAAAACAAATAAATGCCTTTGTGGAGGCCAAAAGCAAAGGCCAAGGCAAGCATATACTGACAGACCTCGACCCGACTACTAACTTAGTGTTCGCAGTGGATGTTCGCTTGGCAGGTAAGAGGGAACAAGTACTCATGTTGGAGGCAGGCTGGGTGGAGGAGAGGTTAGCTACTCTGCTTCCCGGGGTAGAAA
>JAPSGF010000056.1:280124-322390 GCA_035772895.1 Perdix hodgsoniae | reverse complement strand
AGGCTGGGTGGAGGAGAGGTTAGCTACTCTGCTTCCCGGGGTAGAAACATGGCCAAAAGGTGAGAGGGAAGAGCTCACTCACATGGGAATCTTAATTACTACTCTATGCAGTGTCCTGGGGTTCTGCCCACATGCCACTTCCTCTCACCCAGCCTCAAGACAGTCAGAGCAATGGAGAAGAGTGGAGGGGGGTGGCATCAGGGGACTTTTCCTAGACCAGGCAGCTAAGGGTGAAGAAAGGCATGGGAAGGTGAATAATAGACTACTATGCATGATTTCAAGTATCTAAATGTCTTTTTTGTCATTTAAATGACTTTTTTTGGCAAAAGTCACCTGGAAAGTAGCTTTAAAGAGAACAAAAGCAATACCCTTCCACAGGCTAAAGGAAATACTGAGGTCGGAAAGTAAGCCATCAGTTATGGAAGCTGGGAGAAGATTCAAAACTAGAAGTAGAGCAATCTCATAATTATGTGGTGTTATTCCATTGCTGATGTGCTAGAACTCTCTCTGTACTGCATCTAAGAGTGTAATTGGTTTTCAGCATCCTAATACCTGAATGCAATACAAACCAGAGATGGCAAATTTTAGGGCAATTTGTGTACCAGTGACCATATTTCAGAAAACTTGCAGTGACTCATAAGTTTGTTTCGAAGTGGGCTTCTACTGCTAGCTCTGGAGCTCTGGTGTTCATAAAATGCTTTTGTGCCTCTATCTTCTCAACTGCAAACTAGATTTCAGATTTCCTTTGCCTTTTGTGAGTGCTGTCAGAGGATGCTCTGTAATGCTCATTAACTGATCCCAAATTCTGCAGGAGAGGTATGACAGACCATCACCTTTTAGTCAGTGTGAGGTCTACATAGAGGTAGCACTACAAAATTTTTTTGTATTGAAGACTTAGACACGGCCATAAGAGCAGAATTTTCTTTTAACAGAGAAATTTTTCCTCTTCCACATAGGAAACTTGTAATTTCATTCGCTTAGGAACACATTTTTGAAGGGCTGAATGGCACTAGGTCAGCTGTTTTGTTTCCTTTCAAAATGATGCACTTGAGATGTTGCGTTCTCCACCTGTGGGCTGGAAAAGATTGGCTTAAGCATGAAATAATTAGATAAGTAACTCTTTATTAATAAACACAGGAAATGGATGGCAGCATTGCCTTGGCCATTTGACTGCAGAGGGACAACCATGACAGCTTATGCTGTCTTGTTCCATGTTCTGCCTCGTAGCTGTAGAAAGAGAAAAAAAACCCATTATTTTGCTCTGAAGCACATTATATAGATCTATGAAACACTTAAAAGAGCCAAAGGATTGATAAAATGATGTGGCAGAAATCTATACAAAAGAAAGGCTAAATTTCCTCAAACAGACTCCATTGCTGTTCACTTGCTCACAGTTATTTTCACATGCATAGACTTACTGCTGAACGGGAACTGCTATTAAGAATCCAGCAGAGAACATTAAGTGCAAATCTTACTGATTCAACTTTTTTTTTGTGGTTGCAAAATAATTACCAACCAGTGAGTGAGGACACTGCAGTTGGATGACATGATTTTAAACCCACTGGCAGCATTTAGCAAAATAGGGTGCAATGAAATAGTGATATACCCAAGCAGCACCCTTGCTTCCGAGGGCAGACTTTCTGCATCCAAAGTCACGTTAAATGTTCCAGAAGCAGTCAACTTCCTGGTACTTTGTGTCAAGCCTTTCTGGAAGCTACTTTCATTTAATGGGAATGCAGAAACTGCCTGGAGCTACTCCAAGGTCTGTGCCCTCAGGCATTCACCCTTGCCGGAGGGTAGTGCTGCTTCAGGGAAACATGTGAGAAACATCAGTAGGCAGCCTACTGATCACCTGCTGCCTCACAAAGAGTTGGACGTCACTTTATTTTCCCCTCCTCAAGACAAGGTTAGGTTTTTAAAAATCAGTTACTATCCCAATTTGATGCATTTAACCTGAAAGTTCAGCTCTGTTCATTTCCCTTTTACTTTTGTTCTTGGCTTCTGCTGTCCTCTGCCTCAGTTTGGCAAGGTTATAGACATTGTGAAAGTGGCTTATTGCTGCTTTCAGGTGCTTTCTCTTTCTCATGAGATGTGGAGGGAAAAAAACAAACAAACACAGTGAGCATAAAATGGCTTAGTTTGGAACAGAGCTTAAAGCTTTCCCAGTTCCAACCACTGCCATGGGCAGGGCTGCACCCACTGGCTCAGGCTGCCCTGGGGCTCTATTCAACCTGGCTGAGAGCCTCCAGGGATGAGGCACCCATAGCTTCTCTGGGCAGCTGTGCCAGTACCTCACCTGCCTTGCATCAGCCTCCCTCGCTGCCTCAGCTTGTGAGAGGGCACTGCATGAGAGCTGCCCTGCCAGATGGGTTCAAAATATGCAGCTGTTGTGCATAGTCATCACAGCTGCTTGGGGGATGTAGAGGAAATCCATGTCTTCTGTATCTCACTGTAAGCCATTCAAAAACTGCTTAGCAGCTTGGGAGGGTGTAAACAGCTGAGCAGGCAGAATCTTCAGCCAGCTTTGTAACCCTTTCTGGTTGCAAAAAGTGGTATAAACACAGCAGTTTTGATCAATCGTGATAGCATTTTGGGAGCTGTGCTGCAAGTTTACCCCGGACTAATATGCTTAATATGTTACCAAAAGGCATACAGGTTATACAAAAGGTTATACAGGCTTACAGTAGCTAAATGCAATTGTACATGTGCAATTCTTGTCTGACACAGTGTGTTATAAACAAACATATACCCCAGTTAAGGGGCAGAGAGGAGAATGAAAGAGAAGAATCAATTTAAAATTCCTCGATCTGTTTTTTTAGTGAATGTTAAGAAAGCCTCTCGACTGAAAGAGCCTCAGGAGTTCTGGGTTGATTCAAACAGGGCAGTCTCAGTCCCCATGCTGTCAGTAACTGGGATGTTCAAGTACATGACTGATACCAGTGAGACCTTTTCTGCAACTGAAGTCCCCATTGGCAAGAACGTTCTGCTGGTGCTGCTGCAGCCCATCAATGGCAACGATCTGGACAAAGTAGAGGCCGAGCTTCCCTTGCAGTCGTCAGCCTGGCTTGAAAATCTGTCCCCAAGGTACATTTTGGACACCACATGATTTCCTGTAAGAACGAATGGGTGAGGGTGGGCAGTGCAGCCCTGCCTACTTCCTTCTCTGTAGTGAAGGTTGGATTCTGCCACTGAGAATGTAACATTTAGTGCAGAGATGCACAGAAACCCAGGGATGCCACACTAGTAGTAGAAAAAACTTCCACTGTGTAGCAACTGGACAGATCTATACAGTGTGAAATGTGTTAACAGCAGATGTGTGACGATAGAAGGACAGGCACAATAGAAAGGTGCTATAAAGGAAGGGAAGAAGATTGCTTACCTGTATCAAAAGATTCCAGGTTCACAGGGGAAAGCTTCACCAAGGGGGGATCTCCAACCAGAGATCCTTCCCCAGTGGCAGTCAGCCCTTAAATGAGGTCTAAGAGAGGTGCAGCCAGGTTCCACCCCTTTTGGTCTCACAGCTGAATTGCCTTCACCTGTGCTCCCAGGGCTGACTGGGTCCTTGCTCCAGGTTCTCTATGGCTGGTTCAGGCCATGGATCAATAGTTACCATACAGACTAGCTGCCCAAAAACCACCCAAACGCTCTGCTTTGATACTACAGGCTACAGTCTCATCATTTATTTTTTTTTTCCCCAGAAAAATAAAATTAACTTTACCTGAGTTAAGAATAGAAGACAACTGTGATCTACAGGAATTTCTTGCAGATATGAAATTGCCTGCACTGTTGGGGAAGGAGGCAGATCTCAGTAAAATAAGTGACACTCACCTCACTGTTGGAAAGGTACAGTACACATCACTGGTCAACGAAATATGCCTCCTGTAGCTGTATAACTTTAGAATTATAAGGTTGGAAAAGACTGCTAAGGTCATCTCATCCAACTGTCAACCCATCACCACCATGCCCACCAAGCCACATCTCTAAGTGCCCCACCTGCCCTTTTCTTAGAAACCCCCAGAGACAGTGATTCCACCACTTCCCTGGGGCATTCCAGCAGCTAGGAACTCAAGCAGGTAAAAACAAGATCTTTCCTAAAAATCACTGCCTGTAGGAAAGAAGCCTGAATTAAAAATAGTCAGAGCCATATGGGACACATGTTCAGCAGGGCACATCCATTTGTCAAGGACAAGGGAACAAGGATTTCATACAACCCAAGTGTACAAGCAATTGTAGAGCTTTTTCCTCATTATGGAACAAGTATTTCAATGGCTTATTCAACATCCACGAGCCTGCTGGTTACAGCTGATCCAAGTTACTGATTATTGCATGTGCTTTTTTATTTACTTAAACTCTATCGTGATCCCGCTGATCTCCTCTTGCATTACAGATAATGAATAAAGCCTTTTTCAAACTGAGCAGCGATGGAACACATCAACCAGAAGACACTACAGCCCAGGAAAAAGATTCAGTGCCACAGGAAGTAATGCTGAACAAACCATTTCTTCTAGCAGTTTTTGAAGCAAAGTCAAGGGCAATGCTTTTCCTTGGTAGAGTAACAAACCCACTGCAGGAGGTTTAAATGCAAGCACCAAGGAAGAGGGGAGAAGAAAAAGGATGCACGTTCCCCATCACCTTTTCATACTCATAAGCTGTTTTTATGATCATGTTGAGTGCTCTACCTTACTTGGAGATCAAGGGGAATACAGCTTGAATACGGTTTGAAATACAGCTTCTTAAAAGCTAAAAAACTACAACATCCCATCTTTATCTGTTTCACACAAACCACCCAGTTCCCTTTTTTCCTTCTCCCCCTCGTCTTCCTTCTGCTCCACCATTTTTCAAGGCAGTAGGGATAAAACAGTAATCAGCAAGTCAAGTTACAATGTTATAAGCACAAGTGCAATTTACTACAGAAAGGTAAGAAAAAGGATCTCATCACTCACTGAGAAGTCATCTTTTAGTTCAAGAAGTTTTGCAAGACACCTCTCCAATTTTTCAAATTATTCACAGAAACTTCTAGCTTGATCAGCAGTATTTGCCTTTAAAATGCTGCCAACAGCCTGGGAAGGCTTTAGTTGTTCCACCGAGACAAGATTTTGCCTTGGAAGCAAGAACACATTTATAGGAAGTTCCTTCTCTCTGCAGCCTAGATGGACACATTTATTTCTTAACTCCATGGAAAAACTAAAAATGGGGCTGGTAGCATTAAGAAACTGCTGCAGATGAATTCTTATAGCCTGACAGCAGTTTCTCTGATTATTTAGAATAAAAGAATAAAAAGCAACCTGCTTACTATTCCAATACAATTTCATTATTTAGAATATTTACTGATCTGAGAGGCATTTATTACCATCTTTTGGTGAAAAAAAGACCATTACTGGGTAGAGGTCAGATCTGTAAGCCTTAACACATCCAAACCATATTTTCTGGGGGGGGGGGGGGGGGAAAGGAACATTATAGTATTAGTGGCAGTAGTCTATACTAATGGTGAGTGTGCTGCTACATGTGAATAAAATGGTTTTAACAGTCTAAATTTTAGCAGTCACAGAAGTTGGAAACATTAAACAGGAACAACAGCTTATTAGACTTGAATCCTGAATGAGAAAGAGAGAAATTGGGAGTGAGATCTTGGTACTGCAAAAGCTTGCAAGAACTCTTCCCTTTGATTTCATTGGCACACAGACTTCCACCTCACATTTTTAGATTTCCCTTTGGAGCTGATGGCATTCAGACAGTAACTGCAAACCCCTTTGCAGTACGATACCAGATGTATTCTGCAGAGAGTAGTATCTTACTGTCATCCAAAATGGTACAAATTTCTATCTTACCCAAAACCACTCATGTCAGCAGCTAGCTATTGGTGCTACAGATACACAGTGGATTCTTCTATTTAATAAAAAAGGCTATTAATAACACAACTTGCTCTTGTGAATACTAGGATTTCAATTGCTATAGCCATTGCATACCCATGCATTTATTTAATTATTCTGTATGTATTCCAGATGCTTTAACATATAAATACTGTGCTTGCATTATGTACAGCAGCAATTAACTATGAATTTGCAGAACAAGAAAGCTGCAAATAAAACCAACTTCTAATTGCTTTGCCACAGTTGAGTTGGGTTTTTGCCTGTAACAACTAGATCTCGTTCCAACTTTTGAAATTTGCTCTAAATCAGATTTATGTTTAATAAGACAGTAAGTTGCAAATTACAGCCAATGGTATAGCTGTAAGCATGAAATAGACAGCTTCCAAGTATTCATAAAGGCTCTATTAAGTTATTCCACTTATTCACTGAAGCCAGAAGGTACAATCAACCACAAATAAAATTGCAGACCACAAAAGTTTCCTTTTTTACTATGAAGATGGAGCGCAATGTAAGGGAGCCCCTGCTAATGCTGCCATTAATTTCTCAGACAAAACACCATTATTTGTAGCTGGGGGCTACAAGATACTGAAGGACTCCATGTACTGCTCAGTATTACAGAGAAAAGAAACAAGGAAAATACTGGCAGTAGAAAGCACCTGCCCCTTGACACCCTGAGGATGAAAAGGAAGGAAGAGTGTAGATGCAACCAGTTCCAAATGGACTCTCCTTGGGAAACTGAAAATCCTAGGGAACTAACAGCTGGCTGATGTTATTATAAGACCTATTTTTCTATGGTCTTGTGAAGCTGGGAGGGTCTCAGCTGACTAGGGGCTGGCAAATGCAGTCTCAGGTTTCAGGAAGTGCAAAAAAGAGCCTGGTAATTATAAGCCAGAAAATGATTCTGGGAGTTACTGGAAAATATCTGAAAGACAATGCAGTCCTTGTTCACCATCAACATGGAGTCATGAGAAATTTTTGTTTAATGAACTTACATCTCCTTTTATGACACACAGTAGACCAAAAGAGGCCACTTAATGTTATCTTTTTATATTCCAGCAAAGCTTTCCATAGCGTTTCTCAAAGCTTTCAAATGGAAAAGATGTCCACCACATAGCTAGATATAAAAACATAATATGATGGGCGAACAGTTGGTTGGCAGATTGGGCTCAAAGGGTAACAGTAGATGGGTTTACATCAGGCTAGAGCCCAGTCACCGTTAAGGTTCTCCAGGGCTCTGTTTTAGGTCTAATTCTCTTCAGCGTTTTCATCAATTACTTGGATATAGGACTTGAAGGCAAACTAAGCAAGTCTGAGGACAACACTAAATCGTGAGGAGCTGTTGACTCCTGTAAAGCTTTGCAGAGAGATCCTGACAAACTAGAGAGCTGGACAATCACCAGCTGCATTAAGTTTTACAAGAACAAGCTCCTGCTTCTGCACCTGGGATTGGGCAAGCCCTGGTATATGTACAGACCTGGGGAGGAGAGGCTGGAGAGCAGCCCCTTGGAAAGGGATCTTGGGTTTCTACTTGGAAGAGAGAAGTTCTGGAGTCTGTGCTACAGTATGAAAAAGATAAGCTGTATGTACTTCTTTTCCTGAATATTCAAATGCTGAAAAACATGGAATAATGTTGGCAAAGTGAAAGATGCCATTGAAACTTGTTCTGACATCAATTTTATGACTAAAATTCTTACCACATATTACTCTTCACTCTGTATAGCTAATGAAGTCCTAACAGAAAGGTGGATATGTTATTCTTTTGTTTTTTTTCTTTTTCACCTCCTCAGTTAATAACTTTCTTGCTATTTAAGCTCCAGCTGCAAGAACTTCAGTACAGGCAGCAAAGCAGATGTCAATACGAGCTCAGACAGACTTCCAAACCCATGAGGGAGTTTGCCAAGCTAACAGTTTAAAAAGCTCTCACTCTTTTTTATAAAATGAAACATATTAAGACAGATTTTCTCCTGGCAGTATTCACACTCTATCTTACATAACTGAGTACTGAACACTACCAAAAAAGTGAAAGCTTCTCAGTCTGTCACTTCTCAGTAACTGTTCTGTTACTGCCACATATATTCTTCCCAGCCTTCTGTCCCATCAGAATATGGATGCATGGAAACATGGTCTCCCCAGTCGCAATTAATTCTTCCACCACACATGCAATAGTATACACAACAGGTATCCTAAGCACCATTCAAACACTGAGGTCTCAGCTGTAGTTTACATCAACAGTCTAGTGAATGAGCACTCAAAATCATGCTCTAGCAGATGGGAGATCTGGAGAAAGAGAACAAAGGATAAGAACATGGTTCATCATTGAACACAGCCTACAATTATGTATAAAGTCTCAAATGCATCTCCTACTCATCTCCAACTGTGTCACCTATTCTTCACATAAAGAAGTATCAGAAGGCAAATCACCCTAGGTTTGAGGAAACTAACTAACTCTTTTAACAATTTAAACATTAATAACACTTAAAATTTCCAACTATGCACTTTGTATTGAGGTAGCTAGGTTTCTAATCACAAGAATTCCACATGCATTTAGGCAAAATTGATCTAATTGCAAAAGGCAAACTGATCTATACCAACTCTGGATAAATTCTAGCTTAATATACTAAGTTCCAGTTTGAAGGGAAACAATTATGGAAGCAATAGCCAGAAAGTTAGGTACCGGTATTATAAATCACTTTTTAATTATGCAGTACTTTACGAGCTTTCTGTACGGAGCACTTCTCACCAACAAGGTCCATTAAAAAAATCTGTAAGATAAAAACATCTGAAATCCTAACAAGAGCTAACCATGACCCATGATGAGGGAAAGTTGATAAATGCAAAGCAACAGCAGTAAACAACGGAGAGGTATTCCTGTGAACAATTTCATTATTTCAGAAGAGCTGTTCCTTTGGAAGATTTAGACAGCTAGCAATATGTTTGATTCAAAAAGCAAATGGGACATCAGAGTTAGGAAGACAATTTATTACATACTATTTTCATCATATAAGTTCACTCTTCTACATAATAAGATTTACAAGAAAAATAATGGAAACATTTTCTTTCACTTCCTACGTCTGCAGTAGGAAGTTTAGAACTTATGACTGCTTTCCATATAATGGAAAACTATTGGTAAACTCTCAGTCTTTTGGTGAAACAAACAGAAGATGCACCAATCTGTTGCTTGAGATGCAATAGGAAGCACTTCATTGCTACTTATGCGGTAAAATGACAAACATGAGTTACATTCTCCTTCATCGTCAACGCATGTTTTCAAAACCACTTAGGATTGTTCCACTGTAGCCTGATCCTTGGCAGTTAGAACAAGCTCTGTAAGGGCTGAAAAGCTTTTTATGTTGTTTGTTTCCAATCCCATCTTTCGTATCTAAAAAGAAACAAAAGCAGCATTGAGTTTCTTTAAAACAACAAAAGCTCGTGTTCTTAAAACAACTGGGAAAGCATGTTTTATCTTACATTAATGAACGGCAAAAAAAAACCCCAAAAAACCAAAAACTGCATACAGTGCAACATATGAAAACAAACAACGTTATAAAAACTTTGCTCAGTTAAGTCTTTCCAGTTAACTCAGTGTCTCAGAGTTACAAGAGTATCCTCTTGTAACTAAAGCCAGTTGGAAGTTTTCCAGTGAAACAGTCAGAAAGAGAAACTTGGCTGTAACTATGCTTTTAACACACTGAATTCAACTGAAGTTTTTCTCAAACCCCAAATCAGTGTTCTGAGCAAAGCTTTTAACACAAACAAAGGTACATCCAACAACAAGCAACAGCGTGATAATGAAAGCATTCCAATAATCTGTAAGAGCCTACGGTTCTAGCACAGAACTTCCTGTTGGGTGAAAACTCTACAGAAAGGTTACTACAAGAAATTTCTTACTTAGGAAATCTATTACTCTAACAGTCAGAGGAACACAACAATGATAAATCTGAAAGTGCAGTGAAATCTAAATATATTAGTAATGAAATGATCCTGAAAAGGTGTTCATTGCTGGAACTCCAAATTTCATCCAAATGTACCAAATCAGCTCCTAAATGATTATTCATAATCTAATCCAATTCAACTGAAATTCACATTGCAATATTGTTATTGCACATAATAGGAACACAAAAACCAAGAACCGAATTCATGCTCCTAGCTAAAAACTGCCAAATGGTATTTCCTGTTAATAATATCCACACCTCCACTTAAATCACTTTCCTTTCAGTTAAGCCTCAGAAATGAGAAAAACATCAATTTACACACAGGCCAAATGTATCTTCCTCTTATAAGGCAGCCACAGCATGTGCTCATAAACAAGCCTGATGACAATTGCTTGGCAACTAATGATGTAGACTACACCTATTTGTTTATATGTGCATATTACATATAGAAATGATGACTATAAATCAGTACATTTATACAGTTTGATACAGCTATTACATTTCCTGGACTGTCTTCTTCCACTTATTTTTACTTTGTTAGTTAAGGTTTCATATTTGGCATTGAAAAGAGCTTACTATTGCATAACACAACAAATAATAAATCCTCAAAGCTCTTGGATGTAAACCCTTGACTATGCATTAACGCAAGGCTGGAAATACCCAGAGAGAAGGCAAACAAAAACTGAAGCCATAAAATCATTTCTACTGGAGCAGAGAAGAAAATTCCCTCTGATTTGTCCACTTAGTATTTCTTTTTAGCTTCTGAGTACTAAGAAATACTTGAATTTGGAACATTGAGAAATACAAGCTTTTTCATTTATGTAAGAAATCACAGGAAAGCATGCATTGCTCAAGACAATCACTCAGGTTTCAAATCATCTGCATTACACAGCTGTAAAAGCCAATCAAATGTATACAAAGTTTCAAGTTTGAAAAATGAAGCTGAACTTTCCTCCTGTATCTCACTCCCTTTCCAAAACCAGTAATAGCAGTAAACAAATGTTTTCTCTTTTAACTTACTTGCTCTCCAAAATACTCGACATCTAGAGCCAGCTGCAGTCGGATTTTATCATCATCACTCATACCCCCATTTGTACCAACAGGGTTCAAAGCTGCAGTCCTCCTGGCCTGCTTCAACCTTTTCAAGCTCTCTTCCATTTTCTTAACAGAACTCAACACATCTGATACAGTTTCATAATACCTAAGAAAAGGAAAATTAACAAGAGGAAAAATTTTACTATTACAGAAAATCCCACCTGCTGCACAGAAAATGTTATGTATGACTCTCTTACCTTTGTGTGCTTTCAGAGAGGGCACCTTCCAACCACTGATGGATCATAGGCTGTTTCAGTACATTTCTGTACTCATTCTGCAGTCGGTAGAAGGGCTTAAGAGCGCTGTCAACATAAGATGAAGCTTTAGTTGGCACTTCCTGGGAGATGACAGAGAAAGAAGGTGGAAAAAAAAACTGTAATTTATCTACTGATAAGACAGACACCAATTACAGCATGTATGTAGAATGCTAAGGGCAGATGTAAGCAGAGAAATAGACACCTATTTATACCCACACCCAAAGAGGTCCTCATATGCAGGAAAGACACTATGACAAAATCATTCAGTAGTGTTATTCTATGGAATATACTACAGAACAACATCCAAAATGACCCAAGTTTTTGAGGATGCACATGCCAGCCAACTACTCGTAGGGCACTTTCTACTCACGCTAACCTTGAGAAAAGCTGAAAAGACTCAGTATATATGATGTACTTTTTTAGAATAGCTACTATCTTGTATTATACTTCACTAAATCAAAAACACTGTTCCTTCTATTCTTATACCACCCTATTACCTCAGCATATTTTCCAGAAGAATGCTTTTGGGATAACTCCAATATCCACCTCCTTTACTACCTTCTTCTGAGCTAGTCTTGGATGCAGAAAGCTTCACCTCTCCAGGGTTGATCCAAGTAAGAGCTTGGACAAGCCTCATGCATTGCAGAGAAACCAAACGCAGGGTACACCTGAAATACCTGTTACTCAAGTTTTCTTACATTGCCGTTTTATTACATGAGACCAAGCTAGCCACAATAAGAACCATACAGCCTGGCAAAATCAAAATCACGGTAACAAAACAAGCCAATATCTGATTTGGGTTTTTTTGGTAACATATTTATGAATTAGCTTTTATTAACTTCTCATCAAAACAATATTAATTTTTTGGCCATTCTCATTTGTTCGTTCTGTGCAATACACTTCCTGAATCAAATCTAACAAATTAGCTCTCTGGGAAAAAGTTTCTTGACACAGCAGTCAGAACTATCCCCCCTGCCACGTACTCCAAAAGAGCCCTGCAGCTCAGTAGCAGTTCATCTTCTGATACATGCTATGACACAAGGGAAACGTTTATTCTTATTATTAATCCTTTTTTGTTTGCCTAATAGTTCTATTTCTTGCCTTTCCTTCCATCACAAGCCTGTATTCTCATTGTTACCTCACCTAAAATTTCAAAAGTCATAGGATCATCATTGTGGTTGGAAAAGACCGCTAAAACCGCCTAGTCCAATCATCAGCCTGTCTCCACCATGCCCACTAACCACATCCCTCAGCCCCACATCTCCAAGTTTCCTGAACACCTCCAGGGACAGTGACTCCACCACCTCCCTTGGCAGTCCATTCCACTGCCTCACCACTCTTTTGGAAAATAAATTTTTCCTAATATCCAACCTGAATCTCCTCTGTTGTAGTGTAACACCACCATCTCTTGTCCTGTTTTATCTGGGAGAAGACGTTTCCCACCTCACTACAGCCTCTTTTCGGGTAGCTGTAGAGAGCTCTCAGTACTCAGGAAGACATTCAGCCTCATCCCCCTTTGGCTCCCTTCTTTTCTAAGAGGTCAATGGTAATCACTAAATCATTGAAAGTTATAAAATAGTTTTGCTGACTGCTAAACAGATACAGACAGCCCTGGAGCAAAATGTACTGCTCAGTTAGCATTCTTCACACAGACTCCCTTGAGATGTATTTTTAAATCTGCAATCAGCACTGACCTTATTGGTTCTCCTATATAATCTTGGAATTTCCAGTGCACTCTTCAGGTAAGTGAAAGACGACTCGCTGAGATCCTGGATAATCCTGTTATTCAAGGTAGGTATGCAGGCTGATAAAGAAGTCTTTGAGTCTTCCAAGGCTCCTATTGAAGTCAAAATACTAAAGTTTAAGATGAGCTACCCTGCCCCATCACAATACAAATCAGCACCATCCCCATCTCACTGTCCTAGATGGCTGCTGCTGGTATCAAATACAGAATAGTTAATAAATGCATACATATTAGCCATTTATAGGACATCTCCACTAATATCAGCCATTTCTCAGCCAGAAAAATGGATACACAGAAGAAACAAACAAACAAAAACATAAAGTGACATTCTCCAGGTTCACATTACTTTTCCAGCACTGTACCAGCAATTTACCAGTGTAGCAAGGGGCTTGAATCAAAAAAGCTCAGATCTACCACGGAAACTGGGACTGTAAAATTCTATTCCACAGTTCCTAAATTCCCCAGGGAGTAACTGGAACATGTCTAATGGACACTTGCAATTGTCAGGAGACCATCTACTGAGCTGCAACGTACACAAGCTCCTACCTCTCAGAATCACACAGAATCACCCGGGCTGGGAGGGACCTCAAGGATCATACAGTTCCAGCCCCCCTGCCTGGCAGGGCCTCTCTTACAGACTTGGTCACCCACCCGTAATATTTTAGTTTCAACTGGATAATGCAAAACATCTCCTTTACTGTTCTCTGTTTTTCTTACTGCAAGAGTTTAAAGATTTGATATTGATCTTTCAGACTGTGCTTCCTTGCTTCATGGAGAACCATCTTATTTACTAGACAAGTTCTCCCTCAAGAAACAACATGAGACTCAGTAAATTTTAATTAAATGTTTCCAAGACTTCACAGTTCCATTTAAGGCAGTTTCCATTTCTCAGAGTCACAGAATGGTTCAGGTCAGAAACAAGCACAGTTACATAAACAAACAAAAAGCATTCCTATTTTCAAGTTTTTCACTGTAAACAATAAAACTCTGTATAAAAGCTGATATGGCTCGGTTAGCAGAGGGACTTGGGAAAGGAGGAAAGACTGAATTCAGTCTCTCAGATTTACCTTCAATACAAGACAAATTCTTGAATCCAATCATCTCAAGTTTTGGTTTAATCATTTCTAAGATGTCAGGAATCTAAAGAACGAAACGTAAGATAGACATACTCTTATTATAAACATATTTAAATAGCTCTTCCTGTACTCTGCAAGTTAGCAGTGTATCAAAAGACCCTTTCAATCTTTTCTGCTTTTTTGTTGTGTTTATGGAAACCCAGACTCGGGTTAGCGAGAATATTAATGGGAAATAAGGCCTATTCATTCAATTCCCTATGTTACCATTTTTGTCCTCAGAGAAAATAACTGACAATTCACAAAATATTATTGACCCAGATGCAGCTTCACAGGATACAGAAATTTCAGTCTTACTGACTGAAGTACATTAGAAAAGTTCCCACTGAAAGCATATTAATACCACATAGCTCTTCTAAAGTTTCTGGATCGTTAGTAAAACATGATGACAATAGAACTCTTTTGAAGAGTTCTTTTATAAAAGAGAATATAATATTAAAGCCAAAACTGCCCCACGCTTTGAGGCCAGAGATCTTACAGGCAAAAGTGAGACTCTGGGACAGTGCTACTCCGCACCAAAAATGAGCAGAAACATTTTAGGAGTAGAGTCTATCAGCTACTGATTAAATATCTGAAGAGGTTTTTCCTGTAACTTGTAACTCAAACTTGGTACAGAACAGACCCCTTATTTCAGGCAATATTTTCTCTATCAAACTACTCCAGTTTCAGGATTCAAGATAAATTTTAAAAAAGATGGTTTTTTTTTTTAGTTCATTTTTGAATTAACAGGATCCAAAACAAACAACACTGGCACACAGATTGACAAAGACTTCTGTATGTGAAGTCACAACCACCAACCTTTTCCTGGAGTTTATCCACATCTGCAGCAACATGCACCAACTGAGTACTGGATATGGAAGGCAAAGGCTGACTTTCTGGGGAAGATCCATTCCCTTGGTCCTCATTAGAGCTGAGGTTTACAGAAGTTTCCCTTCTACCAGTTGGCATTAATTTTTTACTTTCTTTTGTATTCTCACTGGAAATGGGCCTTACAGAAACCTGGAATGTCAAATTGAGATGTGAATCCTGGCAACAATAAAGGTAGTTAAAGTTGCATTTATAAAGACAATATATAAAGGATTCATAAGTTTTTGACATTATAACGTTGCAGTTGGAAAAGATAACTGTACTCCTCAATTACATAAAAAGAGATGATTTTAAAGCAGATTTTGGTGCACTAAGTAATTTGATGACTTAGAGCTTTTTTGTCACTATACAACAAGGCAATACAGTTGTGGAATAATTTTCACCAGTGTAGCGTTCAGATGAACAGACCTAATTATTACCCACTTTACAGAAACTGTTTGTACCTGTGGATTGTGTGGGATGGGTAGTTTTCCACTGCAGAGACAACCAATTCCACTGCTAGAGTGTTTGAGTCAAAGCCAAGAATCAACACACAATCTGTTCCACTATCACACCTTTGAGAAGAATACTCAAGGATATGTCTAGGATATTTATGCATTTTCTAGGCCAATGAAGTCACCAAATGGAGGAGTTTCAGTCTTCCCCAGTCATTCATCCTCCCTTTTGCTCATACCTGTACAAGGCTAGCCAAGGTCTTGCTTGGTTTCAAGAAACATAACACATTGTTGCCAATCATCTCCTTTTTCCCCACTTCCTCAAGCCCTCTACTGCAAAGCACATGCTTCACTCAGCTATCTGTTTTAATTCTGAGACTTATCAACACTTTTCAAGAGACAATTCAGCTGAAAGAACTGTACTATTCAGTCTCACAAGAAGGAATGTTGTCTTTAGCAACCTAAGGGGAATGTATAGAGGAGATGGAATCAGACTTTTCCCTTAAGTTAAAATGACAGAGTAAGAGGAAATGAACAAGTGCAACAAAGGCAACTGTATCAAATATGAGGATATTTGATTGTGAAGGTGGTCAATCATTGGAAACAGGCTCAAGAGGCTATGAAGTCTTCATCTTTGGATACTCAAAATTCAACCTAACAAGGTCTTCACAACCTTACCTATGCTGGCCCTGTTTTGAGCAGGAATTTGGACCATATGACTTCCAAAAGTCCCTTTTATCCTCAATTATTCCCCAATATCAGGTGTGTTTTTTGTTGTTGTTGTTAGGTTTTTTAAGAGGTCTCTTACTGATGGACATAACTATGTCCATCATATATGTGATGTGCATATACATGCATATAACTATAACTAGAACCATAACTATGTTGTTCTCTTACCTCATTAATGAACACAGAGTAACGTGCCAAAATTTGCAGACTAAGTTTCCACAGACGGTGTGCTAACAATGGTAAAAACAATTGATCCGACCAACACTTCAAAAGACTCATCCAGACCATGTGAGTAGCCAAAAGACAATACGAGCTGCCCTCTGAAAAGAGTCAGGCAACAAAAGTTAAGTTCCTAAGCACACTCTTGAAAGATGTTAATTAATTACTGATGTTATTAAATGCATTATCCAACATTTAAAAAACATCCCTGAGACACAACCACAAAGATAGCAAAGAGGATTTATTACACACGGACTAAAACAAACTCTGAAAATACTAGCTCCTCACTCCTTTAGAATGACTAATGACATGCATAACTTTGCAGGGCCTTATGCCTTTCATAGTTAAGTCTGAGGAACATGCTAGAAATGGGTACTGAAAACACAGTGGGAATATCCATACTGAAACCAAATACTTATAAAGCAGTTTATGTATTAACATTTTTCCTCTTGAAAGATAACATGGCTGAAAACCAGCTGAGTGCCTCTATACCAAGGCATGCAGTCGGAAATTAGCAGGAGGAGTTGGAAACTGTGGTGCAATTGAAGAACTATGATCTTATTGTTATCATGGAAACACAGTAGATGAAGAGCTTACTGTGAGCTAGCAGTCTGCGCTTGCAGCCCAGAAGGCCAATGGTATCCAGGGTATATCAGCTGGATGAGAGATGACTGCCCCTCTCTACCATACCCTTGTGAGGCTCCATCTGGAGTACCACATCTAGGTCTGGAGCCTCCAACACAGGAAAGATGTGGAGTTTTTAGAGGGTTGAGAGAAGGGCGACAAAGATGATCCGAGGACAGAAGCACCTTTCCTATGAAGACAAGCTAAGGAGCTAGGTTTGTTTAGACTGGAGATGAGAAGGCTGCACAGAGACCTCATTATGGCCTTCCAACATTTAAACAAAAACTATATATAAACTTTTTACATGGGTAGATAGTGGTAGGATGAGGGAGAATGGTTTTAAATTAAAAGAGGTTAGATTTAGATGTCAGGGGGAAGTTTTTCATTGAGAGAGTGGTAAGGTCCTGGAACAGGCTGCCCAGAGAGGCTATGGATGCCTTGTCCCTGGAGCTGTTCAAGGCCAGATTGGATGGGGCCTTTGGCAAGCTTATCCAATACCTGATCTAGTGGATGGCAACCCTGCCTGTGGCAGGGGGATTGGAACTCGATGATCCTAAAGTCCCTTTCAACCCAGACTATTCTTATGATTCTGATTTTATAGCATACAATCCAAAAGCTAACTAATGTGACCACAAGTTCCAAATAAATGCCTTGAAGTTGTAGAATTTACTCATTTCATCTTAATTCGTTTTTTTTCTTCCTTACTTGCTTTAGTTTAATAGCTTAAAGTTCAAAATATTACACATAAAAAGTGTATAAATATACGTATACATACGTGTGCGTTACATGCATACATTACTTTTCACTGCCTTCCTTGCAGGTATTTTACTCAATTAACTGATGTAAAAGCTTGTCTAATTAAAATATACTTCTAAGAAATACCCTAAGTTTGTCCTTCCACTATAATCTTTTGTATGCTTGCTTTCTCACCTGCTCATAAATCAATGTACATGTTTTGAGTAGAAGCTAACAATACAAACGACAGAAAGCCTAAATGCTGACAACAGAACGACATCATCTTCTCCACACGTAACAAGAAAAGTGCCTCAACAACAAAGCATAACCTTTTGGATATCATGTGCAGGTTGCCAAGTAGAAATTTAGATTTTTTTTAAATAAGGGAATAGATCCACAAATGTGTTAATTGCTGCTACCGTAAGAAGTGTTTTTAGTAAGTAATAACTGAACAATGCTTTTATAGTGCCTTCCCCGTAAAAATGTAGTCTACTGTTAAATCAGTTCCTAAAAAAAAGCAAAACAGCACACGTGCAAGTCAGTAAACTTGCACTTGCACAGTAAACAGATGAAGAGGCAATAGTCATTGCTACTTAAAATACAGCTTTCATCACAATAGGGAAACTATTAATTTTCAGTGGAAGTTTACCTGGTGCTTCCTCTAGGGAATCTGAAAGTGCAGTTTCTAAGGCCCCTGCTATTTCTCTAAATCTGGAAAACAGAAAAGTTTTGATTATAAATAAATCATTTCTTAAACTGATGCCTCAATACTTTTCAATGTTCAGTCTCTATGCCATTAGTGTATACACACTGACAGATTTTAAGTTTATTATTTTCCTCATGACCCAGGATATAAATAAGGCCAACAATCAACAAATACTTGAAAGACAACATTTCATTTTATATAGGCAGATTTAAAACATACACATTACAAATAAACATATAACTTAGAATTAAGATCATGTCAAGTGTTTAGATCTTTTTTTATGGAGTAAAGGCTTGTGTTTGTGGGTTCTTTTTCCTAATTGTTATTGTTTTCACACTAGGAGTGGACATATTA
This sequence comes from Perdix hodgsoniae, assembly GCA_035772895.1. NCBI lineage: Eukaryota > Metazoa > Chordata > Aves > Galliformes > Phasianidae > Perdix > Perdix hodgsoniae. Next base: position 303,691 of record JAPSGF010000056.1, on the reverse strand, counting down.
CCTCATACTTACTTAAGCTGACCTTCAGGTATGTCACGCGGCTCTGGGAACCATTAGCTTCCTATGTGTTTGTTAATGGACAGTGGCATAAGGTTCTGCAAACAACTCTGTACCTGACAAAAATCAATAGTTCCTCACAGAATGCCCTACCCTCCTCTTATTCCTTTTTTCCTTTTTTTTTTTTCCTTTTTTTTTTCCCCTGAAGTTTAACAGCAAATAAGACAGCGTTTCCCTTGGGTAAAAATGTAATCATTAGTAACATTTTTATTCTTAACTCTGAAATAAAACTGTATTTTAAACTCCTCTATAGAAAGCTTTTGTCATTCTTCCTTATTGCTTTTATGTTCATCACAGTAATCTCTACACCTACCAAACTTCCTAATCATGAACCTGCAAGGATCATTTTAAAACTTCTCAACTGTCATTTCCAAATCAGAGCAGGCACCTGCCCAGCTTTTCCTGTTTCAGCTACTAATGTACCAGATGCATATTTAAAGTAATTTAAGTACCAATATCTGTGATTGACACATCAAGGAGGAAGAAACCCACAAGAGATTTCTTGTCCACCTGCTACCAACAGTTAACATGTATTTTGAAGTATTTGTGAAATGCTTCAAATCTTAATTTCTGCCTGTGCAACACTTTCACTGACAAAGCAGCACATCCAGATCTCAGAAATGAATTACAGAACTGAATCACTTTTTTTTTTTAATTATTCAGCTTTTGCTGAATATTCCTTACATGGGAAAACAATCACAAGCATGAGTTCCTTACAGTCCCATTATCTGTTGTACTGATTTAACTGAAAGAAATGGCAAGGAAAATAGTTACTGAGGCTGCTGGTACCTGCACTGCTACAGAAGAAATGTCTCTATGTCCATCTATTCCTTACAGACTCCTTTGTACAGGCTTTAGTGAGGGCTCTTTGTTCTGGGCAATTTCTGTAATTGAAAAAACTAGCAATCTTAACCATAAGTTCAATAGTGGAAGAACAAACTTCTATACAAATCCTGTGTGACTTGGGAATAGCTACAAACAGTGAAGAAAGAGCTTCTATGTTATGAATATGTTTCATTATTTGTGTACTAAGGATTCACGGGCAATTCCAGAAGTTATCAGATCATTCCAACATACAGGAATGACAATGATAAAAGATGAAGCAACTCCTGTTACTCATTCATCTGCTGAAATAGTGCACTGTTTGGATTTACAGTAATCTTAAAAGAGAATTACTATTTTTTTTCCTTTATGTTAGCCAGAACTCAAAACATCTAAGAGACTATTATTTTCTTTTAAAAGAATATGCTTCATTTCAATGTTTAGGACAGCACTATTACAGCTTGATCAAGTGGTCACTTGTTAGAAGAGCTGTGCTTTCAAACAAAAGGGCAGATTCACAGACTCATTAATGATACCTGCCTTTTGTTAAGAAGTTTATAATTGCTGTAGTTCTACGGACACTTAGAGTCTGCACAGTCAGCACCACTACTGTAGTGAGTACTCCCGCCCTTTCCCTTGGGCCAGCATCAATATTTGTACAGTTAAGTGGCTTGGAAAAATTGATTGGAGTTGGAAGTCAGCCTTTCTTTTTTTGCCCAAGGTAACAGTTCTTCATGTTGGTTCACTACACAGCTGCAGAACAGTTGTGCAAGTGGAAAAAAAAAATAAAGAAGGATGTCAGAGGAGGCCAGGACCACCAGTTTATACAATGTAGCACATCATCAAAACACTAACAAACGTGCTCCAATCCCCATGTTCCTAACACTTGTCTTGAATTAGCTCCAGCTCTCATAAGATTCCCAGATGGAACTTTTCAGCAGCATCAGATTTATACTGGATTAAACATGCTGTATAAATGTGGCTATGGCTGTACCATAATTATCATTTATAGACACACAATATGGAAAACCACCATGGTGATCCAGGTTAAAAAATAAACCTCACTTTCTTATCCTTCGTTTTTGCATATCATTCCCTTTGCTGCCACCACCTACTTCTCCTCTTTTATTTCTTAAAAACAACTGATAATTTCAGTGATCCAGCATGTAGGTCAGCCCCACAAACAGCTGAAGTAGAACAAATAAATGTGTAGCATAGTGGGAAACAAAGGCAAGAAAATCTTGTAACTGTATTTGCCAGCACAGAACACACTATACATTCAAGTAGAATGCAGGACAAGAGGCTACATATAGTTAGGGTACAACAGAGTGTATACAACACAGCCAGAACAGTTAAGGCCAGCATATTCTAAACTAAAAGCATATTAAAAAATTCATTAATATCGTGGACTGTAAACAAGAACAATCCATAAAATCCAGCTTTCATCCTCATTGTGTGTATGCAAACTAAAAAACGTGTGGAACAGAAAACTGAGGAAGGAACCTGTTAGCTGCCTCTGCTTATGATCTGATTCCCAATTAACAGTGCGGAACTACCCTCAAGCTGTTAAGAGACTCTCAGAACACTCTTCAACCTTTGCAACCTACTGTAGGGAACCTGCTTTAGCTGGTGGGTTGGACTCGACGATCTCCGGAGGTCCCTTCCAACCCCTATGATTCAGTGATCCCGTGACTCTGGAATGAGAGAAATGACACACAGCACATTTTACTTTTGAAATGACCAAACAGATGCTTACCAACCTTATCTGAAAATAAACAGGCAAGTTCCATTTGTTGTTAAAGCTGTGGTAGGAGGGATGAGATCTCAACCGTTTCACACTGGCCTGTGAGCCACACTGCCGTTCAAACTTCCGTACAAAATCCATGCTGGTAGTGTACTTCTGCAGGAAGAAAATGAGCATTCTGATCACTGCCAGGGTCCCATTAGGCAGTGAAGGCCACAACCCTCTGAAAAGAACTCCCATATCAGCCTACAGTTAAGCTCAGTGCTCAGAACAGGCCAACACCAATACCCAACCATACAGTGCCAAAATCCTGGATTGCAATGAAACCAAAACCAGTTATCTAAAAGGTGTTACTCTGTAATACAAAAACCCAGTGCACAACGCTTTTGAAAAGCATTAAATTGTCTGAGCTACCTCAACAACCAGATCAGAGAGGCCTATAAGTATTTCTGAGCTAAATCACTAAGGTGGAGCAACACTGGTGCACAGCACTAAGAACACTCAGTCCCAGTAAATGAGAAATTGAGAAATAAAGGGATACAACAGATGAATTTTGTTCTTAGTTAATTCCAGAAATATGCTCCACCAAATGCACATGAGAATGAAAGTATGGTATTTTATTTCTGTTATATAGAATTGTATTGTAGGAACTTCTAAAGCTGCTTCCCCAAAAGTAAGTTTTGAAAATAACATATACGTGCTAACAGAGCACAAAAACTATGTAAACAAAGGAGTCGTAATATAGCTCCAGTTATATTCTGCCTCTCCGCAATGAAAAACAGCATGGTGACATGAACAGTTCTGTTCAACAAACAGACAAACCCAACAACGCTAAAACACCCCTCACCAAAACTGAAGAACAATAAGAAAGAGCCACAAAACAAATCAGATGTTGTCTCGTGAAGTTAGAACACTCTCATTAAGCCACTGCTGAATTTATGAAATATGTCTGGATTAATCTGCAGGCTACCCAGATGAAGCGGTGGTTGGACAACGCTCTCAGGCATAGGGTTTGAACTTTGGGTAGTGCTGTGTGGAGCCGGGAACTGGACTCCACGATCCTTGTGGGTCCCTTCCAACTTAGGATATGCTAATTCTACTTCTCTAGGGGTACACTAATTCTACTTCTCAGTGCTTCTGACAGTGTAGGGCTGTAAGCAGCAAGACTTTTACCCCACTCCAGAGCAGCAGGTGAGCAACACACTCAGATTCTCTTATGAAGCAGTAAAGCACCCCCAGGGAAGTCCCTGAGTTGCTGCTGGTAGGTTCTGCCCTCAGAAACGATCCTGGACAATGCACTGACATGGAGAAGCTTTTGTGTGGCATATCTCAGGGCATTTGGAGCCTTCTGTCAAATGTATAATTCCAGTATGCTTTTCTTGTGATGGGGCAATTGCATGGTGTGGAGGTGGCATTCTGGAAGTGGCACACAAAAGCCTTTAGGTTAGCTACTTTTGTCCCAGTGTAGTTGTATTTATAACTCAACAAAGCTGTAAGAGATGTGGGAATTAAATCCAGAAACAACGAGATCAGTGCTCTTTCTACCTGCTTTCTTAAATAATAATCTCTGTACTTTCAAAGAGATAAACAAGGCATTAATGCTCAACTGCCTGAAGTATTAGTCAAAGGTATAAACAGAACACTCCGGAAAGATCTCTGACACCTTCAAAACAGAAGACAACTCAGAGACATTACCTAGTTATTGATAATATTATATTTAAGAGGGAACTAAGTGCAAGATTGGTTCCCTTTCAGCTTATGGGACTGGATACCTGACAAAGTTACTGAATGATGAAAATGTGAAAAAAAATGCAGCAGCTTTCAAATAAAGGAATCTAAACTCAAATCAGTGCTGAAAAACAGAAGATACATTATTCTCAAATGCCTCTAAAACTACAAATCCAAGTCTGAAAGAAAGGCACAATAACCTAAAACAACTTAAAAACTCTGCACAACTACACATTTACTTTAACACATGCTTAAGACTGCCAGTCTGATTTTACAGCATGACCTGAAAGAAATATTTTTTCCATCCACTCCCTCTACGTGTGAAGACCCTTTAACAGATAATACTTCCAAGTATTACAGCTATACTTACATATGCAAAACAACCAAACGAACCTGGAGAAAAAGACTACTCTGCAGTTCCATCAGCCCACAAAACAGAGTTAGAAGACTACTGACTACAGTCTGCATTAATAGATTATCAGCATCATGGCAAATGTTTTACAAGTATTTTTCTCTCCTTCATTTATAACTACTCCTACCAGTTCTTCCACAGACATCTGAGCACTTTTACACTTGGCACCTCAGTGATTTTTAGATAAAATATTTTAATGGCCTAGACTCCAAGTTTTATCTTAAGTAGACAAAAGTAGTCTTGAAAGAACTTAAGAACTTTGGACTGACTACATCAAGTAACTGAAAGTCACTGTGGGTGTTTTTTGTTTCTTTTTTTTTTTAAATGAATACAACAGCACCATTGGTTGATATCAGCTTAACATAAGATGAAAGGATTTTAAGAATAATTCTTTTGAAAGAGTAAAACCATCTAAGTATAGAATAAATTCTTCTATAAAGCAAGCAGCACAAGTCATAACGTTAGGTGAAAGCCTGAAGGATGACTGAAACTTTGTGGGAAAATGAGAGGTATTAGGGCAAGCTGTAACCTAGCTGTTTAATTAAAAAACTAAGACACAGCCTTCTATATACAGAAGTCCTGATCTTGCAAAAACACCATAGCCATCCACTTCCACCTTCATCGATGTTGCAATTCTATAACTAAAAAAGGACAGCTACTCCTAAAACAAATATTTAAGGCCAAATTCACGTGACGAACTGGCTTCCAGTAACCCCTGTGACAGCTTTCCAGACAGCTGTGGTTTAACCCAGCAGGTAGCTAAGCCCCACACAGCCGTTTGTTCCCCCCCACCCTGTTTCCTTGCATGGGATGTGGGAGAAAACTGGGGGGAAAAAGAAAAAAAAAAGGTAAATCTTCTGTGTTGAGACATAATTAGTTTAATAGGACAGAAAAGAAGTGGAAAATAATAATAACAGAACACACAAGACAAGTGGTGCAAATGCAATTGCTCACCACTTGCAGACTGATGCCAATGCCTGACAGGTTCTCAAGCAGTGGCAGCCCCTCCAGCTAACTCCCCCAATCTTATAGTTTCACATAAACCCACAAGATAGGAGACATCCCTCTGGCCACTTCGGATCAGTCATCCTGGTTGTGCCTCTCCTCATTCACTCCCAGCTCCTCACCAGCAGCACAGCACAAGAAGTTGAAAGGCCTTTGGCTCCGTGCAGCACTGCTCAGCATCAACAGAAACACCAGTCTATAATCAATATAATTCCCATGCTAAATCCAAACCACAGCACCATACCAGGTACCAAACGGAAACCACGATGCCGACAAACCTGATGGGAGAATTAATTACTACGAAAAAAATCAAGTGTTGTGAGATAGTCTTCTCTTCCAAGCCATGCACAACAGAAGTTTACATAAAAATAGTAGGAAAAAAAATGCTAGAGAATGACTCATTCATACGTGTGTCATAGAAATAACAAATGGAAAATAAGTCACAAAATTAGTTACCTCATGAAACACATCTGGGTTTCCAGGGTTAAACAGTGATGGCAATTTTTCTTCTAAACCACGTACTATTTCTGGCCACACTGAATTCACTAAGAAATCATATCCAGGAACAATATCCGCTTTTTCACTGAAATAAAAATGAAATGATTCCATGGTTGTATTTTACCATTAGGCTTCTATTTAGAGGTAAGGATAACTAAAATGACATCCACTGCATTAGATTACATTAAATGTAATTACTTTTTTTTTTTTTTAAAACATAGGAATGCTGATTCTCTTACACTGTTCTTCCTTCCAGGTTGGGATGATCCCAATGATCTCAACAAATTGCAAGTATTTTTATAACCCTGAAAGTGTTTTACAATTTTATCTGTTACATATTTTGCAAGTGTGTCTGGAAAGCACCTGCTTTTCAGCTGAAAACTCCTAACTCTTACTCATGTATTTTCAAGATTTAAACAGCTCCAAACTTGAAAGAAATAGCAAATATGTACAAGGTGACTTATGCAATGGAAAGAAAGATAATTCTCCTTTGTCACTGTTCCAAGCTGTATTTATACATGTTACAGTGATTCCAAACAAAGGATTGAAAGCCACCCTCATTAGGAAAGTTGATAAATCAAGAGCAGAATAGACACAAGCATTTCTTTCCATTTCAGTATACAAAGTCAAAACCTTCATTATGACAAATGCAGATAAAAGACTTGCTGGAAGATTAAGAAGTATTGAAGCACTAATACAATTTAAGAGCAAACGATGACTAGAAAAATAATTCTGCAGTCCCTACGGGATGCGTTTGTAGTTTTGCTAATTACAGCATTCCACTGTATTAACCAGCCTGCAAGCAGATGGATAAGTGGATACGATTCAGTACACATACGACATTTAAACTTCAGAAAAGGCAGTTTAGCTGCATAAGGAATTAAGCACTTGTCTTCAACAGTGGAAATACCATAGAAATCAATTAAATGCATCCTGCAATAAATCTGTCAAATTGCTGGGGAACTCCACTTTTTTTTGTACCCTAGCAACTCAGTAACTTCTGAACTTGTTTTCTAATAGCTTTATGATGCCCTTGGAAGAAACATTCAATCATGTTTCCTCGAGTCACAAAAAAACCAACAAAACTCTAGATTTGTGGCACATTGTATTGTGATTAGTACTCAATTCTAATACTGAAATACAGAATTTTATTTGCGTCCTGTGAAGGTCTGGACCCCAGATCAAGAAAATTTATTCATTGTTTTAAAAACACACGTGACACAAATCAAAATTGAATATGAATCCTCAGGAAAGACCTTGTAAGTCATTTGTGCATGGAAGGTCAATACACAAGATACTTCAAAAATATATAATCTTTGAGGTAACTTTAAAGCAATTGAAAGAAACCCCAAACGTTTACCTTGAAATAGCTCCCCCTGTAACTTCACGCAAGAGACGGCAGTGGTGAGGAACAAACTCCAGCAGTTTATTGTACATGGCCTGAAGGCCATTAGGATGAGCTTGAACATACTGCTCCACAATCACCTGTCAGGAAGAGTTCACTGCTGAACATCAGAAGAGCAAATATGAAATACAGTAATAAAAGATTCAGATGTCTATTCACTAAAAACTCCCAACACCATATCCAAAAATAATGCAATATTCAGTATATTGCTTTCCCAGTTTCCAAGCAGGACACATCAGCTTGAGGGAAAGAAGACCGTTTCCCACTGCAGCAGTTGCTACAGCATTAGAAAGCACCCAAAGGAAGTCCATTCTTAAGTGGATGGGTCACCAACATTCTACTTCTTCTACCATATAAAAGCCATCACCTTTATTTTCTAAGAGTATGTGCACACAAACTAAAAACAGAACAGTTTTAAATGTTTCCTTTTCTAAAGAAGTGAAGAGGCATCCTACTGGCAATGATAAACAGCTCACATTTTATCAGATAGACTATTCTTTCACTGGGGAAGGTAAATAATTCCATACCTTGGCTGCTGAAGGAATTACTAAGTGTTGAAAAAAAAAAAGTAATTTGTTTCTCCTATCTTGATTTAGAACAACTCTTTCATCAGAAGTTACAAAGATAAGCTTTCACTTGCCTTGGTTAGAAACACTACGTGGCAAACTGCCTCTAAATAAAAGAAGGAAACAATAAGCTTAAGTTCACTTCTGCATTTATGTGTAAGAAGGCACACTAATCTAAGTAAAGACAATTAATATTGCCTAGTGCTACACATTCAACATTTTTAGGAACAAGGTTCACATTGCATTTATGGGTCTTAATAGGAATGTTAACTCTTCAATATGAGTGCAAAGAAACCAGTAGAGAATAATTGTTTTAAATATCCTGAAAGCAGAACAGTGCCTTGCATCATCCCATGCCTCTCACTTAGAGGTTTATGGAGCAAGGAAAACATTATTAAACATTTCCATTTCAAGAGTAATGGTAATAAAGGAAAATCTGGACAGCAAAGATACGGTAATGTAACTCGGGACTTAAAGGCACTGAAAAGTGTTATCTCTTTTAGAAGTAATGATGAGGGAAATGAGATCTACTCTGTTTTCTATCAGCATACACCAATTTGAGCAATGAGAATCACCAAGGCAGCCCCCGCACTTCAAGGCTTTTCCTCCCCACAGACACAAAAGTGAAAGCTTGGAAAACCAAACACAGAATCAAAGAACGGTTTGGGTTGGAAAGGAACTTTAAGACCACCCAGTTCCAACTGCCCTGCTATAGGCAGGGACACCTTCCTCTAGACCAGGCTGCCCATAGCCCCATCCAGCCTGGCCTCCCTGCTTCCAGGAAGGGGGCATCCACAGCCATTCTGGGCAACCTGCTCCAGTGTCTCAACACCCTCACAGCTCTTCCTAATTACCTAGTCTAAATCTATCCTCTTCCAGTTTAAAGCCATTTCCCCTCGTCCTGTCACTACGTGCTCTTACAAAAAGTCCCTCCTCAACTTTCCTGCAGGAAACCATAATTAACACTGCTGAGCCATGCATAACACTAGTTTTAGAACAACTTTATAGCCCTGGCACTGGCCCAGCTTAACTTTTTCCTGTAAGACCAGTGAATTTAATAGTTTTATAAAATATTCTGATAATCTAGTGCAAACCAGGAAAACTGCCTGGGCAATTAGTTAGCATTAGAACTTATACTCTAGAAGGGCATCAATTCATATCTATCCCCGTAGAGAAAAAAATTATCTGCCTGCAATGACACATCATTACTACCTGACCTGTACATAACTGCCAATACACTGATGAAAACTTTCTTAACATCTTTTGCCACTCTGCTCTTACAAAAGTCAATGCTTCCCACACAAAGCCTTGATCTTGTTCCTATTCCTTTTGTCCTGGACTGGTGGGAACTGCAGATATTGCTTCTTCACACAATGGGAAGAAAAGGACACTGCATTAAGAACTACTTTTGTTGCATTTGCTTGGTACTGAGCCAGCTGATGAGAAACGCTCACTCCAGTTCTGATCCAATGTACTCTGATCCAGAGTAAACTGTATTTTATCACAGTCATTTGCTTAGTTTCAGGTCTGTTAGTTGGATTCCTGCCCTGCCCAAGAAAAACATAGGTAAAAAACCTCAAATGGATGTACCCAAAATTGTTGACAGGTGAATAGAGAATTCCTCCACCTTTTTTCCTTAAATAAAAGAAACAAAAAACAACACGGTCAGTTCCCTCGCTCCCTTCACAAAGGTACTTTGAAACTGCTAACTGAAGCTGGAAAAATAAGTATTCTTGCAAGTCAGTTCACTTTCCTAGGATTCTTGATTTTCTCTTACCTCATCCATGTAAGGTTTTACAAGCACTTGACCAACTAATGCCTCTGCATCTCGTGTTTTGTCAATTGTGGCATAAGTGCGAAGACAGTGTCGTATTATATCAACATTTGAAGTCTGAAGTCCTTCTAAGAGCAGTCCTTCCAGAGACTGCTGCAACATAGCTGTTATTCCAGCTATACGCTATGAAGAGAGACAAAACATGGTAGTTACAAAAAGCCTTGCCATCATCGCTAAACTAAATTCTTCCAGAAATACTTGATTCAGCTTTCAATTCTTATTTGAAAGGCACACGAGTTCTAATAAATGTTAACATCAAGTGAAAATTAACACAAAGTTACTTGGTTACTGACGTTATTTAACACAGTATTTATTGTTATAAAGTTAAATTAAAAGGCAATTATTTTCTTGTATATTTTGAAAGAGACATCATAACTTATCTAAGGTACTCATTATAGTGAAGAAGTAGGCCGATAATTATTCCTTGTTCAGCTGAACAACTATGTATTTAATATACAAGAGTTTTTCAGTATGTTACCTGGGTAATAGCTGCAGCATTTATCCCTCTGTCAAAAACTAGAACTATAGCATGTTCACAGCACTATTTTCCAAATAACTGCAAACCAAAGACATTGAATTATACCGGCAACAAATGATCTGCCTGTACATTCCTTCTGGCGTCTGCTAAACAGCTGCTTCAGTCAGCATATATCCTCCTGTTCAGTGTATATTCTCCTAATCATTTTTCCTCATCCCCTACAACGTTTATTCTATTAGATCCAACTCCCTGCTACATTAGCTGCAGATATCATGTTGGCCCAAGATGGTCCCTTGCAGCTCTGCACTAAAAGTGAATTCAATAACATGCAGTAATTTAATCTAAGTTGAACTACCAATTTCACAAGTCAAATTTTCTCTCCAGCACTTTGCATGCTATATTGCACACATCTCTCTTAAAGTTATTTTTTACATGATCAGGGAATCTGATCTGAATACACAATGCCAATAACCCAACTGCTGACCAGACATGGAATCCACTATCTGATGACAACTAGAACACTGGTACATTCAAATTTTTCATCATTGCTCCAAAATAAATTTAAAAGAGCACCAAACAGGCTCTATTAAGAGTTCACCCAACCAAAACTGAGACATCAACAAAAAGTACAGAAGACCAGGCAAACACTGTTAAGAAACCTGCACAACAAAGGAACAAAGGTTCTCCCACCATAAATACCACTCTGTTGCTCACATCTACTCCTGCTGTTATTTCATAACTCAGTAGCCAGAATAGTCTTGTGAGCAGCCCATGAATCAACAAGGTACCACTGAAGTCCTGATATCAAACAAGCTCATATTGCTAGTAGGAATACGTAACAGCACAAAGCTGTAATGATGAAACATCTCACTAGCTCAAAGGCCATCAAGAATGACAGCTTCCATGCTAATCTGCTTGAAGCATTACCTCAACTCACACTATCTACTTCTTAAGCACCTGCCTTTGTTCCTTCTCACAAATGAATGTCTAGGGAAAAAAAAAACAGTAGTTCATCTTTAACACTAGATAGTTGCTATAAACAGGTTTATCAGGGAAATTAGCCTACCAGCCAGGACACCAACTGTTAGGCACCAAATACCAGCGAAAGACAAAATTTATTCAAGTCAGCCACTCTAAGGCACATTTAATTTATATTCTGGTCTGCATGCTGCAGCTAACAAAACCAATGTACAATTACATTATTATATACTTATATGTATATATTATATGCAATAGAATATACTATTATTTTAAGTAACTTATCCTAAAGTTAGCAAGCAAAACACAAGAAATAACACTTCACCACAGCTGATAAAATGGCCTCTTTAAAATAATTTTCTCCTCTGTGGAAATGGACTTTCATTTTCCAATATTATCATTTTAGCTTGATCATGCAAATGTTAAGCCAGATATTAAGCGACACTCACTGGTCTCACTTTGTCCAGAAGGGGCATTCCTTTGCTTTGTACTGCATGAAATTGTAGTTGGTTAAATTCTGTGGCAATTCTCTCTAAAACCTGTCCAGTTAAAAGTGGGCTGGAAAAGAAATAATGAGAAAATGAGCATACTCAGATCCTTTCGTATCAACTCACTTTCATCTGCATCAGACAGGTGACTCCCTCAATTTTTGTGATTTGACATAAATATCTGAAGTTTAGTACTGCTGCAACCACGTGATAATAACACATAGACTACCAGACTTATCTGGGGCCTATGAGGATTTAAAATCTGTGAGCAAAAGCTGAGGACCACAAGATCCTGCCTAGAAGTATGAAGTATTTTTTTATTTTGTGATGATGCTTGCTGTCACAGATGTCAGTTTCACAGAGCTCAAAAACTGCTGTAAGTGCTCTTTACCATCCAAATTTCCTTATTTCCTCCTTCTGTCCAATTGTAAAACTAACAACAGCTATTTCTAGAGAAACCAACCTTCTCAAGTTTATATGGTGCCAATAATTAGCCTAAATTTTGAGTCACTGAAGCAGTCTTGCTTCCAAACATGATTCTACAAAGTCTCTGACCCTGACAGAAAACACCTCCATACGCTTTTTTGTTCTGCATATCTAGTTAGTCTTCTGTCCACCTCCACCCACTCACTGCTTTATGATCCAGCAGAACACCAGAGCTTATCTCACATTCAAACAGGTTCATGAAATTGTCTTTTTCCTCTGCTTTTAAGTAACACTTGCATCACAATCAACTATTGCAAGCATCCGGATGGTACATCAGTTACAGAACTGACTAAAAGACATTTTCTATCACTCCAAGATAGAGGGAAAGGACACTTTCCACTACGCTGTTAAAAATCACAACTTCTCACAGTCCAGTCTTCTCACAACTTTTCAGAAGCACTTCTAGTGTGACTTGTCTGCCTCAGGCTTCTCCTGCTGTAGTCACTTCAGATATACATAAGCAAGTAAAGTGTAGGGTAGCATTTATTGCTTTATTTCCAAATGATATGGGAGGAAACCACATCTGCAGGACTGCAGAGTATTTTGGACATGGCAGGATTAGTTCACCAAACATTTTATGCAAACTTTATCACTACAAGTAATTCAGAACACTAGAGGCTGTTATGTGATCTGTGAATGACCAGTCTGTAGTCTAAGCTCAAAAAAAATACTAAAATAATAGTCACATATTACACCAGAATTACAAAGATGTACTTTAACGTTTGTAAATTCATCTACAGCAATACCATAAAATTCAGTCGGTCCCATCACATCAATTAAGCAAACACTTATTTTTTATTTTTTACCTGTTTCCTTCTAAAGTGGATAACTCATTAGTGCCTTGGGAATGTAGAATTTTCTCAATTTTCTCAACTGACTGAATAACGTGGATAAGCCTTAAGACACACACCTATAAGTAAAGAAAGACTTTTTAATGCCTGACCTCAAACCCATTATAGCACCTCTGAAGATATTTGGGATACTTTTTTTTTTTTAATTATTTTTCTTCCCTGATGTAAGATCTCTGCCTTCTTGATATTTTAATCACATATCAGTTACTGATCATGTGAGTCTATAAAATCCCACAATGTGGGGGAACAGCTGTTTTTACCCCTGAATTTTTTTCAAGTTAAGTAAGAATGTTATTTTTCCCTCCATACAAAAATTAAGCTGCTGTGTTTCAATTTCTTTCACAATATACAAGTTTACAGACTACTACAAGTAAAAGAGCAACTGTAATTTAAAAAGCCAACTGAGCCAGTGTTCTCAACAAACACAATATTTATCATCAAGAAGACATAAATAAAAATGAAATCAGTCAATCAAAATCTCTCAGCTTAACAACCACAAAATTCTGCACAGTATGCATCTGCACGGCCTAGATCTTTGTAAATTCAATTTTTTACTGGTTAATGTCAGAAGTAGCCCTATTAGGCATCTCTTCAAGGTAATAATTTGTCTATTGTACCTTTTTTTTCCTGATATCTTCTTGTTTGGACAGACGATCATCTATTGCTTGAATTCCTTCACTGACACATGACCTTAGACTCTGTGAGAGAAAAAAAGTCAGAATGAAAAGCTGGCTTGCTACTATGAGGAAGTAGTTTAAAAAAACAAATGAAAATCTAAACTCTAACAATGCAGAACAAGAAACAGATTAACTACTCTCAAAGTAAAAAAAACAGAAATAGTTCCAACATTTTGTACAGATTTATCTTGCAGAAGTTCACTCATTTATTACTTAAGGAATTCATGAATCCATGATGATGCATTGAAAGGCACTACTGCAATGTAAGAAATGTAAGTTTACTGCAAGTCCTAGAAAACACATCTCTATTACCCAACTAGGAATATAATTTTTAAAGATTATAATAAAGACTAACTTAAGTAAAATGTAGTTTACGTATCATATAGAAGTGAACACAAGTTATAATGACTTTTTTGAGCATACCATAACTTCTTCTCTTAACTGTCCCAAGGGTACTGAAAGCTGATTGAGGGCCTTGTCCATGCCAACCTAAAGAAATTACCATAAAAACATTTACATTTGTTAAGTTAACTGCTGAATACTATTATCCTATAGACACTGAAGGAGAAATGAGATAAAACTGGAGTCTATAGGAGGATATAAGAGCAATACAAAAAGATGTTACTTGAAATGCACGTATAAAGATATCAGATTGTCACATAAAGCCAAAAGTGAAAGAAAATCACAATCTGTAACAACTTTTCTTACAATTAAAAAGATAAATCTCAATCTTTGAACCTGTATAATATTGTAAACCGAGGTAAAAGAGTAAGAGAAATAGGGAACAAGTAATTTTAACTTGGAAGGGATAAAAACTCTCTGTAAAATGAGTCGGAACTTCTAAAGATGGACAGTAAGTTTGAAGACTCCTGAAGAATCCTGCAGAGCGGCCTTGTCTAAAACTTTACTATTGAATGTTAATGACTCACAGCCTTCAGTTTTACAAGTGTTAGCTTGTAAACAGAAAGCATCTGCCTTGAATCTATTTTCCTCACGAGTTATACATCAAAAGTGCATTCTAAAATACTTATCATGGGTCAATCCTCTACTCCAGCTAAACTCTCCAGGAATGGTCTTTCACCTCCTCTCAATGCAAGGAGGCACTGTTTAAGATGCTTTACATCTAACATATGCTTTTCACACGAAAAACAAGAAGCACGTTACAATGCACAGGGTAAACGTGACAGGAGCACTTGCCAGGTTCGTTGAGAGATTAACGAAGTCCGCATAGTCCTTATTTATGAGCTCTACCATGGCCGTTTTAAGGAGTTTGTAATAGAGCTCCAGATCCTCCCTGAGCTCCTCCAACTGCACGCGCTTCCTACACTCGGATACAAAGTGATCGACGTCAAAATCCGGCTGGAAATGAAAAGGGAAAAGGAGAACGATGGAAGGAGAAGCGCAAACCAAGCGCACACGCACGCACATCCCATCCCATCCGTCCCCTCCCCTGGACCAACCCCAGCCACACACACCGCTTCCCCGCTGTGGGCTCAGAGCCCGACCGAGGCTGCAGCCCCCCCGCTCATCCCTGGGGTACACGCGGCCCCCAGCCACCTTCATGAACTCGTCCTTGTCGAAGCAGAGGTTCTCGGGGCCCCGCGGCAGGTTCATCTTCCTGGCCTCCATGACGGCCCGGCTCGGCAGGCCCAACACGACAACAGGAACCAGCCGCCAGCGCAACGCCTCATCCGCCCCGCCGCCCGGACGGGGCGGGCCCGGCGTGCGATCGCGGAGCGGCACCACCCGCCGCCACAGCAGCGCCCCCTGCAGCGCTCCGAGCGGCGCTGCGGGCGGGGCCGGGCGGCTCAAAATGGCGGGGCCGGGGTAAGGGTGCGGCTTATGGCGTGAGCTGACTCGCCCTGAGCTGGCAGCCCGAGGCCGCGCCAGGCCCGGCCCCGGGGGTTTGATATCTTTAGGAGTGAAGCTCCTGCTGCTTTTCTTGGTAACCTCTGCCCCTGACGGCAAAACCGGCTTTTCCTTGTCCAGGCTTTTCGGGTTGTGCTCATGTGTTCCTGAGTATCAGAAATGAATCAGAACGTAATTCACCTCCTCCATTCTGCTGCCTTCCAGTGTACTCTGTTAACATCTTCTTTCCTTTCAAGTCTTTCATTCACTGTTTCTCACATGTTAATAAAGGTAACTTCAGATCTAAGAATATACCTTGCTATCATGTGCTTCTGTATGCCACCACAGAATGAAAGAATAAATGACCTCCTTCCTCACACGAGTGCTTTACTTCCTACTTTACCTCGCCTCTTTGAGCTGTACTGAGCCATTGCACTGGCATCCCTGTTGCAGTGCTCTCTGCACATCCATGGGCAGTGGTGGGAGAGGTTCACCGGGTACAACAGGTGTGGGTTTTGGCAGAGATGTCAGTAGAGAGGACTGAAGCTCTGCAGATCTGTGCAGCATGGGCTTTAGCAGGCTGGAAGCCTACATCCCAGCCTAACTTGTTGAGCAAGTCACCCTGGCATGTATTTAATTAGGATTTCCATGACTTATCAAGATGAAGAACTGAAGAGTTCAGTAACAACAACTGTGGGTACTTACCCCATCTGCGTGCTGGTTGTCCCTGCGTGGTACAGACTGATTTGCATGCAGTGAAACAGCCATTCTCACCATGTCCATTTGGAAAGTTCTCTGAGGCTGAAGTATCTCACAACCCAGCCCCGTTGGAGATCTCAAGTGTTGGCAAGCAAGGTTAGTACCTATCATGTGTCATAAGCTACAGAGCAGGGAAGATACATCCACCACATAAATCCATGCTGGCACTTTTTTTTTTCCCTTTTTCTTTCTTTCTTTCTTTTTCCCCCCTCTTTTTCTGTTTTTCTGTAGCTTATGCTAGCACAGGAGCAAAGCCATTTTTCTGCTCACCCATCTTTTCAATTTAATGAACGAGATGTTGGAAATTAAACTTCTAAACAATTTTAATTTATGCGCTTTACAAGGGAGCTAAGATCTATTGTGTAAGCTAAGACAAATGCTGCTCTAAAAATATCTACTCATTTGTGCTTTTGCTTACAAAGTTCTTTGAGGAAAAAAAAGAGTGTGCTTCCACTTGAATCTGTTTGTTAATAAACTGTTCACATCCTTCAGATCTATTGTTGTATTTGTAAAATAACCATGGAATCTGTGGAATGTAATCATTTGCCAATGGAAACTGCAATATAACAAGTTCAGTAAGTGTGGCTTCATCTGGCACAGCCATGCACAAACCAGAGCATCCCTATGACTCAGCAGACCAAATCAAGAAGAGAATTGAGCCATTTCATAGCACTGTAGGAATCATAGAATTGTAGAATGGCTTTAGCTGGAAAAGACCCCAAGGATCATCAAGTTCCAAACACCCTGTCTTTGGCAGGGTTGCCAGCCACTAGATAAGTACTAGATCTGGTTGCCCAGGGCTCCATCCAACCTGGCCTTAAACACTTCCAGGGATGGGGTATCCACAACTCTTGGCAACCAGTTCCAGCACTTCACTACTCTCAGTAAAAAACTTCTCCCTGAATCTATCTTCCATTACTTTTGTGCTAGGATTATTTATTTCATTTCTATTATGAAACCTTTCATGCTTTTCCTTTCCTAACTCTCATCACTCATTCCAAGATTTCTAGGCCTAGCAAAGCTTGGGTTTTAATTTTTTTTCATCATCATCCTTCCCGAGACACAAAGGCATGACACTTAATAACTTCTTATGAAAGCTGGAATCACTATATAATCTGCAGGTTTTGGATAACATATGTTTAATGAACTCATTGAATGAGCGAAGAGAGAGCATCTGAAAGTCTGTCTCACTTTATTGTTACTACCTGAATAGGGTTGTTGTAGGGGCCAGTGAGTAGAATAGCTACTTTTAGCTTTTGTGTGGGCACTGAATTTTAAAGATTCCAGCACCACTTCTTATTCTCAAATAGTGAACACTGTGAAGGATGTGTAATGATATGACAAATCATGCTTAGTATAATTATATAATCATTTTCTTGAAGGCTGCCAGTAACAAATCCACTATTTTGGAAATGCTTTAATTCCAGTATACACTAGGTAAGCTGAAAAAGCTGCTTTTATCTCTGTACAATCAAGGAAAAAATAATATAATTGAAAAGTACAGTCAAATAGATGCATAATCAAAAACAAACCAATAAAGAGTTAGGCACAAGGGGAACAAGAGAAAATAGGTGGAACGGTTACCCATGCAGAGGGCTCGCTGCAAACAGCTCCAAAGGAGTGGATCTCTCAGAAGAGATCCTTCCTCCCTGGCAGTCAGCACTTAAATGGGTCTGGTGAGGTGGAGCCTGGCTCCACCCCTTCCTGCAGCACAGGTGAATTGCTTTCACCTGTGCTCCCAGGGCTGACATATTGCTTGCCTCAGATAGCTAATCAAGGGTTCAGGCTGTGATTCAGCAGCTCCCATACAATCTCCCACCACATTCTTAAGACTTCTCTCTGTTTCTATCATTTTAAAAAGCTGAAGGCCTGGCACGGTAAAGGAGAGAAGTGCTACGATGTGTATCATACAGGGACAAAGATGCTACAGTTAATTTGTGGCAAAGCACCAGGTACAAAAATCCTTCAGGAAATGTAGATAATATTTAACAAACTATCATGCCAGTACTGATACATTAGCTTGAGTATCTTGCCTGACTGAAATGACTTCTCCATCAACATATCAGTTGGCTCTGGGAAAAGTGTGAAAAAAAAAGTGTTTGCTGCTTTCAGTATATTAGAAACAAAGAACTCCAGCTAGACATCGAAGTTCACAACAAAAAATGATATTTTCCTAATATTAATGTTTTACGGCTTTATATTTGTTTTCTTTTGATGCGTAAGAGATAGGAATGAACTTGCTTACATGAATACAGAAAGAAGTATTTGTGCCCCTTGTTCCAGTCCTGAACACTGAAGTCAATGAATGAATGCTGCTGATTTCTTTGATGACTGTCACTCATTGCAACATGCCATTGCCTAACTCTAAAGACGTAAATAATGCTAGTGAAATCACATCACTAGGCAAATTAAAAAAAAACAACAGCACACTTTGTCCTTAGTGAACAAGGTAAGGAAGTCTGCTAATTCCTCAGCTGATGTGATTTGGAAGCTAATAATAAAATTGAAGTAATGCCACCGTTTTGTGATTATATTAAAATCTATTGGGCTGGCTTTGTTTTGATTTGTTTTGCTTTACGTATGATATGTGCTGTAAGATCTATAGTGACATGTATAGAATATAGAACTGGAGTTTGAAAATGAGCTGGCCTAAAACATGTTTTGAACATATGTCATGTTAAAATGTTGCAGAATAGCCTCTGTTCCCTGATGTGTTCTGTATGAGCTAGTACTTTATGTGAAAAACTCCTTCTGAGATGCTCACCATGATTGTGATGGGAGTTCTCATAATTCGACTTAATTATTTCGAGTTAATCTGAAAATTTCTTCTGGGCTGTTGGTGTCTCAACTGGCTCCTTGAAACTGAACAATATCCCAGACAGCGCAGAATTGGCAGCATTGGAGCTGAGATCAGCCTGTGGCTGATTCAACAGACTCTTGCCCAAAATTCAGAGGCTATCAACTTATTTCCATTGGGAAAGGAAACAGATGATAGAGTTGCTTATTTCTTTGAGTGCCTGATTATTTATAACAAAGTGCATTTTCTTTAAGAGGAGAGAATTCAAACAGCTCTTTTTTTTTTTCTTTTTTTTTTCTTTTTTTTTTTCTTTTTTTCTTTTTTTTTTGTAGCCCCAAGCTTCTCTTAGCCACCACTCTGCCCAAAAGCGCCTGTGATGTTTTTCGTCAGGAGTATGCTAGGGCTGTTGCTTTTGTTTCTTTCTGTATTCTTTCTTCATCTTTTCATGCTGTCATTCACACACCTCCATGGAAGACTACCTATTGAAACCCTTGTATGTATACAGCTAATACTTCTCAGTAGTCTCATATCTGATTCTTCAGTTGGTTTTCATTGTAATCTATATCTGTTTTGATGGGAGATGACTTTGGTGGCATGATTTCAGCCACCCAGTTTCTCAAAGGGACTCTGTAAGTTCTTACACATAATACAGATGGAAAATAACAATTATATAGTGCATGATCAGTGAGGTTTAATCAAACCCAGATAAGGATGTATTGTGAAAGATCCAGGAAACATATTCTGCCTTTCTCCTTTTTCAAATAGCTGTCTGTTACAGAAGGAGAAGGAGGAATATTAGGTGTCCCTTGAGAGCAAGGGTAAGCATTCTTACCATTTGCACTGGTAACCGCTGGATGTCACTAATGCTTCACACGAACGTAGAAATCCATGTACATTTTCCAGGCTGTAAAAAAAAAAAAAAAAAAAAAAAAGACTTAAGGAGCTGATCTGGAGAAGTATTTCTGTTTAGAGTGGGAGCAGATTGTATCAGTGTACAACAAGCATAGAGCCGATTGGGATCACCAAGTTGTGTTGAACTGGATGACTTTATAAGCGGTAAGCAGATTTCCTATTGTAAGACTTTGAGAAACAAAGCCTGCAAAGGTTTTTTGCACATATCAGTTAAGAAACATGAGCACAACCAAGCTGCTAGAGAAACTACAAATGGGAAGGCATTGATATGAGTTGGGATGCATGTATATTTTACACTGTGTGTAAGTGTACACACATGCACACACAGACTTCACCTATTATCAGCAAAGGAGAGGAAATAATGGCAAAGGCTAAAATATGCCACTACTCTATAAACCAGTTAAGAGGAAGAATACGTCTGAGGATTTTAATAACTGCAATTTAAAATGGCAAAGCATCTTCTGCAGGCATCACCACATAGATTCCTCTACTGTTGTGCCTTTTTGAATGGTTTGCACTGCAATTCTCAAAAAGACAACTTACTTAGTGACTTATGCTGTCATGACTTTTGCATTAAATTATCAACCACTAGGATACCTGCTGCAGATGTATGTAGGATTTCCAGACTTCTGTTCAAGAAATCTCAGAGAGATATTTCTATTTATGCAGCTCATATGCCAGATATCAGACATACCCCAGCTGCTTCAGATTTGCTGTGAATTTAGGGATCAACTGTGCAGCCACTGTGCAAGGGATGGCTGCCTACTGCCATCCAGGCAGCTGCTTTGGTCAGATTCAGCAGCCATCCCCTTGCAGAGAATGCCATGAATTCCCTGACCTACCCAGACAATCTGCTTGTGCACCACCAGTGATCTGCCAAGGTCTGTCTCGTTTCTAGAAATCCCAGAAAAATAGCCAGACTGCTTATTCTTTCAAGACAAAAACTGCAGAAAGTAAAAGAGGGTGTGCCAGGCTTAAAACTCTATAACCAAGCAACATAGAGCAAAAAAAGAAAAAAGAAGATACACTGTATACATATACTATACTATATACAATATATACATACACTATATACAGTATGGCCTGCTACACAAGTCAGGCTGGACAGGGCTCTGAGCAACCTGGTCCAGCTGTAGGTGTTCCTGTTCATTGCAGAGAAGTTGGACTAGTTAGACTAGATGACCTTTTAAGGTCTCTTCCAACTGAAATGGTTCTATGATTCTATTTTTTCAAACTACCATTCCATTCTTTATTCTTTTGCTATCCTTGTTTTGAATGCTATTATTTTTTGCTTTGTTGTCTGTTAACTGTCTGCTCTCCTTTCCTTCCATTTCTAGATGAAGGTTTCATTGCTATTTCATAATTGTCATCATTTTGATGCTTGTCTGTTTACTAAAGCCTAGGCCCAACTCAAAGGAAAGTGGCAGCAGCAGTAATGTATGTAATGTATGAATCTTATGGTGTGACATACAAAGAAAACCCAGTCAAAGTATAATGATGCTCAGTGTACTAATCATCTTGCTATAACTCTGATTTTACATGGATTATACCAACAGAAGAAAACTTTAATTTCTTTCTATGAGCAAAAAGGCATGCTGAGTCAACATTTGTCGATGGGAGCTGAATGTAAGAGAGACATTTGCAATCCTAAGGGACTGATTATTCATAGACAGCATAGCTACAGCTCTCTTCTGGCAGTCCCTGGGCCAAGGACAGATGCTTGCAAGAAGTCTTGTTGGTTCCTTTGTGGAACAGCATCCTGTTTTAAGACCTTGGGGAGCTCAAACTTTAATCTCGACTCTGGCATTGAGTTTCTTTCTGATCAGAGGCAATGTACTTAACCTTTACTTGACTCCATTCCTTCACATTTCTAAAAATGACACTGCACAGCTAGAAACTTAGTGATATTAAAGAAAAAATAATGATCCTAAATTCTACTGAAGTTAAGCTTACCCAAAGGTCTGGAAAAAAAAACATCTCTTTTATGAGAAAAGCTGTATTTGATTGGAATTAATTTTGCCCCTTCCTACCAGGATGCTGTCAAGCTGCATTGTTTTCTTCTGAGAAGAATTCTTAATCCTTATGCAGATGGGAAGTAACAATAAACACCATCTGCTGTAAATTCGGTTACTCTCTTAGCAACCACTGTGATCAGGCTCTGTCCCAGTCTCTCATTTCTCTATGCTGAAGTATGCACTGGCACTTCAGCTTGTATCAGAGCAAGTGATGGGAAAGAAAGTAGAAATGAGAAATGAAAAATATTTCCTACTCTCCTCTTTGTGAGATTCTTCCCTTCCTGCCAATCCTGCTATGTTACTGCTGGGGAGCTCTGCTCCTCACATACCTTCCTCCTCTGGGGGTGGTGAGAGAAGTATCATAAAGTGTTGGCAACATGTCAGCTGCTCGATGCTGGGAGCCATCCCCAAAAGTAAATAGGATCAGCAGGAAAGGGATGCTTACAGGAAAGAAGCTTTAAAGCTGCCTGCCACTGACAGAGCTGGTGGGGGAGAGGGCCAGCAAGGCACTTGACTGCAATATGGCTTCCCCCATTCCTTCCCATCCCATCCCATCCCATCCCATCCCATCCCATCCCATCCCATCTCATCCTCACTGTTTGCTTCTCTCGTCAGGCATCAGTCTCCTCTCAGAATCACAGAATCATAGAATGTCTTTGGATGGTCTGCCCTGCTTCACCTAGAGTTTGCTCCATGATTACAGCACACCAAGTTGTTTAGGACAGCAAGTGTATGGACAGACACTTGTTATTCTTGGCACTGCTCTGTATAAGCTGATTTAAAAAGGGAATGATCTTTTCCCCCTTTCCCCCCAGTGTTTTACCTGGTGCCTGATCAGCACTCTCTGTCAATAATGTCCATGAGGTCTTGACAGGGATTGGGCAGCAGTAAGTTCAAGTTCTGCACCTATCACACACACATACACTCAGAAGACATAAATTCACAGTCTTCACAGTCATTTAAAGCACCCTTCTGATGCAGCTATATAAGGAAACCTTATCCTTACCTTGAAATCACCAAAAATATACTTGTAGATAAAGGCCTTGAATTTGACTCACTGTCAGAGGAAAGATTTTTCTCCTCTTTATACAAATATTTTGGAAAAAAATGTGACCATCTTGACAGTTTCAATAACTCCTCATAGAAATATTATATGTGTCTGTATGGGAGCTGCTGAATCACAGCCTGAACCTTTGATTAGTTATCT
>JAPSGF010000056.1:256787-280114 GCA_035772895.1 Perdix hodgsoniae | reverse complement strand
TTGGGTATATTTGATCCTACCCTCCCAGCTGAGTTGGATGTTCATGTGACTCAGGATGGCTTTGGCTGGGGCCTGTGGCAACGCCAGAGTTCTGTTCGGACCCCCATTGGGTTCTGGTCTCAGGTTTGGCACGGAGCAGAAGAAAGATACAGCATGATTGAAAAACAGTTATTGGCTGCCTATTCAGCATTACAGGCAGTAGAGCCAATAACTCAAACAGCTGAAGTCATAGTTAAAACAACTCTGCCAATTCAGGGGTGGGTAAAAGATCTGACCCACCTTCCTAAGACAGGGGTGGCCCAAGCGCAAACAGTGGCACGATGGGTCGCTTACCTCAGCCAAAGGAGCAGTCTGTCTTCATCACCTTTGAAAGAAGAACTTCAGAAGATCCTCGGCCCAGTGACCTATCATAGTGAAGCACCAAGAGAAACACTGGTCGCTCCACCAGAGAAGAGTCCCGTTCAGGAGGGGAAATATCCTATCCCTGAAGATGCCTGGTACACAGATGGGTCCAGCAAGGGTAACCCGAGCAAGTGGAGAGCAATAGCATACCATCCTTCGACTGAGACAATCTGGTTTGACGAGGGGGATGGTCAGAGCAGCCAATGGGCAGAATTACGAGCTGTGTGGATGGTTATAACCAAAGAACCTGGTGACGGTATTTTGAACATCTGCACAGACAGTTGGGCTGTGTACCGGGGGCTCACTCTTTGGATTGCACAGTGGGCCACCCAGGAATGGACTATCCACGCCCGACCAATCTGGGGCAAAGACATGTGGTTAGACATATGGAACACAGTTAAACACAGGACTGTATGTGTCTACCATGTTTCTGGTCATCAGCCCCTACAGTCACCGGGAAATGATGAGGCTGACACACTGGCTCGAGTCAGATGGATTGAGAATTCATCATCTGAGAACATCGCCCGTTGGTTACATCAGAAACTACGACATGCAGGACAAAAGACAATGTGGGCAGCTGCTAAAGCATGGGGACTGCCCATACAACTACCCGACATTGTCCAGGCATGCCAAGATTGCGACGCTTGCTCTAAGATGAGACCGAGATCGTTGCCCGAAACGACAGCCCATCTTGCCAGAGGACACAATCCTCTCCAGCGATGGCAGGTTGATTATATTGGACCCCTTCCTCGATCTGAGGGGGCGAGATATGCCCTGACCTGCGTTGATACTGCGAGTGGGCTTCTGCAGGCTTATCCGGTACCGAAAGCAAACCAGGCATATACCATCAAGGCACTCACTAAACTGATGTCTGCCTATGGGACACCTCAAGTCATCGAGAGCGACCAAGGAACTCATTTCACTGGTGCAATGATACAGCGCTGGGCAGAAGAAAATAACATCGAATGGCGATTCCACCTGCCATATAATCCAACGGGGGCTGGCCTCATTGAACGTTATAATGGTATTCTTAAGGCCGCCCTGAAGACAGACTCCCAGTCCCTGCAAGGATGGACAAAGAGACTGTATGAAACCTTGCGGGACTTGAATGAAAGACCTCGAGATGGCAGACCCAGTGCCTTGAGAATGTTGCAGACCACATGGGCCACCCCGCTTAGGATCCAAATTACGGGCACTGATAATCAGATAAAACCTCAGATTGGTAATGAAAATAATCTTCTGCTCCCTGCCCCTGAGAACTTAGAACCAGGTACTCATAGGATAAAATGGCCTTGGAAGGTGCAGGTAGGACCAAAGTGGTGTGGCCTACTTGCACCTTGGGGGAGACTGTTGGAGGTGGGAGGCTCAGTAGTCCCTCCAGTAATAGGTACATGGCCTACTGATATTGTGGTCAACACTCCGATTTTCATTGCTAAAGGGACCCCCATCATGTCCCTATGGCAGATCAGGACACCTCCTCTGGTGCCTGATATAGTTATGCAGCCGCAGGTATCCGGTCAAAAAGTGTGGTACAGGCGGCCGGGACGTGCCCCAATACTAGCGGAAGTGTTGACCCAAGATAGAAACACGGCCTGTATCTTGCCCTGGAGAGCGGACCTACCCCTCCTGGTACCTCTGAAACATCTGTATTACTCCCCGTGAGTCTTTGAGTCTTCAGAATCACCGGAAGGAACATAATTCTAACAAGGCATTCCAGTATTACAGTCAGATCACGTGTGACACCCAGTGATGGTCTACATGGGACTGACGGAATGTAGGACGGACCTGCACCTCATGACCGCATGCCTCCAGTAACATCATCCAGCACTGGCCCATGAAAGAAGATCAACGATTCACCAATCATCACTTGTCTTGAATTGTACCAACATGCGTCGCGACAGAAATTGTATAAGCGTCGCGTTATAATGGATCTCTGTAGTAGGGAAAGCTTACCCTATAGTCAACCTAATCATTTGGTTCACGCTGTGAAGGGGTGGAGTGTATGGGAGCTGCTGAATCACAGCCTGAACCTTTGATTAGTTATCTGAGGCAAGCAGTATGTCAGCCCTGGGAGCACAGGTGAAAGCAGTTCACCTGTGCTGCAGGAAGGGGTGGAGCCAGGCTCCACCTCTCCAGCCCCATTTAAGTGCTGACTGCCAGGGAGGAAGGATCTCTGCTGAGAGATCCACTCCTTTGGAGACCTTTACTGCGAACCCTCTGCATGGGTAAGCGTTCCACCTATTTTCTCTTTGTCTTTGTTACCCTTGTGCCTAACTCTTTATTGGGTTATTTTTGATTATACATCTATTTGACTGTACTTTTCAATTATATTATTTTTTTTCCTTGATTGTACAGTGTCATTCCTTTTTTTGTATTTGTCATGCCACTGTTTTCAGTCAGCACACTAGTAGGTAGACCTCAGCACTATTAATCACCAGGGACCAACCTTTTTAATCTGCCCAGAAAATATTACTAACTCTGTCCTGGATTTGTCAAATTAACACATATAACACACAGTAAATTGTGAGACTCGGCTGATTGCAGTGAGAAATGCAGATTGTTCAGTGCTGCTCTCACCTGCCTGTGGACACATCAGTTGCATGTGCTAACCAATGGGTGCTCCTGAGAAGTGCAGGCTTTATGGGCACACCCTTGTGCTCATGTGTTCCTGCATGTGTTCCTGCATCTCAAGCACCATACAGCTGGTCTGTTGAGGCTCTGAGGAAATACCCCAGATTTCCAGACATACATGGCTGGAACTAGTGAGAAATACTGCCATCTGCCCAGAATTCACAGGCAAATGTGAAAAATCCTCTCATTCTGCCCAGGCAAACTTTTTAAGTGGGAAAAGACAATATTTGAGACATATGGCAGATGAGATGCAGGCTGAGTCACTGTCATCTAATGCTGTACAGTTAGAGCTGGGAAAAAAAACAAAGCAACAAGGTTATGATATGCAGTCTTCATTCTGTCCTTAGGCCATCTTTGTCAGGTCTCACTTAGGCTACCAACTAATTTACCCCTGGCAATAAATGATCAGACATGACTTCACATTTTCTCTCAATTCCACCATTTTCAGCTTGTCCTCTGCAGTATAAATGTAATGAATGGCTCTCAATGGGATGCTTCTGCAGCCAAGTACCTTTTTTAAAAGAAGTTTCCCCTGACCTTAGCTACAGTGTAGAAAGATATTGTAATGAAATTTTCAAGCAATTAGTTGTGCAGTGCTTTTGGCTTAGATAGGCTATAACACTTTGAAGAAACCACATATTCAGAAGGTTCTTAAGAATCAGATCCTTTCAAGATGGATCACATTCAGTATCTGAAGGCATGGCAGGAAAAATCAAGAGTCATAAAAAAGTAGAACAAGTCTGTGCTTTACCAGAAGTGTAATTATGTACACTAGGATGAGAAAGTTCTTCTTATGAAGAAGAATTTTTAGCATGCAATCTCCTGAGATATAAGCAAAGAAATTAGCAATAGAAATGACCTATTTGGTCATTAAGTCTGTCCCTTTACAGCAGGATAATTTCTATGCAATGCAGTGCACAAATAGCTCAAATAAGCTTTCATTTCTTGCACAGAAGGCTGACAGCAAGATATTACTTCTTTTTATAGATTAAAGAGACTTGCTCTGATGAATGGTCAGTGTTTGGTATAAAAAAAATCATTGTGACAAGATGACAATGCCCACCTTTGATAGTCTCTGAAAAGCAAAAACCATGGTTTTGTCTTTTCTGCTGTCTATGAGTATGAGGTTCCTGTGAGATATGGGAAAAATATGCTATGGAGACTGAAAAAAAACAACCAGACATGCTCAATATTCATTTGCTGTGAAGAGTATCTTCCATTCCTTCCTCACTGATGAGTGAGGGCCATTCTCCACTTTTGGAGCACACATGGATTGTCCTTGCATGTAGACCTTGCATGAATGACACTGAGTGTACCCTGCTGGGGTTCTTGCTCCTCCTGGAAATGTAAGGGGGAGGGCAGAGTGCAGGGGTGCAGAGACACTGCCTGTGGCCCCTACCTGCTGAACTAGCAGGGTGACTGCACCTGAGGCACCCTGAAATGCAGGGAGGCATCGTTTCAGCTGCTCTCAGTGTTCCCACTCCCACTGCTTGTGATGATCTTCAATGTAAGTCTCACAGTACACCACTTGTTTCCTCGGTGCTTCCATTTCTATTTCACTTTCCCGTAGCCAGATGACAGAATGAACAACTGCTGCTTTTCATTAGCGAGTGAATCCTTGCCGGCATGTACAGGGGCCAAGGGGAAGGCATTTAATGGATGATTAGAGAATTTAGGAGCACTTCTTAGCCTGAAATCAGAGCTTCACACCTCCCAGACATGGGTGCAGCCCAGAGCAGGACTGACAGGTGTTTTTGACAGGCACTCACAGTTACTGTTTAAAAAGCTGTAGGACTGAGGAAGCCCATACAGAGCATCCTATTGTCTCAGCTGAGGAGAGCAAGTGGACAAAATCAGAGGAAGAAAGATACTGAAGGAGATGTAGAACTCTGAACTTACCCAGCAAACCTATATGCAGATACTGCTGAGATGTCCAAGTGTGCTGTGTGATTTGTTTGAAGTACAGAAACCACAGGAAAAGAACATGGAAGAGTTATGGGCTATTTAGGAATACTGAAAAAAAAGTGGATTGAAGATAGGAGAAGGGATAGTCCCTGTCTGAGTCATGGTGAAAACAAGTCTATAATATTCTAAGCCTTTCTAAAGTCCACTTCTAAGTTGCTGCCTTCAGAATTCTTGATAGTGCTGAGCTGTATGATGCTATGCAATGACGCTTTTCCTTGCTAATCACAGCTGGATTATTCTTGGCCAGGTAGAGTCTCTCTTGATCTATCTCTGTTGCTTTTGTATCCATCTGAAGCTTCGTAAGCTGTATTTTACATGTATACTAAGTGATGCCAATTGGCTATGTTACCACTCATAAAAACAATTACAATATTGTTTGAAAAAGAAAGAGAAGAGCCTGGAGGAAATTTCAAGGTTGAGGTGTGCTTAGAGTAGCTATAAGTAGACTAAAATCATCACTGTATCTGCTTTTCTTCTCTAACAGTCCCCAAGATCACAGGTTCTGAGTGTCACACTCAGCAAGGACAAGAGAATGCAGAAGAAAGAAAGGAATACTGCTTGCAGTGTAGAAAATGCAAGTTTAAAATTTATTTCTGTCTCACGGGCCCTAAACCATGACTATTTTGTGCAGGTGGTGAGTTCAGCCGTGAAAGCGTGTGGGGTCACCTTGCTATGAATATAACTCACTGCTATTTTCTCTCCTTGTCTCACAAAGTATGGCACGGGTGGTTTCAGTTCCACTTTGTTCTCTCAGCTCCCTCCCATGCTGCGACCTCCCTTTCCTAGAATGTTTTCTCTATTCCTATTTGTAAATTAAAAATGTTTCCAGTTCAGCTTTTCAGTTCTCCTTTTATATATATATGAAAACAGTTGCTACAGAAACTCTGACTGACAGCTCAGCTGGCCCCACATTCTGTCTTTGATGGTGTCTAAAAACAAGGAGATTTATTGAACCTCTGAAAAATATTCTACTGAAATTTCTCCCAATCTAATTCTTGAATTCACTGAGATACCTCAAAGCAAAATAACAACATGGGATGTCAAAAACAAAAATAATAATAATAAGAAAAAATTGACACAAACAGTGATTGCAGTGTCCCCATTAATGAAACAAAAGAGACCAACACTTGTTCATACACAGTAAGAACCAGTCACTGCTATGATCATGTGTCACTGCCCAATTCTGCATACCGTCAGGCAGACCCTCTGCAGCAACTGCTTATGGGCAGGCTTTATTTCAGGATAATTTGATGCCTCTTTCTCAGGAGGAGAAACAGCTTCATGTGCCCTCTGACACAAGGAATGGTGATGTGGGAGCTGTGGATGCATTCTGGTGGGACGTAGTGTGTTTGCAGTTCCCAGACCTCTTCTTCAGCACCCCATGCAAAGGCTGAGCAATGCCAGGACCTGTGCTGCCCACAAAAGCTCTGTAGAGACTTGGGAAGTAGGTGCAGAGAGAAGTGAGCAATGGAGGTAAGCAGGGAGAGGGTGGGAGAGTTAGGAATGGTGAGGACAGCCATAGCGTGGACACTCATCACTGGGGAGAAGGTAAATTGACTTATTTTAGAGCTACTGAATCCAAGCTTGGCTGCTGGCCCAGTTTTATTTCGAGCCAATCTTTACAGCACACATTCACTCCTCACCAGGGAAGAAGAGTTTTCTTCACAACATCTGAGCTGACAGGACCAGCTGGAAGCAGAGAGAGTGTGAAAGGGAAGGGGGACTTTCCACTGGTCTTCACTGGCCTGGTTGGTGGCAATAATGTAATTTGTTTCTTCAGCTCAGAAAGCTCTGCAGAGAGCAGTCTCATCAACATCTTGATTTGTCATTCTGACCTTAGGGCAGAAATCTGTGATGGTTTTTTTTTATGCACTGACCTCTCAGATTATTATATTTTAATTTTTTTAAGATAGGACACAAGGTATTCCATGTGCTCTAACAACATTTGCTGTTTATTATCCTCCATCTCATTCAGATTATGGCTTCCAGCTTTTGCACTCCAGGGAAGTCTGCATAATAGTTTCAGTTCACTTGTTAACAGTAATTATTTTTTCCTAGCCTCTCATTTGATGTACGCTTAGTAGCTTGGCCTCTAAGAGATGTAATTAGTGATTCCTGCAGTTTGCTATGGAATGGGGCAATTGCATCATTAAATTCAAGATAAGTCTTCACTTTGTGTTTCAGACACTCACATAGGTTGTTATGTATCAAGGGAATAAATGCTATGAGAACCTGCTCTGAGAACTTTGCCCCAGCTATTTCTGCCTCTCCACAGCTCTAACGCAAAGTGATAAAACACGGATTTATCAGTGCAGGTGAAGGGATATCAGCTGCTCCCACAGCACTGGCTAGCGTGTCACTGGCTGGTGTGACATGGGGTGAGAGAGTGCCGCTCCTTCTGCTCCCCTCACCCTTTTTAACTATTCAGCTAAGAGAGTCTGGACATAGAAAGTACACTAGCAAAGACAAGAAGTGATACTAACTCAAGAAAAATTAAGAAAACAATCCTAACTTATTTGAAATGAGTCATATCTGGGAAATTCAGGTCAATCATTCAAGAGATTTATCATTTACTATTTTCTCTCCAGTTGTTCACTGTCTTCTGTGGAAACTCAGTTATCTACAACACTCGATTTTTTTTTTTTTTTCTAGCATTTTCTACTGGTGGATATGAAAGCAAGGTTATTTAACCTTCGTCTCATTCCTGCAAAATAACCGCAATGTCATTGGTAGGAATGCTTTACCACAAAGGGAAATGAAAGCACAGAAATTGTAACGATACTTGTCTACGTCTGTGCATAAGTGGAAGAGAGTGGAGAACTGACCCCTCACAGCATGCAGCTTTTGCAGTTTCCTGCCTTCCTGCTTCATTTCAATTTTGAAAGAACTCAAAAAATAATCTTCTCACTGGAAAAAAAAAAAAAAAAAAAGTTGGGTTTTATTTAGTAAAATTGAAATACACTATTTAAAATATTTTTTACTATTTTCATTTTATTTGCCCCCCTTCTTTGCAAATAACTAGGGTTGATTTTAAGGTAAAGATTCTGGAATATTATTTATGAAATCCTTAAAAATGTCTCTGCTTTGGGACTCTCCTTTCCTCAAAGTCATACACCCTATGACAAGGTACCGTTGTACCTGCACGCACAAGTCTTAACACTGCCTCAATGATTAATAGGACACTGCCACACAGGAGACAGAAGCACGTTTTTAACAAATTGCAACCCTGTCTTAGGATCAGAACCGCATGACACTCAAAAGAAGTGGCAACTGTACCAAAACTTATCACCTTTACTTCTGTCTGCAGTGCCCTGAAAGTTAATACATAGCTGGATGGATGTCTCCGGTACTTGCTATCAAACCATCATTCTTTCAAGCCACCCAAAACTTATGTAGTCATCCTCTGACTGTTCTAAATGCACCAAGATGCTTCAGTTTCACAACTGTAAGACAGTTTTACCAGCATAGTGCCTTAGCCCTCTGGCATTTTTAGAAAGTGGAGAAATTTGGTAGAAAAATTTGTTTTTTGTACTTTGTTGTCTTTCTCACTGTTTTTTTCTGTAGTGTGTCTCTTACCTACATACTCTTTCTGAAAGACATTCCTTCATGATCTCTTTCCTCCCACTTCTTATCTGTTATAGTTTTTGCTGACTCTTTCTTTCATTCCAATTCTTCACTTTAATCTTCCTGCAAGAATAGTCTAGATATTCTGATGGATCCATGTGAATACTGGTACAGATTTAAAATCTGTTTTAACCAAGAGAAATCTCTCTATTTCAGCTATAGACAAAAATAGCATAGCAAGAACTGGAGTTTGGCCTATTTGGTGTCTTCTTCAGAAGAACAGATCACACATTGGAATTTGGCAAATCTGTCCATATGTTATTTTTTTCTCTTTGCAGAGATCCAGTCCTTTGGTAGGCTCTGTGCATGCTTCCCCATTTCTGAATTAATCGCATCTCTTTTAATTTTAACACACAGACTCCCTTATAAATGTTTCATATTGTAGCAGTATCAGTATTTCCTTGAAGAAGATACCCATTAGTTTTTTTACTTTCTCTGACAAGCTCTGCCTTGCCTAAAACCTGGAATCATTTTTTGAAGATGTCCTTTTAAGCTCAGTTAATTGGTCTGTCACATTTATATATCAAGCATTTAATTCCTCATTCTTGCTGTACCAAATAGACTTGGAAAGCACAACACTCCTCTAAAGCATGACACCAAAAAGATCAAGCCCAGTTTCTTAGGCTGATTTGTGAGATTTGCAAGACCACTCTCAGGAGGCTGAACCTTTATTTTTCTTCCCATCACTGCCCTTTCCTGTCGATGGATACGCCTTCCAGGGATCTGTGAAGTGACAATGACTGTGCTGTATAACTCTTCCTATCTCTGGTTCACATTATCCTTCTATTCCATCAAGGTTTGCCAAACAATGTAGAAAAACAACAACAGGTGGAAATCTCTGATTAAGCTAGGAACAGAGGCTGTTTTAGTGACATATGTGAAGAGCAGCTCCCATAGCATTCCCAGGAAGCACAACTACTGATAAATGTTAATTAGTTCATTAGCATCCGCATTAGTATCTGGCAGAGTTTGATTAAGCTGCACAGAGCACAATGGGGAAGCCAGTCAAAAAGCTATGGGGATCTCAATCCACTCTGTAGAATTCTGCCAGCAACCGAGCATGGAAGGGTTCTACTCAGTGCCAAAAACACAAGTTACAGTAACACCACAGAAGTGAGAAGGATAGAGGTTCTACCTTGTTATTGACATGAGGAAACTTCACCAAGAGCGCTATTGGGAGTGTCCATGGCCCACCTCCAGCCTTTCCCTGCTTTCTCCTTAAGCTAAAGCTTGAGGAGCCTGCAGCCCTGAGCAGCAAAGTGAGGCATAATGCAGATAGATGCTCAGCAGAGCTGGCCCACATCAGGGCTGGTGGGAGAAGATTATTGCAGGCATGAGAGAATTATGACCATTGTGGTGTTTTGGTGTTTTCTGATTCTGCCAATGTTGCAAGCTATTCTGCTACCTTAATATCTGTATATCCTCTGGGACAGATCTCTGTATTTTAATAAACACTTCTGTAAGAAAAACTGGATGGAGAGTTTTTGAAAGCAATGGTGTGAGGATTACTCTTTCCTTCACTGCTAATACAGCACGTTCTTACATCTCTATCATTTATTGCATTAGCATAATTTTGTTTCTACAAGAAGTCACTGCCCAGTGCTGTTTCTTCTATTTATTGTTCTCTTTTAATGATTAACTGTGAACTGTGCTGCTGATGGAAAATGTTTCCTTATCTAAGACACAGACTCTGTATGGTAGCTATCAGTCCTTACAGGAATACCCTTGACCATCAGACTAGAACAGTCCAGCCTTATTCTTTTTCACAGAGAGGGAAAGGTATTTGATTTCTCACCTTATAGTCCCTCTATTTCCCAGTATCTGCAAAGTTCCTCTCCTTACATGGGAAGAATGGTCACTGAGGCTTTTGAGTGTACAGGTGGTTCTACCATGAAGGGATGCTCCATTACCCAGGACTTGGCAGTAAAGGTGTGTAGAAGCTGCAGATAAAACAGGCGACTCTCTGGTAACAGAAATACCAGCCATGATCTGCCCCTACCAAACAGATTAATTCTTCGCAGACACCAGTGAATAGAGCTTATGAAGTGCTACAGCCCAATTCTGGTTGTCATCATTTCCCACTCCTCAAAGACAGAACATCACATTCCAGCTCAATGCACACATAGGCCCAAATCAACTGGGTGGCATACTGAAATCCAGAGCTGCTGCTCCTTGGTGTCACTGTAGGACAATAGAACTGGTAAAATCACTGCCTCCACAGTAGCTGCAGGTTGTTTTGCAGAAGTTATTTAACAGTCATCTGGGGAAATAACTTCTTCAGTCACTGAATATTGCAATGACTTTGCAGTTTGTGAGAACCCCGAGCTTTACTGATTTAAATGATTCCTTGCAGTATCCTCACTTCTAAATTATTAATCAAGTGGCTTAAGAAAGTTCTGGTAGCAAACTTATGGCCACTTGTTTCCCTGCTTAGGCACTATTTTTTCTGTAGTTTCCTTAGTGTGATGAGAAGCATAAATTGTCAGTTGCATGGTACTGCGCTGGAGACACATCCTTCAGAAATATGAGAAAGAGCCAATTATGACAGAAATTATTTTGGATAGCCAAAGAAAGCTGCCTTCATATGCCAAGCTTAGCTGTCTTGACAAGTCATTAATATCAGGTTGGCAAAAACCTCATTTTTCCTTTTAATCTATATTTTTTAATTTACTGTCTCCATTGATTTTACAGAAGACTAATACTGAGCCAATACAACCAGTGAAAAATAGGGCACAAAGTTATCCAGAGGAACCAATAACAAGGAGAAGAAACGTGAAAAACCAGACCAAGTTCATATCACTGCATGGAGGTAAGGCTGCCTGACACTTCCCAGGTAGAACTACTTTCTTTGACTGTAATTCTATAGCTCTATAGCTGCTTAGGACAGAACTTGTCTTGCTGGGTGTCTGTCAGCTAAATACTCAGTGACAGAAAAGAAAGCATAGGGAAGATTTTCATGGTATTCACCATCTGGAACAAGAAATTCCAGATTGCAATCCTCTGAAACAGACCTATCCAGAAAAGAATCCTCAATTCATTATGATATATGTGGCTACTGGATAAGCCACAGCAGCCTTATAGATAGAACTGAATAGACTTCAGTTCTGTGCAGTGTCTGTGAGTTGTGTAGGCATATAAAGGAAACACTGCCTTTGTAAGAGAAGCTCACACTTTGATATTATTAAAAGCAGAAGAAATAAATCACGACACAAATTAACTCACCAGGTATGACTTCTGAAAGTAAAGAGGTACTGAACTTTTCTCTCTTTTTTCTTGCAGCCTTAGGGAATTCCTCTGCAACAATTGGAAGCCAAGAAATATTTGGTCTGTGCTTGTATGATATGAAAAGCACTTTCTTTTTGAGTTCTGATATCCTGATCAGTGTCACATTTTTAACATGACACACAGCTGTGCATGACATCATCACTTCTGCCATGTCAGCTAAGTAAAGGTGAAAAATTTCCTAGTCAGAGCTGGATTGAGAATATGGTTCTATACATACACCCTGAGCTGAAATTTCTGCAGTTGATGGGAGTGTAAAGAGTTACAGTTTTTAAATAGTTTTGTAGCTTTTGCCTTCAAATTTTAAGTTGATACTGAACTTTGGGAAATGGAAGTTTTGAAGTAGGTGGCTTAAAAACATTCACCTGATACCCTGATTGTTTGAATTTACTTTTTCACCTGCTTTTGCATTTTCTCAGACTTAGTTTGTTATTGGGAGCTCAGAATCCTTGTTAATTTCCAGCTTCTGGCAGTATTGCTCCCAGCAAAAGTTGTGGCTTCTTAACTCTTTGGATGGATGGAAGTGAATTGATTATTGTTTTTATGGGAATGTCGTTGGTGAAATTTCTGTTCTTTGCAGTACTTGAGAGTCTGATCATTGAGATTCAGTAACAAAGGATTAGATTCACTTTCCCATCTGTCATGACATGCTCCAACATTCAAAGCCTCATTCTGTGGCCTTTCTCTGCGTCCTTTGAAAACACACTGTACCAGATAGCTTTGGAAAGTAGAGTCAAAGCTTTCAAGCAGACGGCTCCTCACACTGGGTGAAAGAAGCACATGCCTAATACTGTGACTAACACTTCCCGCCTTATGTCCTGAAATACGGCATCCTGTTTGGATCATCTCTTCCTTCCCTTTTCTTCCCTTCATAGATATGTGAACTGTTTTTAGCTTGTCCCTTATGTTGGCTTTTGGCTTGTTGCATTCAGAGCATGCCCACGACAACAAATGCACGTAGCTTGTATTTCCTTCTATTGCTGTCTGCTTTCTACACCTGACACAGAGCTGAGCCTATTAGCAAAGCCATTAGTGTGTACGCTCTTTTTTTTCCCCACAAGAAATTGTTATTATTCTTCATAATAGCTAATCTCGGTGACATTCATCATGTGACTTGTTTATTTAATGTTTTCCATTTTATTTATAGCTTGCTCCTTGTGCAGCAGAATAATTGATCATGTGGTTCACAAAATTCCCCTGAGCAGGATAGCTTGCACAGGCACTATGTTAACATTGCGTCCAAAGATCTAGTCAACACAATATATGAAGAAGAAGTATCTTCCTTGGCTAGAATGTCCTTGAGATGATTCTGCACTGGAAGCAACTTTCTGCATTCCAAATATTATTGCTATCTGTATAATCACTTTTGTGCTTACCTCTCTTCATTTGGTGCATTTGATGCATGAAGGCACTTCTGGTAGAAAGTTTTTCTCCAGCCCTTCCTCCTTCATTGCAGGTGGATGCCCATACCGAGTGAGAGCAACAACTCCCACAGCTCAGCATCCTGTCTCTGATGCTGACCAATTAGATGCTTAGAAAAAGAAAGTAAGAAGAAGGGCAAATATAAAACAATCTGTCTTCCATTTCTTGCAGCCTCAGCTGTGAACAGCTGGTGATCAGAGATTTTTTAAAATTGCTTTAGAACTGATTTTCTAAATTATCTTTTATTGTCCACAAAAACTTTGTCATCTAGGCACTCATATCCTCCTGTCATCTATATTTCATATCCTCCTGTCATGCATTTCTCAAGTCCAAGCTTAAAATATTTTGGATTCTTGCTAGTAATTTCCCTTTATTATTAAAAGCGATCATTTGTTCCTATTCTCCCTCTTATGCCAAGCAGTTTTTAATGACAAAAGTTCCTTCTTTCCTAAGTCATGATAACTATATTCCTTTAAAAACTTGCTGTGAAAGAGCTTATTGAAAGCTTAGAAAGGAGTTTTGACCTTTGAATGCTGAGGATTCAGATTACAGCAGCAAAGCATCTGGGTCAGCCGGAGGGAAGCTAGAGCTACTGAAGGTCACGACAAAACAGCTGGAGAAAACATTGAGGAGATCTAAAATTAGGACTGGCTGAGACAAAACAGGTTGGAGAGGCTAAATGATCAGCTCATGCCAGATCTTGCTCAGAAAGCTAATTCAGATTAAGCTATGTTATGTGAATGCAAAGAATTATATTAAAATCACATCACAGAAAAAGGATTAGATGTCTTGACGTAGAGGCTCTGTATCTCATTCTTCTCCGACTGTCAGTTTAAATCCAGATCAGAGTTGCATTGCTCAAGACTTACTAGTATCGTGTGGCCCATCTGTGTACAGTATGATTACATCTGCAAGCTCTAGTAATTCAAATGGAGACAACATAGGAATTTTCCCTGTATGTCTGCTCCACCCTGGTCTAGTTCTCATGATCAAACCTCTCAATATGTATGGGTGACCCTTGGTCCTGTAATGCCATTAGAAACTGGGAATTAATTCAGAGTGGGTACAGCTCTTCAGACACAGTGAAGTTGGGTATATCTTAGTTTCTCCCACAACAAATATTGATGGGTAGGAGCCAAGAGCTCAGTTTCTCATCAGTCTGTTAGTGATGAAGGGTGCCAGCAGAGATGCCAAAGACTGATGAATTAGACTGGAGGAAATACTGCATTCCCACCTCCAAGCAGGTTCATTTCTGATGGCTGATGATTGAAGACATACAGTTCTACGTGGGTGAGGTCTTTCATTCAACCTATCTTGTTTTCTCTTTATGCTATTGTTTACCTCTGATCTATTTGATTTATAAATGTTACATCATTCTGAGAGAGGCTGAAAATTGTTTTTGAAGATATTCAGAGCTTTCCTCTTCATTCCCTAGCTTTGGCTTTTTGAATATGCTACATACTCCATCCATCTTTGTAAAACTTAGTGGACTCTGCTGCTACCAAACTGTTCTACTTAATAAAAAATAAATACTGTATTTAACTGAATTTGTTTTCATTCCCTATACTTCCATTCACTCAAAAAACTGCTATTTCTTGAGTGTATTTTTGAAAAGCACGGAAATAAAAATACATAATGATCTATATGAAATGAAGTAATGGTTGAGAGGGAATTTTTGTTTATATAAAATTATATATTTTAGTCGACTGAGACAGGGTTCTGACTGCATCTGAGAAAATGTCTTCCCTCTTTGTTTTAATGTGACCAACAGAGAAAGGAGTATTTCCTTGTAGAGTCTTCTCATTTTTCATCACAGACTTGCACCTGGTTTATCATTGAAGAAATGTTTTTTCTGCATGAAAAGGAACTGTTCATTATGATATATTGTTGTGCTGTGCTAGTGGTGACTTTTGCTATTTTAGTGCACAAGGCCAAAAACTCTTTCAGCCTGGAATGACTTTAATTTAAATTTCATATAACAGACTTCCGTGTCAGATAGTACAATGTGCCTCTCTTCTTTTCGGACTACTGAGAGTTCTCCCAGAGGGTTATTAGTTTGATAAGTTAGACACGCGAAGCCATGACTCTCAGCTGTTGTCTTCATGGCCTGTATCTCAAAGACCCTTCACTCTGTACAAGTAGTGAGGTCTTTAAAAGAGAATTCCTTGATTGTCTCTACTTACCACCTCCTGGTTTGATTCACCAAGTGGTGTCTGTGCAGAGCAACTAGATTTGCTAAACTGCAAACTCTGCTCCAGCCATGCACCAAATGCTTTCTCACCCCTGATGAGAAACATCAAGTTCTGTAACAGCTACTGGTCCTTGGGACCTGATCAGCTTCACTCACCCCAAATTAACTGCTCATGCAGACAGCTCCTGGGTACCCCAGTCCTCAGCTGGTCGGTAGAACTGCCAAACTGACAAAACCAGACATCTTCCAAAGATAAATTCCCAGAGTCTAAAACTTGTTGGGATGGACAGGAGGAGCAGCTCCTTGTTGCCTTGCTGTGTGGCTAGAGGCTGCCCTGCTGGGTGAATGGAGATCAAACAAACCAATCTCAGATTTCCAGGAGCAAGTTGTACTCCGACTTCCCACATAGTGTAAGGTTAGTTGAAAAAACTTTCCAGTGAAGCAAGATCATCAGTACTAAACATGCTTTCAGCTGAAGATGTTGTATTTCTAGGCAAAACTTTTGTCAAGAACATTGTTGTCCCAAACTTTCCAGATTACTAAAATAACCTTCTGAAACCTTCTTGACTTCTTCTCTGCCTTTCTTGCAACACATTTGCTGATCACTTTTCATCTGGAACTACACTCCAAGATGGCTGAAACTGAAGACAACCAATTGCCTTCTCATTCACTCTGACTTCTCAGCCAAAAAGAAAAAACTGATAGCTGTATGCCTGTGTGTGTGTATTAGTGGTGTAGAGAGAGATACAAAGTGATATATTGAATCAGTGGGTATCTGTGGGGCTACTGAAAGGGGAAAAAAAAGCACAAGTTCAAAAACTTGAAAGATGTGGACAGACAAAAGCAAAAATTCTAGAACTAAGAGAGAAAAGGAAAAGCGTTGTTCAGACAAAGGGAAACAGAAAGACTATCAAGGAATAATGAAAGGAATGAAAACCCAGAAAAAAGGTATCAAAAAACCCTCAGTATTTTCATGATGAGAAAGCAATTTAATTCTATGCCCATGCATCAGTGAATGAAGTTAGCTGCACTGTCAATGAGTTTCTGAGGGCTTACAACTTCTCTTCATTTTTTCAGCAAACTTCTCTCATCTCAGCTGCAGTTTGTGAACTCTGTAAGTCTCTTCTCTCCTACTGGGGCTCCAGGAACCATGACCGGCCCCTGGCATCTCGCTGATCTGTTATGGAAAGCTGTGGGGGCCATCACCATCTATGTACGAAAGCAGAAGGGATGGCAGCTATTTTTAGGGACATCCTGCAGCATAAAACCCAAACTAGTCGGGGTCTACATTCATATTTGCAACTGCTGACAGGTTTTCAGATGGCATTACTGCAATTCAGGGCTTCAGAAATTATTAATTTGGATGATTTTTCATTCTTGCCTTCTAGCCATTTAAGGTAGAAGTGCACTGTTGTTGGTTTTTTTTTTTTTTCCAGAGGAGTTGATGTGCTTTCTGTAGCATTTTAAATTAATGGGGAAGACACTTTTCAGTGCAAGTTAAAGGCATCCTGAAGATGAATTTCAGATGAACTCCATTTAGACAGTTTATCTCCTCTCTTGTTTCTAGAGGTCACACTGAGGAATGATCTTTCTAAAGGCCTTAAAGCCTCCTTAATTCTTTCACACATTATAGAAGATGAAAATGTGCTGTGGGACAACTCCATGAAAATTTCCATCTTGAAAGAATTAATTATGTAAAAGTGTAGAAATTTCCTTGTGCAAGAACACACTTGAAGGGGACTTTCTGCAGAGTATTTTTCGTAACAGCAACAGCATTAAAAGCAATAATAATAAAAGTAATGGAAAAATAAGGAAAGACATTTTGTGTATATAGCACAGAATCATTTCTCTGGGGATTTGCTTCCAAAAGTGATATTCTTCCTGTCCAGAGGCACATGCTTATTATCATATCTATATATATCTAATTAAATCCAAGCAACAATGCCCAGGTTTCTGATATTTTATATTGTTAATAAGAAGAAAAGTCATCTGACAGTAGTAGGAAGATCTTCCTGGTGTAAGCTTTATTAATCTTTATTTGTGCTGATGAGCATTTAGTCACCTGAGAAGTCCTGCTTAAACAAATGAGAGAATAGTAAGGAATTTCTGCATCTCCGTAGACAGTTATCTGTAGCTTTGAATATATGACCAACGCCATCTTTGTCCCTTCTCTAAGAGAAGGGGACGGATAATGTATATAGTGTATATAAGCTGCATATCCAGATTTGTAAACAGTGACTGAAATGAAGATTTTAAAGATTTTAAATAAAGATTTTAAAGTCACCTTCTAGTGTTCTGACCCGCTTTTAGGTTGTGTATGGTAAATATGACTTAACTTAGCACTTATGTTGACTCCAGCTACTTACATATCGAATGCACTCTACTTATCAATAATGAAATGCTTTCTTTTGCATTAGTGGGAAACTGCCATGTGCTATCAGATTTGCATGGTGTAATCCTAAGTCGGTGTTTTCTCTCTGACTCTGAGCCTTGCAGATTTCCTCCAATGACTCAGAGTCAGTGCATGTTATATGCTCTATACTTCTTCATTACATTTAAAAATGATTAATAATACACCGTGCTTCCTTCTTCAACGTTTTCCCCCACTGACAAGGAGAACAGATGTGGTAGGTTTGCTAGAAATTTGTGAAGCCTAAACTTACATGATTATTTAAATCTCTCTTCGGTCCCTAGTATCTTGCTTTGGTTTAGATACAGAGCAGGTAAACAGTTAATTGCTACAGTGATTGCTAAAAACAACGCTAGCAACAGAATCGCTCGCTAGTTTCTCTTGTGTAGTAAACTGTTATATTTTGATAGTTTTCCAGTCCAACTCAAATTCTGTCCAGCACTGACTGACAATGTCTTTTAGATAGCAACTGTGGAGGTATTACACTTGATTTCAGATTCTAGAGAAGTTCAGATATATGCCTTTAACTGCCTGTATTTGCCTCTGGCACTTCAGTTACTTATCTCAGCAGAATTATTGACGTGAGCTAAATCAACCACAACAAACATGCACAGAATTCCACACCCACACAGCCATTTCTGCCTGGCTTCTTACACAAAAGACAAACACCATGTCACCTATTTGTGACAATCACCTAAATTCTCACAAATACAAAGGCTATCATCATTTTTCCTTTCATCAGATAACTCTCAAAACCCCTCCACTGCTGCAACAACAAGCGGAACAAGCAGCCACTCTCATCTGCACTCACACTCACTTTGAGTGAGTGCTCATGCTCACCTGGAGGTGTGCATGTGAATAAGTTTCAAAGAGGATTTTTCTAGAAGTGGTTTCATCTGTGTAAGTCTGATTCTACATAGTCTTTGAGAACCTATTTTGAAATCCCCTCCTGTAAATTGTGTAGCTTCTGTACTTTCCCAGGTTACAGATGTAGGCAGAGATCTGTAGTGTTTGCCAAGAATGTTGTGACTCAGACAGTTGCAAAAGAAAATAGTTATAGTGGACGTTTGGAAGCTATGTGTAAGGAGAAGATTCAAAGTTTGTAGCATCCAGACTTACAAGTACCTACAAAGGTCCTCCAAATGCTTATTGATAGTCATTTTAAAAACTAACTCAAAATTTACCCCAAAAGTCTGTTCGTTTACCATGCTTGCATACTTTCTTTTGGGTCATAAACACTGATGGAAAGAAAAAGGAAATCCAGTGATGGAAACAATGATTTTTTCATCTACTTTGAGTAAGACATGACTTGTATTCAAGCTTGGTTACCATTCATCATCTGAATTTTGTTGCTTGAAACCATCTTGATTTGCAGATGAAGAAGTTGTTTTCCTGCAGGGAACACTCTTTTCTCTGTAGTATTTTCTTATTTTATCATAATGATTTTTCTTTTTTTCAGGGAGAAACAGTTTTTAGTGCTGAACATTACCATAATGTTTTCCAAAAGCACTTTCTGTGATTGAAGAGACCACTGCTGGGTTCCACACAGGCCTGCTTTACAGCCTCCAACAAGCAAAAAAAAAAAAAAAAGAGAAATCTGCAAATGAGCATGATTCCCCACGTTAATAAATATTTCAAGTCATCTCACTAATGCTGTGATTTTCTAAGAATACCCAGAACCTCTCATTAATGACCTCAGCTAATGCCTTTTCCTGGCTAGAGCCATTCCTCTCCGTCACACTAATGGCAACATGACGGACAGGCCTGTAATAGCCTCCTGATGGCAGGGTTCACCCTTTGGCTATGCAGGCTGCTGCCCAGATGGGAACTGTCACAAGGGCTGGAGGGGGCCAGGCTGGCCCCCTGGTTCTTCCTGGGGGTTGCCATCACCTGGGGGTGCCTCTGCCAGGGCCAAGTGGAGAAGGAGCAGTGTCTGTGGGAGACGTCAAAACATAGGGCAGCCCCTGAGCTGCTCTGAATTATGTGTGAGGCTGAACTACAAATCACAGGATATCATGAGGTGGCTGAGGCTGGCAGTGACCTCTGGGTCCATCTGCTCCAGCCCAAGCAGGCAACCCCAGAGCAGGGTGTGCACGACCATGCCCCATGGCATGACTGAAAGTTTTCAAGTACACCACTACCTCTGGGCTGCCTGTGCCAGTGCTCCGCAATCTGCAGAATGCAGAAGTGCTTCTGGTGTTCAGAGGAAGCCTCCTATGTTCCAGCTCATCTGTGGCCACATCAGCAACAGAGAAATCATAGAATCGTAAAATCATAGAACCACCAAGTTTGGAAAAGACCTACAAGACCATCCAGTCCAACGTTCCACTTATCACCAATAGTTCTCATTAAATCATGTCACTCAACACAATGTCTAAACATTCCTTGAACACCTCCAGGTCCAGTGACTCTACCACCTCCCTGGGCAGCCCAGTCCAGTGCCTGACCACTCTTTCAAGTCATCTCACTTTGGAGAAGTAGTATTTCCTGATGTACAACCTGAATCTCCCCTGGTGCACAAAGGCTGTAAAAGACACCTTGTTTCTGCCTCAGGTAGTACACCCAGGAATACTGTCCAGTATTTTTATTTTTATTTATTTATTTTTTCATGGTGTTTTGGTGTTAATATTTCTGCAGCAACCTTCTAAGAGTACAAGGAAAGAGCAAAACTCAGGCACGAAAGCATCCAGGCTTCAGTAATTGCCACTCATTCATATTTCAGTAATTTCGTATGTAAGTAAATGAATCCTGAGCTCCAAGTGGAACAATCTTCATGCATTTTTCTGGTGCCTGTTGAAAATGTTGTTACTTTCTGACCTTCTTGGGAACTGTCTTCATCTGACTCCAGGCAGGGAAACACTGCTGTTCTGTCAGATTCTGGGACATGGCAATATGGAACAAAGGGGAAGAGAAAGGCCTGAGCCTCACTGAGACCGGCAGAAGGCCCTTTGGTGACAGCCCAAGCAACTTGCTCTTCAGTAGCTCTCTCTTGTGCAGAATTTATCCTTTCCCACAATTGTACCCAGCCTTTGCTTTGCACCCACCCAGCAGTATTTGCCAAGTCTTTTTTACCAAAGTGCTTCACCACAGTTTTCAACATCGACTTTGCCTGGGGAGACTTTGGGATGCCCACTGACAACAGGACTGAGCTCTGCCTACAAACACGAATGCTTTTAGCCAGTTCCCAGACTGCTATTCCCCCATTATGGTTGTGTGCTGTACTGCCTGCACATCAGTGTTACAGTTGGGTGCTCACTGAGGCTTTTTCTTCACTGTGCTTGAGCTGATCTGAAGCGTAAGTCGT
The DNA here is from genome assembly GCA_035772895.1 of Perdix hodgsoniae. Classification (NCBI taxonomy): domain Eukaryota; kingdom Metazoa; phylum Chordata; class Aves; order Galliformes; family Phasianidae; genus Perdix; species Perdix hodgsoniae. Next base: position 258,883 of record JAPSGF010000056.1, on the reverse strand, counting down.
ATCAGGTCAGCAGACTGATGGGGAGCAACAGCTCCAAATTCTTGCTTGCAGCAAAAATGTCTATGCTGCCTCTGTGTGCAGCAGACAAAGGTGACATTGCTCCTAATGTTCTGTAGTATTATCTCTGTCATGCAGGAAATTATTGACAGACAGCTTTAAGTTATGCAATATAAATGCACCCGGTGTGCACCTCATGCTACCATGCCTTTCATCCATTCACCATAGCAGTATCTTTTCAGGCAGATGCCAAACAGTTGTTGCAGTGATGTTTTTTCAAAAGCTTTTGGTGTGAACATCTTTTCTTGGTTTTCTAGATGAAAAAAATCCAAGTAGATCTGTAGCTCTGCATGATCTGTTTGCTTCCCCAGGGTGCAGCCCTCAGAATACCTTAGAAGCAAAGCACTCAGAAGTCCTGGTGAACTGACATTTTCCTCCATGTCCTTCTTAAATGTGTAGAATTAAGGGAGAGGTTGAAGGAGCAAAGTTTGTCCAAGGTAATGCAATATGACAGGTGCTTTTGACAGGGATCTCAGACGTGCCCGACATCAAACCAAGGTGAAACCAGCTTTGCTTCTCTGTGCTGCTTCTTAAAGGCAGGCACACATTTCTCATCTTAAGCTGATTTGAAGGAGTTCTTTTTGTGTTTGACCTGAACGGAGTATTATTGGTGCTCTAACACGTATTTTGGATGTAGACAGGACAGCAGCCGATTACAGCAGATGATAAGGAACATTAAGGGTGAGAAATCAGAAATGCAGAGATTCCTGTTCTTAGGCATTTAGTTCAAAACAGTGAGCTACATCTTCAGATGATAAAATTAATTTCATCATAGCCCAAAGATTTCACTGCTTAGTTCACTTATGGGACGTGGTCAACACTTGTTCCTGATCATACTTGAGCAATGCATGAGCCAGCGTCACAGACTTCCACTGCCAGTGAGCTCTGACTTTGCACTCACAGTATGTATGTGATGTGTGTACCTCTCAGGGGGAGCAACAGGAATCCAGATAAGAAAAGTTCTCATTGTTGAGTTTTAAATGTTCTACTTTTAGGTATATAATTTGAAGAACACTGCCAATGAATTCCCCTGGAGTGCTAAATGAAAGTAATATTCTTTTTTATTTTGAGATAAAAAATATTAATGATTTCTAAATTAAAAAAGAAAAGTACAGTCATTGATGGAAATTATTATTATTATTATTATTATTATTTTTGCTGCAGCAGCCTTAAACTGGAGTTTGGATACTGACATGGATATTACGAAACATTTCTACTCAGAAAGGTAGAGAGGCAGTGGCATAGGCTGCCCGGGGAAATAGTGGCATCAATGTCCCTGGGGCTATTCAAGAACTGTGTGGATGTGGCACTGACTGATGTGGTTAGTAGACATGGTGGGGGTGGGGTGGTGGTTTGATTAGGGGATCTGAAAGGCCTTTTCTAACCCAATACAGTTCTTTAATAAAATACTGAATGTTTCTGAATGTATAGCAGTGTCTCAGTTGGGTGAACTCTACTTGTTTAATAAGTGTTCATAAAGTGACCTCAGGACTTACCTGGGAAACAGAAAAAAAATCAGAGCTTTTCAAGTTTTATGAACAGGGATGGCGTCCTGAATCCACCAGAGTCAGTAGAAAAACCAGCTCTGGGTCTTCTTTTCCTTCAGCATGACTAAGTTTCCAATTTCAGCATATTTCATTGGTTTTAGAGGACTTCTTCATGCAGAAAGATGATCTGTAGTTTGAGTAAGATAAGTCTCAGAATTTATTTATTTCTTGATTTACTAAGCAAACAAACAAAAAAACAACCAGCACCCACAAATACCATGATTTCACCTCTTTGTCTATAGAGAAATGAAATTGTTTGCTTTGTTTTTCCTAAGAAAACTCTGGGAGAATCTATCTACATCTAGTGAATAAGTTTAGCCACAAGCAAGCTTCACAACATTGTGTAATGTATCCATTGTTCCCCTTCCTTCCTTCCTTCCTTCCTTCCTTCCTTCCTTCCTTCCTTCCTTCCTTCCTTCCTTCCTTCCTTCCTTCCTTCCTTCCTTCCTTCCTTCCCTCCCTCCCTCCCTCCTTCCCTCCCTCCCTCCCTCC
>JAPSGF010000056.1:27285-256387 GCA_035772895.1 Perdix hodgsoniae | reverse complement strand
CCTCCCTCCCTCCCTCCCTCCCTCCCTCCCTCCTTCCTCCCTTTCCTCCCTTTCCTCCCTTTCCTCCCTTCTCATTCTCTCTTTTTCTTCTGTTCCTTTTCCTTCCATTCCTTTCCCTTTCTGTCTTTATTTATTTTCAGGAAAAGTCTGATTACTCTGTGAAATAAACTAATGTCTTAAAGTTCAACTCCATATGGAAATTACAGATGGTAAATCAAGCCCCTGAGAGAATCACTAAGAAAAGAGAAAGGGCCGTTTTTAGTACATAAAAATACAACAAAGGTCTAAAAATGCCAGTGTGAAATCTGTAGGCTGTTCTAACCCTGAAGCAGAAATTAACACTACAGAAATTTGTGCAGCTTTGAGACCAGCCTTAAATTTGCCATTAAATGTTAATATCTGTGGTCATACTATTTAGTTCCTCCAAAAGACCTCTCACTGAACAGGACCCATGAATAAATTGTATTTTTTGTGAGGGTGAGCGTACTAATCTTTGCAATTAGAGAATCAGTTCTGATCATTCAATCATCCTCCGTTTCAAGGCAGCATCAGGTTGCTTCACTCTCTAGCAGAAGTCATCAAATATCCCCAGAGCTAGCTAACATATTTTGTTCCTATCTTCCTATCTGCCTCTGTCTTCTAGAAGTAAAAAGTTGCTTAAAGTGTGTTCTTCCACTGTTACTGATTCAGCAACTGGAAATACTTGTTTTAAAACAGACACATACATGACAGGCTCACATTGTTGCTGTGTACTGCAAGGCAGTATTCATTTCTGCTTGGCATATGAGCTAATTTTAGTTAAAACAAAGCAGTGCCATTAGCATCATGGAGGTAGGAAAGTTGTAACCCAGCCTGAATTGCTCTCTGTTTTTAACTGCCCTTCTTAGTCTGGCACCATATGCTGCTATATTTTGTGTTCTAAGCATTGGTATATTTGTGTTATCAGCATTTTTAACAAACAGCGCCCGCACTGCAGAGCTTGCCTTGTTGGCGGGGTGCTCATTTAGGCACCTGCCTCAAAAGGATCAGTCTTCTGCAGGACCTCACTCCATCCCCAGTGTGCTGCTGGACACACAGATCTGTGGCTGCCACCTGTGCTGAAATGCCAACAAATATGATCCTTTCACAGCATCCTTGCACCAAGGTTTGATTTTGTTTCCTGAGAATGCAGGTATTTCCCCACCTCCCTGGGCTGTCCTCAGCAAGGCAGATGATCAGTGCTTACATACATGCCATGCAGTGACAAGATGTCCTCCCTCCTCCCTCACTTTCTATAATTTGCTACTACCCTTGCCTATTTTGCAATGCATTTCATAGTCGAAGCTGATTCATTCAACCTTAAAAATGCAGCCAGGCTGCTTTCTGGCATCATTTCAGCATAATCACTGTAATTCCTTCAGTTTCCAATATAGGAAAAGTTATGTCTGATTCAATGAAATATTATTTTAAACCAAGCATCATTTATTCTACTGTGCATTACTCTGTTTCATTTTGGTAATTGGTCTCTATCATTTTAGTTTGCTTTTTCAGGTTTTCCTCGGTCTTTAATTCTGTCACCACATGTCAGATTATTAAAAAGCCAAACCTTTGTTAAATAAGGTGACCACATACAGACATTTCTTTGCAGTTCATTTTCCATTTTTCCACACATCAGCCTTCATGCTCTCTTGCAGCTGAGTGAAGAAGAGAGGAATTCTTTTTCAATTATAGGCAAAGAAAAGGAAAGGAGGAGAGGAGAGGAGAGGAGAGGAGAGGAGAGGAGAGGAGAGGAGAGGAGAGGAGAGGAGAGGAGAGGAGAGGAGAGGAGAGGAGAGGAGAGGAGAGGAGAGAAAGGGCCTAGATGTAGTGAAATTTGAAATGGTATTCAATAGAATTAGAAATAGTTCATTAAATAAATGGGACTAGGTGAGAACGTGAGGTGTCTTCAGGGACTGAAATTCTGACATTTTCTGGTGTAGCACTTGGGAACTTTGGGAATATAGAAAACATCACCATTGCTGATGAGGGAGAGAAACAGCTGTAGGTGTAGGTGATTATATCTCTCTTTATTATTCCATGTCTCTGAACCCAGACTCCAAAATGAAGGATGTACAAGTTAAAGAGGTCAGAAATAAATAACAACAAAAACATCCAAAACTTTCGTTGTTGTGACTTCGGTCTGAGAGGTCCTCTCTGCCAAAGCAAAGGCTTCTCAGCTGCTGATGGTCCTGAATGCAAAGACTTCAAAGGAAGCAGTTTTTCAAAGGGCCTTCAAACATGCACAGAAAGGATGCATGATAAAGGATGTCCAGAAATTGAGTATTTTGGAGCAGGTAGTTCAAAGTTGTAAAGAGAGATTTCATTTTGTATTGAAATGAAATTTAATTATAATACAAATTTGAATTCAGAATTTAGGCAAATTTAAACACATTTAAATACCTTATACTGATTCTGGTAAGTTCTTTTCTGTAGATCTAGCAATATTTAGGGCATGAAAAAAGGATGTCAAGTGCAATCGCTCTCCTGAGCCGCTGCTATATTCCTGTGTCTTTATGTCTGACAAGTCACTTGGTGTGTCAGTACAGCAAACCTGCCCAAGGAGTGGATCTGCTCCTCCCTCCCCCTTCTCTCAAGCAGCCCCTACAACCTTCTGTGTGCTGCTGGGTGGTGGGGAGGTGGGCGAGGAGTAGGGACAGAACAAAAAAGGTCCTGCACTTCCTGCACTGGATCACCTCTTCTCAGATTGGTCAAAGGACAAAAGTAGGACAGGTCCCTTAGTACGCAACTGTCTCTGTACCTGATTTTGTCCTTCAGAGATCCCTGTGCTTGATGTTGTCCCTCTGACACTGGTGACTCAAGTCTGTAGCTTTTCTTTCAGGCTACACAAGCTGCTGTTTGAGCTTTGCTGTTGTCCAGCACCACCAGGCTGTCACAAGGCATGAGGGCTGATGAGGGACTTCAACGCTGCCTCCCCCCCAGGATTGCACCGGATTAGAAACCCAAGTTATCATTTGGAATCTGAGAGATTTAGCAATTATAATCCCAGGGCAGATCTGTCCTACATTGTTCAGACTGTAATTCCTACCATGCTCTGATACTCCTTTAATCCTTTTGCTCAGTCTAATAAGTCTAATTAAACTCCTGGCTCAGCAGCCAGAAAAGTTTGTGTTCATTTCCACACCGTCACCTGGAATTGCTGCTCAGTATCTCCAAACTTCATCCCATCCCTCAAATCAAAAAAGCCCATCCAAGAGGCTGAGAAAAATATTTCAAATTAATGAATTATGTTAGGCTTTCGTGGACGTTTCATCCTGCTTTAATTCCATTTATTTCAGTGAACTAATACCAGTGATCATTTGGCTCATATCTTTTGGATCTGTGAAGTAAATAGCTATTCAATTCCACACATGAAGCCAGAGCTGTCAGTGTGCCAAATAAGATTAATGCAGTTCTTGTCTGGTTTGACGTTTTTCCCTGGGTTGGTCTAAAAGGAACTTCAGCCACATTGAAAAGCAGTTCCAGATGATGTGATTTCTTATCCTGATTAAGTCTTTGACACGGCTTTCTGAGAGACCTACTGTGATTTCCAGGTGCATCCATGTGGAATAAAAAGGCAAACTGCTGTCTATCAGGGACAGCAATTAGGGCTGTGGGTTCCTGAACCAGCTGCCTCCACCTTTTAGTTACTTTGAAGGATGACTGAAATAAAAGATATGAGAAGATGTTGCTTTGCAAGACGTGATTTTAGAAGTAGTCAAGGCATGAATTCAAACAGTAAGCGAAGTGGAAACAGAATTGTCATGAGGAAAAAAAGGCCTTGAACTCCAGTCTTTACTGAGCATTTTATTTTGTGCACTCCGAAGCGTGGATGTCCAGGGGGCTTCATAATTTCTCCAGGGCTTCTGCTCACGTAACAGAGCTTCTGCTAGAGGCATCAGCTGCTTGTTCTGGACACAGACAGGTTGACCTCAGGCACTGGAGGAGATGGAGGCAGATTTTCTGTGTTCTTTCACTGCCATTCATGACAGTGACTAGTGTTCCAAGATAACAAGAACTGCACCTGCGGCATCAGTTAAACACAGAGGTTAGCCCAGCTTCCAGACCAGACTCATCAACCTCAGGGATGTGAATATACAGATGCCACTTCTGGCAGGGCACTGTGTGAGGGAAGGAGAAACACGCACGCTTTCTGGATGCTTTAGCCTGTACCCAGAACCTTTTTCAGCTGGACTGGGTGGTGTTAGCACCATCAGAGCTGAGTCCAGTCCACCCAGCAGCACCCTGAGTGCAGCTCTGCTGCAGCCCAAGGAGAGCTCCTAGCCAAGGTCAGACGCGTGGACCACTACCCTGGAGCAGTGCTAGCATTTTTCAATGCCTGGGGACAGCAAGGGGCACTGAGCTGTCTTGTTTTTACTAGGAAGAAGAGAAACTACACAAGATGTTTTCCATCCCTAAGGTTTTTCATGATCTGGTATCCAAAGGACAGCACCAGCTTCTCTGTCTGGGAGTTCTAGTGAGGTGATGGGACAAATAAAGTATCCTTCACTCCCTGGGGAAACCTGCTGTAACTCTGCATTGTGTCTGGATGACAGTGTGCTGTTGATTTTGTTTGGAAGAAGATGCCTTTTTAAACTCTGACCTGATTTTCAGGGCTGACACAGCAAACCAGTTTTCAAATATGCTGTTGCTGTCTGGATTTCTTCTAGTGCTGACTTCCTTCCCCTACTTAAGCCTGCTTTTAAGCCCAATTTTAAGGCAGCTAATGAGGGCATCAATCAAAGTTTCCAAATATATATGTATATATTTTTTTCCAATTGACCGCAAACACAGGACCTGACCATTCTGAAAACTGCCCCATGTTACAATAAACAATTGTTTTAAATCAAAGACAGCTGGAAAAGAAGACATCTACTCACATAACTGATTTTCTCCAAGCTTTCTGGAATTATTTTTTCTTAGAATTCAAATTATCCAAGTAAATTTTGAAGCCAAATCAATTAGTCACTCAAAAATAATAAATGGGGAAAAACAGATTTAAAACTGTAAATACAGAGAAAATTTCTGCTCTACATCCTGCTCTGAGACAAGTGAGTAACCTTGCTCTGGAGAAAATCACATTAGTTTAATCACGTAGACATTCATCGTGTCAATAGAAAAGTATACAAATTACTTTGACTAATGGTCATATTGCGAGAGACTGAAACAATTAAATTTTTGGATAGGAAAAAGCCAACATATGTGCACCATAATCCCATAGGTTCAGTAAAGAGTAATAGAGCTTGGAGCACACAGATTTTCACATGAAATATTCTAGGAGATAACTGCTGAAAGCCTAAGGCAATAATGGCTGTAATATCATATGTAATTCATTAACAGAGACAATGCATTACATGTAAAGATCTTGCTGTAGCTATATGTGTAGGAAATGCTAATCAAAATGTATATTTTCATTCACTCATCTCATCATTTCTCAATCTAAAAACAACAAAAAAATGGGACTAATCTTCCAGTTTTGCATTTCTCTTCAACAGTATTATGTGGTTAATCCAGGCAGCACTACAGTAGTTGAAATGAAGCTGTACATCCTGCCAGCTGCTGATACTCAGCCATTGCCTCCCTTGTCTTCCTAGACTGCACCTGGGCCCCTCTGACAAGTGGTCCCCAGTGCAGTTGAGTGCAGAACAGCTACATCACTCCTTCCGTAACCTTTTCTTCCATCATTATCACAATTGTAGCATCTGTCCTCATTAGGAATTACACTATGATCTGCTATTCCTCATGGATAATACCCTACTTCATCCAAATGTGACAAAAAGGGTTATATGGTCGATGTCTTGGTCACCTCTTACCCCTGACACTGTAATTTGCTTCTCTGCAGTTTCCTCCCACCCAACTTTCTGTTCTTTCTGAAGATGGCCTGAGAAAAAAAAGTCTGTATCACTCAAATTTGTACAAATGTATGCATGTTTGTTTTCTTTTCCATGTCTTTGTCTCTGTTTTTACATTAGATCAAACCACCTCAATTCTGAAATTGTACATCATCTTATTATGTTCCCATCAGGAAAAAGTTACTCATGAAAGAGAAACTGGATTTATTTTCCTGAATAATTCCTTAGAATATCAGTTCAATATTCAGCATCAGTGAAAAAGGATAACAGAAGGTTAAAAATTAGTAAGAAGGGAATATGGGGAAAAAAAAAAAGAAGAAGAAGAAAACATGCACAGGTTGTTGCAAAAGTATGCAACACACTCACACATGAAACTTTCATGTGGTTTTATTTAATCAGCCTTAAACAGTAAAAGTAGAAAAGGTACAAAAAACATTAAATCATGGATGCCATAGAGAATGTGTGAGAATTATTGACTATTCCTCACAATGGAAGAACTGACAGTCATGGAATGATCAAGTGGCAGGTTAATAAAAAGGAAATACTTTACATACTGCTCTTAAACTGAGATTGATTACCACAACTTGTGAAGCATGTTGAGAAAGCCAAAAGAATGAGTCTGCTCAAAAAGCAATTAGAAAAATGACTGGAAATAAAGCCTACCAAAGTCATTAGACAGAGATAATGTAGTTACAACATCCATCTCTGAAAGCTGGTAAGCAGACAAGATAAGGCCAGGGTCTCACTGGCCTCACATCAGGCCACTGTCCCACTAGGCCTTTCCAAGCTTCTGCTTATAGTCCTTGACAAGAAGAGGCTGTGAGCAAGAGTTCTTTCATGTGCCTTAGCATTATTGCTCTTGTTTTATTTTCTTCCCTCTTGGGAGGTTCCTTCATCTTTTGATCTTTTCCTCCAACAGGTCATCTTTCCTACATTGAGTTTCCCATATGCTCCACCTCTTTCAAAGGAATTCTTGGATGTTGAGTCATCCTGGAAAGATGTAATAATTAACCTTGTACCTCGGCTATGTGTGTCATAACCTGATCTGAAAGACAAACTGATTTTGGAAGCTGTCATCCTTTTTTTAACATTTGCGTATTGCTGAAAATGCCCTTGGGAACAAAAACAAACAAACAAGCAACAACAACAAAAAAAAAAACAAAACAAAAAAAGTCATTTTATCTTCCAGCTTCATAGTATTGTGTACACATCTCACAGATTTCTTGTGGTTGCGGAAATCAATAGTAAACCTAAATTAAGAGAAAGAAAAAAGAAATGGATGGATGTACTCTATACTCAGCATTGATCAAGGGAATGAGTTCTGCTTCTCAGATGATGTAGAAAAAGTTAAGAAGGTGCTGAAGACACCTGAAATCTTTCCCAACAGAGCTGTCATGGAAAGGAGGGTCTGTGCTCAAGCCAGAAGAGAAGGCTTCCCATGGAAGCCACAGATATGGCCCATCTCTTGTCTTGTGAAAGGACTCTCATGTGGCACTGGAGACGGCATCTGTCACTTCACACAGTGATGGTGATCTCTTGATTAACACAATGGGCATATATCCAGTCACTTGGAGCTGTCTGGAACTGCTGGAACAATTCATCCAGCCAGCAGCTGGCTTTCTGCTGTGCCTGGGAGTCTTTTTGAGGTTTTCTGAAGGAAAAAGCAGTAAAGGTAAGACAGATCTTGTTGGTGCTCTTTGGATGTGGGCTGTGAGTGGACAGAGCGCAGGCCTGCATTTCTGGGTTTATTATTCATTGCAAAAGATGGATGAGTGAAGAAACTGCAGACTCAAGCACAGACAAATAAAAAGCACCCTAAACATGACCAGTAAACATCTAATGGCCAAATAAGGCTAGTAAGGCTGAATATTATTGAGTCAAACAGTTACACCCCCAGATTATTTGACCTAACTTATTGGCTGATGTCAGTAAGCAACTACCACGAACAAATATCCTCATGAACAAGTAATTGTTCATTGACATTGCAAATGTGATAATGGAGTAGCCAGATTTCCTTAAAACATGAGTACATTTTCCACAACTGTATAAATTCAGGTATATGCCCTTATTTCTGAAGAAGGGCAAATATGCAGTAAGGCTTTTTATCAGTAGCTTTTACTTATTATTTTCTCTCAATGGAATCAATGTCTCTTTACTTATATCACCAAACAAAAGATGCCTAATACTGAACCGATCTGTTTAACAAGATTCACAGAATAAATCTCGCAGACTATATATTTGGGTAGACATTTCTGAGGCAGCTAAATACTCAGGTTTTCCTTTTAGATTTCAGTCTGCATTTGTGTATTTAAAATCAACAAAATTAATGGGATTGGAGCTCACTGAATTAGTTGAAAGGGGATAGCATTATAGCCAACAGCTGATGATTTGACCTCTGCTCATCTTTGTAGAGTATCTGCTTGGAAAAAAAGAGTTGAAATGAAACAAAGATGACTTAGAAGTATAAATCCAGCTATACTCATCATAGAGCGCATTTAAGTCTGTGAAATGACTGAACATTCAAAAATAACCCTCATAAGTGTCCTTGGAAAATAATTGTATCAAATTATTAATCTACACTAAATAAATTGGTTTGACTTGTGCTGCAGCTGCCTGCAGCAAATGTCTATTCTACTAAGAAGTTCAAGGCTCTAGAGAAATGTAATTTACACACCAATCTTTAAGTACTGCTAAGACTAATGGTCTTTGGGAGCAGGGTATATTTCTGACGGTATTTGCCTGAGGTACAAACTTTCTTATGGTTGCTGATGCTATTGAATATGACCAGGATGCAAAAGGGGTTAAGAAGTTTTCCTGGAGAAGACAGACGACAGAGAAGAAAACTCATAGCAACTGAGAAGGGAAAGAAATCTTGAACTAGATATTGGCTTCTATCTGGAAAGTAATGGCATAGCTTATGTGTTAGGGAAACAGGATACATGAACATTTATCTAGGAATGGAGAAAGCAGGGAAGGTACAGTGACTGCAGCCACATCGCAAGGTTGACAGCATTCCCATGACATTTCTTGGTGGTGTGGTGGCTATTCAGTCCTTGCCTATGAGAGGGTATGCTTCCCTGATGGGGAAGGGAGGCTGATCTAGGGCTGGGTGTCACGGAAATCTGGGCAACCAGTGTGTTCTTCAGCTCAGGGAATGCAAAGAAGGCTCTCACCATTGATGGCAGACTTCCCAGAGGAGCAAGTGATGGCTGTTTACAGTGGGGGAAATGAAGAAGGATGCAGATGTCATTCAAATCAGGAGATCGTCACTGTATTTTCATGTGTTATTTGTGTAATCTCCTCCAGGGAGTAATGTTACTCATAAAGAGCTTTGAAAAGGCGAGTGACCCGGCTGAGGAAAAGTAAGTGAATAAATGAGTGGTTTTACAACATGTAGCTAGAATGTTTTGCATAATGTCTATTTCAAGCCTCAGCAACTAAACTAGTATTCAGAAAGCTTTCTCTTCTTTCTCTTTTTTCCTTACTTGACTCTGTCTTACTGCACAACTTTGAAGGACTTGTAGTTAAGTATTTGCATTTATTAAAGTCACTCCAGAGTTTAGTGAATACCAAGTGCCTGTATCCATCATGTTTTCTCATTTGCTTCATGAAAGTGAGCAGACTAAGACGTGACATGTGAAGCACTGCCAGATTTACAGCAGTGTCTGAGTTTCCATGAGCATGAACATTCTGCTTTTTTCAGCATACATAGCATTGTGGGTTTTTTGTTTTTGGATTGGTTTGGATTGTTTTTTGGTTTTTGTTTTTCAAACAAAGAGGCAAAACCACTGCAAAAATCAACAAAACAATCAAAGACCATTCTCAGCAAGGCAGGGCTCATTTAGCAGGATTAAAAATATATATATACGAGAAAAAAAGATTTGTTTTCTTTTTCCTCTTTTTTTAAGAAAGCAGACAAAAGAGAAGTCTGAGATCCTGATAACAGAGAAAGGATCTGCTCAAATCCAGGTCGACATGCTGTTGCCTCATCTTTGTAGAGCTCTGGTGGCTTGCTGATGCTCTGACTGAAACACAGTGCTGGTACTCCAGAGAAACTACAGCTTGAGTATCTGACCAGCGATTAAATGAGTACAAAGTGATCCCTACAACCAGTCTGTGCCAATTTGAGAAAAACAATCCCCAAGCAAAGCCACTAAGAAATGTTGCAAGCTCCAAGGACCAGACTTTGAAGTCCCACTGAGCAGTTCAGTACCATGGGAAAATGTGCCACAATGAACTGAGGCACAACAAAGAACTGACCTTATGACTCCTGTGTTGGATTTAACTAGCAGTTTGGTATTGTCAGGAGGACAACAATGCAGTAATTGGGGCACTGCCTTGCAGACCACGTAATCTCCCTGCAAATAAATAAACAAACAAACAAACAAATAAATTAATTAAAATTGGAGTATGGCTTAATCATGCAAGAATGTTTTCACTCATTTTCTTAAGAGACTGGAAACAGGCTATTAAAAGATTTTAAGCTTTCCCTGAAACGCAATTATTTCAACACACAACAAGATCATGAAATTGGAAAAAAGTATGAGGGTTTGTAAGGGAACAACCATTTGAATGAAAGTAATATGCAGCAACAAAATTATTTAAGCTGCACAAAGGCAAATCAAACAAACAAAAAAAAAAGGAAAAAAAGAGCAAAAAATCTGATTGGTATTTATTTTTTCATTTCTGTAACTTTATTTTCAACGATACATACAGGGAACTTCTAATAAATGAACTTCAGTTGATCATTTTTTCCATCTCGCAGTATCAATCAGTCTGATTTTATTTTGACGATGTACTTTGGAAATGTTCCTCTTTTGAATCCTGAGCGTGTATTTGGAGAAAAGCTGGCATGTGAATAAACCCTTTGTGACAGAGAATGATGAACATTTTTTCCAGAGGTCTTTTAAATATCCTAATTCTAACAGTATTAAAGGGTATTTAGAGACTACAGCTTCTGGAATTTGTGTCTTCCACTGGTGCATCTTGGAATAGAAACTCAAAATATGCTGAGATAACAGCCATTGATGTGCCCTGAAAGGATTGGTTGATGGGCCAAATCCTGAGAGCAGGGAAGTGTTTCTACATTTCATTCACTGCTGCAGATGTTCAATTACCCTTAAGAGCCAAGACAACTTATATCAAGATGGTTGAACTTTCAGCCTTTGCATGGAAAAACAAATTGCCTCCTACAAGTTAACAGGTATCAAACAGAAGGTATTATAGTCCGTCTTTCTTTTACCTTCTCCCCTCCCACATTTTGAATATTGCTTCATTTTATGATGAAATTTTGACTTCTAAAGGACTTCTTTTGCAGGAGCTAATTGGGAACTGGTCTTTCTCGTGACAACATTGAGCAGAATGGGTAAATGCCCTAAATCCAGTGGTGATTAACATCCATCTGCCACTCTCTATGACTAACACTATTCCATTTTTGTGGGAAGATGTGATTCCATTTTACATCCTTAAGCGATTCAAATCTCCCTATACAGAAGATATTTGATTTTTCCGCTTCTTTTTCTCTTCTCTGGAGAGAAGTTGAATCCTATTAAAAATGCAAAACTTGATCAGTTTGGTATCTGAACAAATGCAACAGAGTTTCAATCTAAATATTTTGTTAACTTACATTGCTTTGCAAGGACAACCAACTTTAATAGGATTATAATTGTTGAATAAGTTACTGCACCAAAAAAAAAAAAAAAAAAAGAAAAAGAAAAAGAAAAAGAGAAAAGGAGATTCTGTCTTATAAGAAGGTTTAGCATAAACTGTTGATGGATTGAAGCCTGTTTAGATAACAAAAGACAACGCATCCTGGCAACTACCAGATGGAATACTTTTCATTTCTTAGTAGCTTCAAAAGATGTCTTAGAAAAAAGGAGTAACAACCAGGAGGTATTTTAGCAGACTAAAGGAAAGTAGTCATGGGGGGAGAGACAGCTTGGAGAACTGTTTTTTGGGTATTATGATTCTTCTACCCTCTTACATGCTATGTTTTTTACCTCCAAAAATATTCCTAATGTTAGGGAAACTATTCAATTTCTTATTTTATGATATTTTTACAAATCCTAATGGTTTGCTTATATATTGATAAAGCAATTATTCATTAATCATTAAATATAAAGTATTTATTATCAATGCTTAGTCTTTCTGATATCTAGTGATTCTGTCACTATAATTCTATCTTAGAAAGGTAAATTCACAGGCTGATAGGTGGAAGAAATGAGCTAGTTGGACAAATAGGATGATACCTGAAATTATCACTTGTGGCAAAAGGTGTTGCAGGCGGTAGAAATATAGGTTTTTTTTTATATGTTACTTGCATGGTAACAAGTAAGTGTTATCACAGCTTGTGAGCAGCAGATTCTGAGAAGAAAGTTTCTGTCACTAACACTGGGCTTCATACCCTGACAAATTAATAATTCTGTTGTGCATTATAATAAAATTCACTAGCTATATACAGACACTCCTGATCCCAGTCACTTTCTAGGTTCTGTTCCCACCTTGATCAAAGGCTGGACATGATTTCCACATGGGCTGTCATAAAGCATTGGCTTAACGACTTCAGCCCTTAACAGTGCTCACGTGTGGCTCTGCCTTACTGGATCTGCTTACTTTGAAGTGTATGCATGGATGGGGTCAGCCCTTCAAAAGCAGATTTCAAAATGATGTGGTTTTCAATGGAAAAAATGTGTGCATTAGAGCACTCAGTGTTTGATTTATTTATTTTTTTTAAGTCAGCACACTTCTGTGCTTTGGGCCTACTAGATATAGTTTCTGCTCCACTCATGCACCAGAGAGCAAGGAGAATAAGACAGGGCTTCTGCAGACAGTTGCCGCATACTCTGTGGACCCTCCATAAATTATTGATGAAACAGCTAATCTTCCATGCATGCCTGAGCAACACACCTTATCTTTCCCTTTGGAGCTTAGGTGAGAGTTGTTTATAAAATAGCTTTAGCTAAAAATGTTACATCCATGCACACAATGGGGATTTCAAAGGCTTCTAAGACTAGCAAATCAAAAGTATTTATCACTGAAACACTCAAATCTCTTTTGCTAAACTTTAAATTTCAGCCTGCACATTTCAGTGGTAGAAATGTCAAAATTCACCTCTCCCTTTTGTATGATAGGAAAAATACACGTGTTCCCTTGAAAACAGCAACTTGTCCTATTTCTGTGAGCTTCAAGTTAACGTCATATTTGGACAATTTAAAATATCAGTCAAAGAAAAAGAAGGTTCAAACGCTACTAAGAATTTGGAGACCTAAGTGTGAAAAGGAAATATCTAGACATGCATTGCTATTGCTGTCAACATCACCTATGCTACAACTGCCTAAGAGGTTCGAAAGCAAAATAAATATCCCCTTTTTTTTCAGCACATAAGAGAACTGTAGGGAGCAGGCAAAAGAGCTCCACAACTCTCCTTGAGTGTGTATTATGTAGGGCAGCACAGAGGAAAATTAGTCCTTATAGAGTTACTTTTCCCCATGCCGTGCCATCTTTCGGTAGTTTAGTTTCTCAGCTAGATCTCTTCAGACAGTCCACAGTCAATTGGCAGGACCTACAAATCTACTACAGCAGTCAAACACTAAATGAAGTATTCTTCCTCTGCCGACTAACAAAGGAAAGAAATTAGAGCCCAATCCCACTTCCAAAATGGTCCATATTGATAAAGGCAATGGGATTATTCTATCTTTGGCTGCAGTAAAAGCAGGACAAAATTTGAAACTGTACAAAATAAATAGAAAGGACCACCTGACCACTTGTACTGACAGTGTGCTCTCCTATGCATGATGAGACACATCATGTCTCTTCCTCAAAGTATTTTGAAATTTGGTTGAAAGATGACTTAAGGAATCATCTATTGGCAGCTGGCAATGGATCTCTAAGGGTTAAAAGTGTTAAAGACTTTGATGACTTGCTACGCACGATGAGAGGCTGAGGCCCATCATAGTCCTACCCTTGAGCATTTGCATGATCAGAAGAGCATACAGAAGGCACCATTATTTTTGCAATAAAAATAGAAAACATCAAGAAAAAAAATCCCAACATTTTCTCTTAAGACAAATAAAATTTGACCCACAGGTTGCCATGGATACAAAAGTCAGTTTACTCTAGCAGTGCTTTCTAGCAACTAGTGATTAAAGAGAAAACACATTTATGCTTATTATGTTCCATTAGGTTTATATAATTAGTTTTTTTCAATTGCAAGCTTCTACTGATGACTGTTTTCTCAGCTGTTCCAAAAAACCTTGCACCATGATGAAACCAGTATTAGAACTACCTTTCCTGTCATGGCTTCTCCACAATCATTTGTGAACAAATGACTACTAGCATTTATTATGGGTGACTTTTACAACCCAGAACCCTTATTTCAGGTCATAGTAATCCAACCAGTAGCTTACATGAACAACTATGAGTTAGACTGCTTACTACAAGCTAAAATCCTAAGTATGTGGTCCTACATGGGAGCCTCTAGAGTCCTGTCTCACAAAAGCGATCTTACCCTTCCATGCACAAACAACAAACTCAAAGCAATCTCTCTACTTGTGGGACAGGAAGAATAGCTGCTTGTCTTTTTACAGGTAGGCTGAAACAGAGGATAGTTCCATCAACAAAAGCTGCACATGTGTGTATGGAAGGAGATTCCACCTTTAAAAATTGTGCTGGACTAGTAGCCACAAGCTGTAGCTGTCTCCTTCCAGAGCTCTTGTTCCAGAATTCCCATAAAATAAATAAATAAATAATTTTTTTTTTTTTTTTTAAAAAAAGGAAAAGTGGCAGTGTGCCCAACCAGGTGTAATGGGAGCCTAGACTGAAGTGTTCAAGAGAAATGAGAAACCACCACTGCAGCAACCAGCAGCTACAGAAGTTCATGTGTGCTTCTTCAATCTCTGAAATGCTTCCATTAATGCTTTTACTTGGAACTCATTTTCATGAGCCTTCTTTTTCTATCCTGATCTTCAGAGCAGTCCTTCCTGTTGTTGTGTTTTACTGAAAAATAGAAAATATAGAGATATTTCAAAGTCCATGGACACACTCATAAAACCTGCACACTGAGATGAATTCACCTGGATGGAGAGCTCCATCCAATCACAAATTAAAAAATTATTTCAATGTTTCTAGTACAAAAAAATCTGATCATCATCTTTAAAGTGCTTTTTCAGTCTTAAAAAACACTGTGTGAAGGTCATCACAGAGCCTCGCAATTTTTTTTGTTTGATGGGAGCTCATAGGGCTCAAGCTGGTCACTCATTGATACCAGCAAGAAAATTTCTGCAAGTCCAGTTATACCTCCAATGGCAGCTTTGCAATTTTATTGCCTTCAAATTACAATTTGTTACAAGTGAGCGTATTCTGAAGACAGCAGAGTAGCATGGATGTGACTAAAAGGGCACTGTGGCCTACAGAGCTGTGATTTCTGGTGAGCGGTAAGGTGAGATGATAAGAACTCAGTGTGATTCCCACATTACAGGCTAAGCTGGAAGAACTTGCAGGGGTAAAAAAAAAAAGAAATCCATTTGATCCATTTGTACAGAAACTTAGTAATTTTTAATATAATCAATAGGACATTTATGAGATTTTTCATAGTAGAAGAATGGCTTAAATCTCACCCCTCAAATTACACTGGGCTTTTCTGTTTGCTTGAGGATGCATAGGAGATGGATTCTTTTCTCAGGACTTGGCTGCATGCACTATACACAATTTTAAAGTTTTAATGAAGTCATTGCATTTTAAAAATATCTGAATAGAACATAAGATTGAACTTTTAAATACTTATACATTCCAGCTTTTAATATATTCCAGGTTGTGCTAAAGCCCTTGAAAATTATTGGAAGGACATTAATCTTCATTTTTAAAAGACAGAAACATACACTATTATAAAATGTGTGAAGTTTGTCATAGTAACGGATCTTTAGACTTAAACCTACACCAAACGACTGCATACAAAAATACAAATTATGCGTGTTACCCTCTGCCCCAATTGCATATAGACATTCCACAGCAACTGATTCATGGCCATTTTGAAGGCACTGCTGTAAGGATAGGCTTGATAGTTATTGCCGTTGGCGAGAAAGAAGGCAGAGAATATCTTTGTAATGAGTGTTTGTACAGTAAGCAGCACAGTGGGGTGCCAATGGTAACGATTGCAAACCTTGACCAGTGATTTCAAACATTACAGTAACGCCAGACAGAATGTTATTTGTGCATAACCAGAGGCTTCAGCTGCCTTACGAAACCCTTAGATTGCACCTGGGGACACTTCTGAGCCGTCTTTAACCAACTCACTCAAAGCACCTTTACTTTCCCCTCCCCGTTCTCCTTGCGCCACCATATTGCTTTTCCATCAGTCACAGGTGCGCAACAATGTCACCGCTCCGGCGGGGCCGCCTTCAGCACCAGGCCGTACGGACAGTTCCCGTCCGGACCGGCCCCGCGCCGGGCTCGTGCCGGGAGGCGAAGCCAGCAGCGGGAGCCGGGGCCGTGCCGGGGCCGTGCCGGGGGCGGCGCGGCGCGGCGCGGCGGAGGGTCCCCCCTTCCGGCGGTGGTGAGCAGAGGCGGCAGCCCCGCAGCCGGCGCTGTGGTTTTAAATGGGCGGAGCCGCGGCGGGCGGAGGGGCGGCCGGTAGGCGGTCGGCGCCGGCCCGCGGCTCCCATATAACCCCACCTCCCGAGCGAGGAGTGCCGCGGTAATTGGCTGGATGTGGTACTTGGAGATGTTGAGCTGGCTCCTTCCCCCCATGTCCCTGCACACACACAGGGGCGGGTGGTGCGGGCGGGAGCGGGAGGCAGGGCTCAGCCCCGGCGGCGGCGGGGCTCGCCCATCCGCCTGCCTGCCCGCCGCCGTGCCCGAGCCGCTCTTGTTGCTGGGCTGCTGCCTGCGGCCGCAGGACCCGGCCGAGCCGGCCCGAGGGGAGCGCGGGCGGCTGCTGGCGGCGGCCGAGATGATGGCGGAGGGCGGCGGCGGGCCGGCGCGGCGGAAGGCGCTGTCGCTGTTGGAGGCGGCCCGCTCCCGCTACGAGAGCCTGCAGATCTCGGACGACGTCTTCGGGGAGTCGGGCCAGGACAGCAGCGGGAACCCGTTCTACAGCACCTCGGCCGACTCCCGCTCCGCCGCCTCCTCCCAGGACGAGGAGGACGACGAAGAGGGCGAGGGGCGCCCGGAGGGGCCGTGCCCGCGGAGCAGGGCGGCGCGGCGTCGCGTCCCCAGGCCGGCGGCGGTCCCGGCGGAGCGGCGGCGGCAGCAGCGGCAGGCCGGCGGCGGAGGCGGCGCGGTGCCCGGCGGCCCGGGCCCGATGGAGGAGGAGGAGGAGGACGCGGAGACGGGCGGCTGGACGCGGTCGCTGCGAGACGTCCCGCCGCCTCGCTTCAAGGATAGCAGCGGTACGCGGGGAAGCGGGGGCGGGCGGCGAGGCCTGGGCGACGGCGCGGCTGTGCTGAGCGGGCATCGGGGCTGCAGGCGCCTCCCGAGGCCGGCCCGGCCAGTTAGGCTGCCGCGTGGGGTGCGGGCCGCGCGCGTGCTTAGTCACAAACATCGTTCCTCGAGGAGCAGAGCGCGGACAGCAGCGGGGTGCTGAGGGGCTGCGTGCGGGCTCCTCCCGGGGCAGCGCTTGCCAGGGCCCTGCCCGCAGGCGGGGGCACGCGAGGAGCTCGACCCGCCGCCCGCGGAGCGGAGTACCTTCCGGTCGCGAGGCTTCTCGTGCCGCTCTCTTTCATCCTGACCGTTCTGCGTGGCGCCTGGCCGAAGCGAGCGCCCGAGGGTGGCGAAGCGGCAGGCGGTCGGGCGGCTGGGATCTGCGCGGGGTGACTCGCGTAGCGAGTTGCGGCGCTGGCTTCCGTCAGCTGACGCAGCTGTCGGCTGGGCTGAGCGTCCAGGTTGGCTGTGAAGGGGATAAGCTCTGAGAAAACGGGTCGTTGGTTACAGAGGGGTGAGGCGTCAAATAAAGTGATTGTGTCTCAGAAGGGTGTGTGCTGCCTGGCTCCACTGATGGCTTGTCTGTCCTGAGGTTGCTTGTATTTGCTGTTAGATCGTATCCAATTTATTTACTTTGCTATTAGAATGTAAGTGCAGGTGAGTACTTCTACACTTGTTGTAGTATGCTGGATTTTGTGCAGTGGGATGGGTAGAAACCTACCTGAGGGAGCAGCTGGTGATGAAAGAATGAAGTGGAGCTGGCACTGAAGCTCAGAGTTCCGTAATGCTTCAGGCAGATGTGAAAGAGAAGTTGCTATTTTCCCCCTGCTCTAGAAGTCTCTAGACACCGTAATATCCTTAAATATCAATCTGATCTGCCTCTTTAAGGAACTCTTTGATTTTCAACTCAGCAGACTGGTCTGTGATCATATTGTGGACCACAGGCCTCACGGTGTGATGTTATTTTGGCATTAATTACCATTTAATTTCTCTGTGCCTCCACTGGCTTGTTTCTCCATATCATTACTTTATAGCAGCATACATTCTAACAAATAGAACTGGGATTCACATTTTGCTGTTGCTTTGGGAAAGAAAATTAAGTTGACCTGTTAACTCTAGAATTCAGATTTCCTTTGAAATGAAAGAGTCTGATCTGTGGTTGTCAGAAATAGATGCGGAAGCCTCTTGAGATAGGCATATGGGTATTGCTGGGAATATTTCTTCCTAGTAGTAGATAGAGTTTGCTGCTGCCCTTTCGTTCTGTTGGTCTTAATGATGATAATAGATGCTGCATGCTGCTCATAGCATGGTGATTTGGTTTGGCAAAAGTTCAAATAGTGCAGTGCTTTGATGTGTCTAAAGCATGTACACTCTGATTACTTATTTATTGACTACTCTAATTCCACACTACAGAAACTACTGCACTGTACAACTAAACTCTTGTAATTCTAGTCTGCAGATCAACTAGCTTTGGTTAATGCACATCTCATAATTAGGTCCATGCTAAGCATACTTGTACAGTCACTACTGCCACTTCATTGGAAAGTGTTCTGACCCAGGAGAGTGAGGCAGTACCACTGAAGAGGAGGACTCAGCTGATGTGAAGAGAGCTGTTGTTTGCAATGGCACCACCTCTTTCTGTGCCTAATGGACAAATGTAATGAAATATACAAGAAAGGGTCAAGCATGCAGCACTAACAAAGTTTTTTCTCAATAAAAAGTTTTGGATGAAAGAATTTTTTCTTTCCTGGTTCTGTTCTTAAAAAGAAGTTTTGAATGAGATAAAATTTAAACTAGCACCAAAGCTTCTCAGTATGGTCTTCAGGCCTCATGATGCAAAGTACTTCTGTTACTATACTTCTACTGAGATTTCAGCCAGAAAATAAATGTATTTATGAACTGAAGTCTCGTGAAACATCAGCTATATTGATTCTAGAAATAAATCTTTGAGACAGACTAGGATCAAACTAGTGTCAAGCTGTTTGGTTTGGGAGACAGCCCCATTAGGGAAGGGGAGGTGTGGAACAGAAAAAGATTCAAGTTTCTTAATAAGAATGAGCTAAAGCTATTAAGAAAAAAAATAGCCGCTTATGATACTCTTGTGGTCTTTTTAATCGGAGGCAGAAAATCCTATTGCTTTACCTTTTTCCTTTAAAAAAAAAAAAAATTACTTAGTGCCTTTCCCTTCCCAGACGCAATGTATTAACAAAGTGTTGTACTTATCCCTAGAATTAGTCTCTAGAGTTATCAGGCGTACTGTATTTCTGAGATGAAATATCAGTTGAGGCCCTGACACCTCAGGGGCTGCTGGCAGTGTGAGATGTTTCAGTTCAGTACGCCCTCAGTCTGGACTCAAGTAGCTATGTGTACTCGTAAGGATGCCTGCCTTGCCCATGTACTGCATTCTGATGGACTGGGAAGGGGCTGTATCAGCTCTGGGTACTGAAAAAGAAGTTACTGGAGAGCATCATTGCACAGCACTTTATTATAGGCTGTTTATATCCCTGACTTGTTTTCTGCCCCTTCTTCAGGCATTTTCAGTTACTAGGTTTTTTTTTTCTTTCTGTTTAATTTAATAAAAATAGTGGGTGCTCAGTGTCTTTCTTGTGCTAGGGAGGTTCAGGTTTGCATATAAGGAGAAATTTATTTTCTGAAAGAGTAGTCAAGCATTGGAACAGGCTGCCCAGGGAGATGGTGGAATCACTGTTCCTGGAGGCGTTCAACAAATGTGTGAATGGGGCATGGAGAGCCATGGTTAGTGAGCATGGTGGGGGATGGGCTGGTGGTTGGTTAGATCTTAGAGGCCTTTTCCAATCTTAGTGATTCTATGGAAGAAATATCACAAACATGAATAGCTTCATCAGACTTCCTTTGTGGGAATCCAAGGTAGCCGTTAACTCTAACACTGAGGTTAGAACAGATGGTTTTCTGGCTCTTGGTGTTATTTTCAGTTAAGCTATTCTGCAAAATCATTCTCTTTAGTTGCTGAGAAAAATACGAGCCATACTGTGATGCCCTGATTTTTAAACTGATAAATAGTAGCACTGTGCAGCTCTGATCAAAATAAGTTGAGGAAACAAGGGAGCTCAATTGCTTGCCATAAATTTCAAAGTAATGATGTGAGTACTGTGATGTAAGGTGTATAGGAGGTGCTGAAATTCTTTCCCTTGAGAAAGAGTGCATGGCTCCAGCAAGTCTGTGTGTAGGTCAGTATGTGTATTTAAAAGGATTATGACATTCTTGAGGAAATGTTGGATCTCAGCATGTTTTGTTACATCCCTTCTCGCTGTCTTGAGGAGAGAACTTCCCATTTTCTCCAAACCTTACTGTGAAGGAAAGGTAAAATTGATTTGTTTGGAAGTGGACCTACAAAGAGGGAGAAAGAGGATTCCAGGAAAGGCGATCTGACCACTACCCAAACACTACTTTCCTTTGGAAGGAAGGATGGGTGGATTTTCTGTCTTCCCTTCCTGTGAGGGTAGGACTGAGGACTGAGCTGGGGGAATGCTACTACAGTAGGGGGAAGTAGAATTGAAATGGGGAGAAAGCAACTATTATTACTTCAGTTGTGGGCTAGTGAATGCTAGAAACTCAGTATAAAACCTTGATTTCTGGTTCCTCCTGCCTTAAACTTTTTTTTAACGTGTGTGCTATTTCTTCACAGAATACCCTAGGTTGGAAGGGAATGAGAAAGATCATTCAGTCTAACTTTTGGCTCCACATAAGGCCACACAAAGTTCAAATCCTATTTATTACAGCGTTGTCCAAATGTATCTCGAGCTCCATCAGGCTTGTTGCCATCACCCTGGGTTACCACCTACTAAGGTTACCTCTCCCTAACAGGAGCTGTAGTGATAGTGCTCTTCTCTGTAGCCCCGAAAGCCACAGAGTGAACATCTTTCAGTGATGAGAGAAATGAAAGTATAAAGGTGAAAAGAGCTGATTTGGGTGGCTTTGAGTAGTGCTTTCCTCTGTTTGCCTAGTAATCTGACCAGGAAATTTTCTATAAAACATGGGCACTATTGCTTTTGGTCTTTCTTCTTGGAGGGTCCTAGAAATATGAGTATCTTCGTATTACTGCATCTCAACGTTCCTGAATTGTGTAGCTGATACCGTGTCTCTAGAGTTTAATGCTCCTCATGTCTATATATCCAGTGACTAGAAAATTGGCTCTTAGATGTAAAAACTATCCTGTTGCTAGAGATCATTTTTTAGGGTGACAGCAATAGCAGGGAAGTCTGATTAAAAATTATTGCTGAAGTCCTCAAAGTTACAGCCAATCAGCGCTATTGTTTTCTTCATTTTTGTGTTCTCGGAAATCTGTTCTTAGACTTAAACCCAAGGACAAAATGTAAAGGCTGTTCCTTACTGACAGTTTTGAGACAGCTCCTCCTCAGCAGGTTGCATTTGGAGAGCATAGCTAGCTTTTTATGGACTTCCAGAGTATTTGTCAAACACAAAATGTGCTGTAAGATATCGTTGGAGAACACATTCCAGTAGAACAGCTTGCACTCAAGAAGTTGCATAGTCCGTGTCTGGCAGTCAGGCTCCCCTTGTTACCTAGAAGAGGTTTAAAGGAATATTTGAAGTAATTTTTAATATACTTTTTAGGAGAGCAATTTTTTTCCAAAGGGCCATGTGATGGGAAATAGTCATTTATTCCATGATGGCAAGCACATGAAAGAAGATCTGCTCAAGGGAGATTGCACTGATGAAATGAGTCTGCATACAGGATAATAGCATGTTCCAGCTACTGTCAGAGAAGCAAGGGATAGCTCTAAATTGAAGTAGTGAACTATCCACTTCATGTGTCTTCTGGGAGCCAACTAGATATAGCTTCATCTGCAACAGCTTCTAAATAAAACAGTCTCTAGTACTTGGTTTGAGTGGTATTTTCTATCCAGTAGTTTAGGCAAGTGTTCTGTTTCACAAACTTCTCCTTAATCTTACATATTTATATTTCAGCAGCTTTGCTTAAATAAAAGGGTATTACCTTACATTAAGCTTGGTCATTTAACTATCCTGTACAGTAGTAGGAATACTTCCAAAGGCTATACTGGAGAGGCAGACTGGATTGGGGTTGGTTTTTTTTTTTTTGCTTGTTTGTTTTGCTTTTTTTTTTAAGTCTTTGATTTGAAACTGAAATGTGTAAAACTCGTGTGATAAGTTTCCTTGATTTGGGGTTAATGAGTAAGCAAAGATGTGGCCAGTGGCCCTTCAGTTCAGTGAGTGAAGACCACAGAATCAAAGAGCAGTTGAGGCTGGAAGGAACTTCTCAAGATCCTCTAATCTAACATCTCCTGCTCAAAGCATGATCATCTAGAGCAGTTTTTGCAAGGCTGTATACAGTTGGGATTTTAATATTTCCAGGGGCAGGAGGCTCCAACCTCTCTGGGCAACCTGTTCCAGTGTGTGACCACTTTTCCAGGGAAAGTTGTGGGTTTTTTTGTGTGTGTGTGTGTTTTTCCTTATGGTAACTCGCAAGTGCCTCTTTGTATGTCAGGTAGGACTTCATTCTTTGTAATTCTTTCATTGTTGTTGCTTTATGAATGATAAACAATAAAAACTTAGTTCCTTCAAGCTAGTCAGCAGTGAATCTCACAGTATAATAGATACTGGTATAGCACAGAGTTGTTCATTTGACCTGTGTTGGGAACAGTATTAGCAGAGCTAAATAATTCAGCTGAAGTTAAATAATCAAAGGAGAGGAAAGGAATAAGGTAGAAAGGGAGAGGCTTTCAGTGTTAAGCTGTCTCTAATTGTAAATCAGAGTTGTAGGGAGAGATGCAGTGTGCATGCTCTTTCCAAGAACAGAAGGCTTGTATGGAAAGGCAGATGAGAAGACAGTATTCCAGCAGCAGGCAGATAGGACGAAGAGTTCTTGGGTCAGGCTGGGCTGTAAAAGATGGCCACATACATGCTGCCATCTAACAACACTGATCATCTTGGTTCAAGTCCTGAACTGAATCTGAAGGCTTTCGTCTTGCTCAATTGAGGACAATACCTAAAGATTCCAGAGGTAAAAGAAAACCTATAAAAGCTATTTAGTTGCTTATGAAGTATTCTACTTGAGAAATATCTGGGCCAGATTTTCTGACTGCAAGTTGAAGTGCCTCTGATGTGTCATGTTTTTGCTTACTTCTGTCATTAGAATTAGCTGCTTTTGACTTGCTTAACCATGGAAAATGGCATATCTGTATGAACTGTTCTTGCATTCTAAGTAGAAGTTATTTATAGCTTTCTAGATGTTTTGTGATGTTGCTGTGTGCTATGATAAATACATCAGAAAGATGTACATTACAATTTTCCAGTTCATTTATTGGACGACTTAAAGGTTTGATGTTTTGCTAAAGATGTGAATTATGCAAGGGCTTAATACATCATACCTCTTATGAAACCTAAATATGCTTTCTCCATGGTTTTAGAATGCGCTTTCCTGCTTCCATCATCACTGTAACCGCAAGTTCATGACAGCCTTCTTAATTCTAAAATTTACTGCAATTTAGCCGTGTTCCCATCCTTTTGTGCATAGCTCTGTGATTGAGCATATATTTTTTAATAACGTACTACTGATAAATTTCACAGAAGTACCTGTTCTTCTCTGCTTTCATACAGAGCGAGTTCTGGTCAGTACTTGAGACATGAAGGTATATAAATGCTGCAAATTAATGTCTTCTCTATAGACACTGACTGAACGTCTACAAGGGAAAAACTTGTTTACTTCTCGATTTTTGTACTGCGTGAAATGAATCCTTTCCTCTTGCCGTTTTTTATGGGGTCATTTCAAAGAAATAGATTACTTCCTACAAATACTCATGTCCACTTGCTTGCTGTACTGTTTCTGTGATGCTGGCAACTTCCCTTGTTTGCTTACCTCCAAGTCAGCCTGGAGAGGAAACTGGCCTCTCTCCTGAGCCTAATGAGGATACTAATAGCTGAATTGACTTGCTTGTTATGTATAGACTGCTGGGCTGCCCTGTGTTCTGTAGAAGTGGGAAGTTTGTCTTAGGCGCACTTGTTTGTTTACATGTCTTGTATAGTTTTCCTCCCATGCTTGTCTTCCAAAAACTTGGAGCAGATGGATTTAGCAGTTTGGAAATAAAAGGTGCTTCTCCAAGGGAAGATAATCATGGGCGCAGTTTTACATCCTATCTAAAGGTCAGAGGAATATAGTCACTAAAATACCTTATCCTTCCTCATACTGCTGAAATTTCTGCATGTTACTAGAAAATAGAACAGATGGACTCCAAAAGAATACATAAGACAGATGTATGAGAACACTACCGTTTGACATCACTTCTTTGTGGCAAGGCATCCTTTCTAGGAACTTATCCAAGATCCCACTTCAAACAGGATGTTAATCAGTCACAGTCTCTATCTGAAAATGAACAGATACGTAACTGAATGGGTCTTGTAAAAATGAAGCCATAGCTTCAAGAGTGAAGGGCTGCAGGGAAACAGATTTAGAGGGCTCTGTAGCTTGTTTCAGCCTTTATATATAAATATTTCTGAATTATCACCCCTGATTTTCTGTGAAGATGACTGATATTAATGGTACCTGACAGAAGACTTGCTTTCAATTTTGCTCTCTTGGACATCATGTAGATTCATAAGATTTCTACTAACAAACAATATTTTCTATGAAGAAGGCTAAAGAACAAACACAGCAATACAAGGCTTTAGCTGTGCAGTTGAGAACTGGTAAGACTGAAGTATGGTTGATGTATCACACTGTAAAGATGCAAAAATCTTGTCAGAGAAGGATAAATAGGAGTCACTGAAGCAAAGAGTATCTAATGTCCGTATGGGTGGGGGAAAGAAGTTTTTTCTGAACAAAAACATGACTGGACTGAGATGAAAGATACAGTGGGCCTGTCAGCAGGTGCAAATGGTTTTGTGTTGTTTTTTTTTTTGGAGGGGGGAAGGGGAGAAAGAACAGAAAACAGACTTCAAGCAGATGCTATTATAACTGTGATTCATTTGTGATTACATATGGCAGAGAGGTGGGTGTGTATGAAATAGATTAAATTGCAGCATGAAAAGAGAGCGTCTTCTAAGTTACTTACGAAATTCACTGCTGTGGAAAATTTGTCTATCCAATGTGTGGAATCATCTGCATTTTTTCTGAGTGGTAAATGCTGGCTGACTTCCCACTGGGAAGCATCTGGAGCTGTGCAGTCCAGGATCTGTGTGTTGCTGTGGACGTGTAGCTGTTATTGTTATGATGCTCTCTGCTTGCAGAATGCAGAGTGTTCATGTTGGGTTTGGGTACTGGTAATCTTGTCAGTTAATGCCTTGAAAAATTACTTTGAGGGAGTTACATATATTGAAACTCATGCATGCTTTTATGCATATGGTTTGTGGTAATTGGTGTGGGGATCTAGTATCACTTGTTCTGTCAGTAGTGGGGCAGAACAGTTTAACTGGATTGGTATTGCAAGGCAAAAAATGGGCAGCCTTCCCTAGAGGTCAAGGTGGTGGATCTTATAACTTGTCTTGCTGCAGTGGCCTGGCAAAAATGAGTTATCTCTGGATTGGGTTGATAGGTTCCCAATCTGGTCTTGAAAAGCGTGAAATGCTCTTAATCTTTCATGCTGGAGGCACTGTATGATGGATGTGAGAACATGCGTGAATATAAATTCTTATTTAATCATTCAAATCAGTGTGTTACTAGAATGGATCACGGAATGAGAAGACTTTTTAAACTGAAGACTTTCTCCCATTTCTAGGGTATCAGAGTTATTTTTTACATAAAAATTAATTCTACCATGTAGTTGTTGGTTACAGAGTCACAGAATGGCCTGGGTTGGAAGGGACCTCAAGGATCGTGAATCTCCAAACTCCCACCCACAGGCAGGGAAAGTTTGAGATGAAGTGAAACACAAAGTATGAAGTTTTATACTGGTAAGATCTGCATTAATTACTTCTTGTTATCCTCTGAGACTAAGAGAAATGAAGCTCTAACACTTAGAGTGCCTTTGAGTGATTTGTGGCTGCTTCCGGGGTGTTAGCTTTCCTGCAAATAGTATATTTAAAAATAAATTTTAAAAAAAGAGTAAGGAAAGAAGCCTTTAAGTATGTTGCTAATCTCACTCAGAAATGAGTGATGACTTTTGACATAAACTACATATTGCTCTTTCTACTTGAGGGGGCTTTATCTGATAAGGAATGTCCCCTTTACCCCTTCAGAAGAGACCTTCACCTGCTTCTGTATTGCTGGGTAGTGGCTTGACTTAACTGACATCACAGATTGTCTACAATAGTTGGCCTCCCTAACAGTGCAGGTCCAGGCAACTGGGACCCACTCTCGCACAGCCAGGAGCACCTGGGCAGGGAGACCCATGGCCAGGTGAAGCTGTAGGAAGTGTAACCCAGCCGTGCTGGGGCTGAGGCTTATGGCACTGGTGGTGACCTGGCCATAGGAATAATTTGATCTGTCAGTGCCCCTAGGATAGTTCCTTGAAACAATCTCTGAATAGTCTTTGCTTTTGCTGAAATGTCTCTTCCACTAAAGAGGAGGTGGGAAGGAATTTGGCACTTCTTGTTTGGGCAGCTCTTCCAGATCACGTACAGGCTGCTGTGTGGGCTCCTTTCTCTGACCATATGACTCTGGCTGCCTGTACCCAGCCTCTTCTCAGTCATGGACAGCCTGGCTCCAGTCCTGAAGTGTTTGGGGCATGTTTTCAGTACCTGCCTATTTTGCAGGTGCTCTGCAAGTTTCTTCTTCATAAAATTACCTGTGCTATTTATTGTATATGAAACAAGGTATCAGCTGATGCTTTTGGTGCCTGGAGTGCTTGCATGTGGTTAGGAACTATCTGAGCATGGAGAACTACAGCTGTTGTTTTGCTCTTGCCAGACTGGTGTCCTCCCTTCCTACGGTGAATCAGAGATAGCTTCTTAAGGCAGAAGCCATCTTGGTGTTATTACCTCTTTCTGCAGAGTGCTTTGCATTACATTATATCAATCATGGCAAACACCTTCTTGCAGAGACTGAAATTTGAGGGTGAGAAGGAGCAGATGCAGCAACAGCTGATCCGTTAGATACTTAATGGGGGCTAGATTACATGCTCACTAAATTTGTTGTTACCAAAACTGTCTGTTTCCATTTGAATTTGATGAGGCCTGGGTTAGTATATCTGAAAACATGGTATGAAGATCTGGCTAAAGCTGAAGTATTTTGATGGAAAAATCATTTTGTTTTCTGAAAATTTGAAACTGCCTTCCTTAATGGAGGTGAACATAATGAATTTGTTCATTAAACTTTTAGATAAAACAAAACTGGGAGGGGTTGTGTGTACACTGGAGGACAGGTTCAGAATTCATGCAGTTCTTGACATCCTGAAATAGCCCAGGGGAGTGAAAGGGTACAGTGCAAGTGAGAAAACACAGTGTGAAGGCAGCAGTGATTAACAGTGGAAATGCAAAATGGAGGGGAAGTGTTTAGATAGAAAGGGAACAGGAGGATGAAGCTGAGCACAAGATGAATGTGACTCAGTGTCATATTTCTGTGGAAAAACAAAACAAAACAAACATCCTCCTCAAATATTTAAACAGAAAAGCTTACAAGGTTTGTGATGAGACTGACTTGCCTCTTAGGAGAGAGTGAGTTTGGGTCCTCACCCCAGGTAAGGGGTAAACAGCCAAATGTGAAGAGAAAGGACCAAGAAGGAGAAAATCTATCAACTGGACCACGTTTCAGTATTCTGTTTATAAACTAAGTGGCATGTGGATAAGTAAAGGCCATTGTAGAAAAGGGCATTATCTGCCTTATCTGCTATGGAAATTGAATACAAGGAATAACAGGCTTAAGCTGAATTGATGGAAAATTAAATCAGTCATGATAGAAAGTTTCAGCCAGTGTAATACTGCGGCAGACTTGGTTTGTCT
The DNA here is from genome assembly GCA_035772895.1 of Perdix hodgsoniae. Lineage (NCBI taxonomy): Eukaryota > Metazoa > Chordata > Aves > Galliformes > Phasianidae > Perdix > Perdix hodgsoniae. Next base: position 228,215 of record JAPSGF010000056.1, on the reverse strand, counting down.
CTGGAAACCTAAGAACAAGCTGTACTAACCTGTTGTAATAGATTGACACATAGTATGTATACCAATCTCTGGTTGAGACATGTGTTAGATGACTTCTCATGTCCCTTGCAGCACTCTTTTCTGCTGTTTTACAAATGGTTAAGATAGCTTTCCTAGTGTATAAATCTGCTTAGTGGCAAGCTGTATGTTGAGCACTAGCCAAAAGACTTGCTAGTTGCATTGTCTGCCTCAGCTTTGGGTATGGGGTGAAGCTGTATATCTTGCAGGAAGGAGTTGTGTGCTCACAGAAGGCCTTCTTATCTGTTAGGGTGAAACTCTCCCTTTCCTCCTACTCCAGTATGGTGGCCCAGGCTTACGTGGCTGTTACTCAGAGTATTGTTGTCTCTATCACATGCTAGGATAACGAGTTGCATGTCAATGAATACTGTATCACTATTCAAGTGATTAATTCTAAGCCTCATTTTGTGTGTTTAAAAACTAGTTTTTGGATACAGCATTACCCAAATACTTGTATTGTTATCCTGGGAATCTTTTAGTTGTTGTGTCATCCAGTAGTGCCTAGGTTTGTAGTTACTTTCGTCCACGACTCTCTTGAGATATGAAGACCCTCCTTGCAGGTAAAATACCAAGAATACTACAGTAAAGTGTGAGGACAGATGTGTGGAGAAGGAAGACAGACACAGGTCTATGTACTGTGACCAACTGAGTCTGTGATCCAGTCACCTACAGTAATTGATGACCATGGTATAGGTATCTTGACAGGGAAAGACAAAAGAATGTGTGTATTTCTCAGCAGGTTGTTTCCTCACTTCTTCGTGAGCTTTGCAAAGTTGCCTCATCTTGCAAAGAATATTATTTTGCTTAGGTTGTCTCTTTTCCTGATATATACCTCAATTATGATTGTAGGGTATCTTGTCTATGATACAAGTGAATAATACTGCTCTGAATTCGTCTCAGTGCCCATGGTTGTTATTCTTTCCACTCAAATCTGTTCAATCTTAAAGAAATGTTGAGATAAGAGTAACAAGCTTAAATTTATCAGGTTTCCTCTTTCCCTTAGATTGTACTTGTTAGGTCTTTCTTTGTTTCTAGCTTAGGCTGCTACCCTGAACTTGGATTCACTTCGGATCTTGTTATGAGGCTACTAGAGGAATAAGACCAAAAATATTAACTAACCTGCAACATTTCAATTACTTGTGTTTTTGTTTCTTCTGCAAGCATTGTAGTTTGGGCTGTCCTATCCTCAGACTCATGAAACTTATCCTTTGATGAACCTCATGGGTTGTTTTGAAAACCAGGGCAAAATCCTTGCTTTGACAGCTGAATCACACACAGCTTATCATGAGTTTGTGTCCTGAAAAATTCCCTGACCTTATTTATTTCTTCATCCCCTTTCTCTCCATTTTATTTTGCAAAAATGCCTTTTAACTCTTTCTGTATAGGACACAGCTGTTTCTGATTAGGAGGTGCAGGAATATAGCCCGAAGTATCTAATTCCCTAATTCCACTAGACTGGGATAAATGTGAACCACTTTGAGCTCTGTAAGTGCAAATCTGAAAGCTACTTGGTTTCTGGGGCAGATGGTGGGTGTAAAATATTCAACTATGGATTTTTTTAAATGGTGCTGTTAAATGCTAAAACTGGGCACCAAAAATGAAAGGTTCTAGGAATTTAAAATGTACTTACACTGGTAATGCTGCTGGTGAAATTAAATAAATTTTTAATTCTTACGTCTGTTCTTTTAACTGTTGAATGTCACTCACTGAATCAATGAAAAGAAACAAAATGAGCATTTTTTTTCCTAAAAGCACCTATTTGTGGTGTTATATGCTTTAGTAGAAACACTTGAGAACATTTTATGAGCAGATAGAGAAATTGAGCAATTCAAATTTTAAAATATAAACGATGCCTTCTCTTTAGGTCTCTTGCTGAAGGGCTGACTCTAATGGGAGAGAAAGGGTCTCAATATTGACCTGGAGAAGCTTGGCATTGAGCAGTGTGCTACCAATTGTTCTAATGTCAGCTTTCTTCCTGAGATAAAAGGGAGATGAGATTTTTTTCCAAGCTGAAATGGGCAACTAAAGGGAGAATGCTTTAGCACAGTGCTTTAATCAGAAAAGGAGCTAGGAAACAAGTATAACAAAAGCTGTTCCAAACTTTACTTTGAAAATTTCCATTGCTAGTGAATCCTTTTAATCTGTACTATAACCTTTTCCTAACCTTCTCTTCTCTGCTACAGCATTTAGTTTCACTGTTTCTCTTTCTAGAAAATCCTTTGCTGTCATAAAAATGACCATTTCTCCTACACCTTAATATAGATCTTGGTAATCCTTCACATTTTAGCATCATATTTTTAGTCATTATGAACTTCCTTTTTTATTTTTCTGAGCTCTGCTGGATTCCATCTCTCCACTGTCCATGTTAAAATTGCAAGTAGTCTGGGGCAGGAATTCATTGTTCACATTTTGCTTCTTAATGATTCAAGCTTTTTACATATTTCTTTCTTTTTTTTTTTTTTTGCTCTGTCATGTGGCAAAGTCCATTCCTATGTGAGGAGAAGGCTTCCAGATACTGAGTTCTTACCTACCTCATGCAAAAAATAGATGGTGAGAGCACTTCGAAATGCCCTTGCTTAGATGTAGTTTGCTCAAATTCTATCCTTATTAGACAGCAAATTTGTAGTGAGAAGAGTCTGTCCTGCAGCAAATATGTGGTGCTGAGGGACATGATCAGTGGGTGTGGTGGTGATGGGTTGATGGTTGGATTTGATGATCTTTGTGGTCTTTTTTAGCCTTAATGATTCTATGAAAAAGCCAATTGATGTTGAGATGAAGTCATGTGAAAGCAGGCTCTGCTTGTTCTTATGTCCATAGTGCCACATAAAGATGGCAGCTGGTACTTCTAGCATAATGCAATATGGCCACATGCCCCTAGACAACATTGCTCATTGACACCTGCTATAGCTCATGTTTGAGATCTGAGTGTGGGAGATGCAATATGTGAACAACTGTCACACCCACCACAGCATCAAACTTAGCATTCCTTTCAGCTTGTTAACACTTCATGCAGCTCAGCAAAATTTGAGTGTCATATCTAATCAGAATGGTGCTTTTCTGTGGCTTTGGTTATCCCACGATTAACTGACCTTCCTTTTTGGATGAAGGCTGAGCTTTGAGGTGTCTGCTACCTGTGCATGGAGTTCTGAGCCAGCATATTAGTTGGATTGAGGTGTGAATGCATCTGTAATCCTGCTGCCCAGTACAAGGTCCTAGTAGAAATTTAGACGCTAAGGCTCTGTGTGATAGCTCAAATTCATTGCATTGAGCAGTTAAGAAATATCCTCCCATCTCTTCCCTCAGTGTATGGGCAAGGGTGTGGATTGGGTTCTCAGTGCCTTCTTCCCTTGCTTGCACAATTACCTGAGCCTATCACCTCTCAGACATTGATTCCAGAAGCAGGAGGATGCAGTCAAAAGCAAGTGACATCTATTAAAAAAAAAAAAGTAGGTACAAACAGTATTGGTGTTGATTGCTTTCCTTTTCCTCTTAAGATTAGCTGAACTCAGTGTTGTTGTGTGTCCTAAATAATTATACTGATGGAGCATAAATGCTTCCTAAAGAGACAGATTCATTTGAAATTTTGCTTTCTCTGATCACTGCTGTAGACAGATGCAATAAATTGCCTTGCCTGTAACTTAGGAGAAGAGAAAGTAAGAACTTTGCTAAGCAATGTCTTCAAGCTCATCTTTTTTTTTTATTTTACCATGTTTTCAAAGATTCTTGACATTGTAGTACTGCTACCACTAACAATTATGTTTAGAGTAACACTTGGTTATCACAAATATACCTAACCCTACAAGCATTCATTTCAGTGAAGTGTGGGTGTCCAAGAAAAACTTGTTTGACTTCAAGCTATTGTGATTGTCTGCCTCAAATGGTCTCTGCAAGACTGAAGTCTGAGACCCTAAAGGAGAACAGTGTTGTCAGCTAACTCCCCACCTGTACCCTCAACACTTTTTCACAAACTGGTTTCTGCTTTGAAATGCAGACCTGCTTCTCTAGGAATAGTAACGTTTGTGTAGATTACTTGGAAGAATGATAGGAAAGGTTCTTGCCAAAGCATTCATTATGAGAGTAAAGAAGGCTGCGCTGCTAGTAGTGTTGCTGGAGCACTTGGGAAAGCAGCTCTGTATAGAAGAGCAAACTGGCATCCAGACCTATGCCTGTGTTTGAGTTTCCAGCTAATCAGCAGGAATTGATCAAAACTATCAAGATAATTAAAGTAAAACATAACAAAGATAAACAAAGAACAAATGAATAATCACCAAGGAAAAACTAGCTCTATAAAGCAACTCTATCCACTTCTTATGAGCAAAAAGCTTTCAGTATGATTCTGGAGCTTTCTATTAAGCAACAGTCACATACTCCTACTGCCAGCCTTGTGTGTTGTCACTCTAAAGAAAGTCTCATGAAATATCTGCTGCTTCTTTGCCACTTAGGAATAGTTTTTGGAATAAAAAGCATTAAATGTGCACAAACACAGGTCTCCCCTTGTCTCCAGAGAGAATTTTGCTTGCCTTTTCCTAATCCACAGGACACAGGAGCTATAGCTCATCTCTTGTCATCTTCCTTGGCCCTGTTCTCTTATGATGAATAAAGGTGGATTTAAGCGCAATCACAGGTTAAGTAAAGCAACTTCAAACATGAAGTCATTCCACCTACTCTTATGTAGTATATGATGAGTTTGGCCTTTGTTGAATGACAAAGGGGAACTTTTTTTTTAAGGTACTTGTCAATCCCTTTAGTGTGTTTATCAAAAAGCGTAACCTGTTTGCTTTGACTGTATGAGGAGCTTTGGGGCCTGATGTTACACAGCTTGCCACTGAATGTGTCACTGAAATGCTTCTTAAAAATGCCGTTTTTATAAACACAACAGCAAGTAATGTGGTATCAGATCTGTGTCTAAGTGGTAGAAACTAATAGTAAGACCCATCATCAAAATGGAACTCCCGTGCTCCCTGATGAACACATCGGTTGTAATCTGCTTGCCAAGGCTTGAGAAAAGTCATTGCAGTCTATTGAGTGACAGTCATAAGGCCCTGAAGGGATGATGATAAGGATGTGGGAATGACTACAGAGGATTTGTATGGTAGAAAGATGTTTCCCTCCTTTCCTACCATTATGCATATTGCAGGCTCAGTCTTGCTTATAGGATTAATAATTTCAATGGCTGACTGCACAACAACTTTGTGCTCTGGAAATTTATTTCCATCAGAGAAAAACACAAGGCCGTTGAACATCCTTTTTATTTGTCAGCAATACAAATTTAAAGTCAAAGTTGAGTGTTGAGGAATGTTTTAAAAAAAAACACAACACATTATGCCTTCAATCTAGGAAAGCTCATAAACACGTGCTTAAATCTTAAACTTTTCTGTATGTGAATGCAGTACTGCTTTAATGATAATACAGTAACATACTATAAGCAGACTAACATCGGAGCTGTTATACCAATGCAAAAGTCCCTCTGTCCAATACTACTGCTGCTTTGCTCTTACAAGAGAAACAGTTTTCCTGGGGTCAGAAAGGGAACCAACTCGGTTTCAGAGCAAACTAGGTATACTGGTATAAAACCCCTTGGTGGTACATCAGGCCTTACTGAAACTGATAGAATTCAATTGCATACTCAACTCTGCTGAAGTGAGCGTTCAAGTGAGTCAGGTATGCTGCTGTAGTCCTGGATCTTATTACTGGAGTACTCTAAAGCAATGGTCTCCGAAGTTGTTTGGTTGTCCACTTCTATCAGTAGAAGTTTTTTGATGTATGTTAATCTGTAAATTGAACATGTATACTACTGTGCTAATAAATAACATAGACTATCAAATGTACTAAAAAATAGAATTTAAAAAAGGATGAGATAGAGATAAATACTGAAATAAATGAAATAAATACTATTTAGATTTTTATTACTTAATACAAAAAAAATTTTCTTCCTGCACCAGTATGGATTGCCATGTGTGCTATCTGAGTTTGTGGTACCCCCAGTTGGAGAGCACTTATCTAAGGTCAATGAAAGGATCTTAATTTGGCCAACATTCATTTCTGGTTGGTGCCCAGTGAGCAAGATTAGTCATCTGTGTGCAACTCTGTTACGCTGCTTCAAACCAGGCCCATACAGAAAATTTCTGTGAGATGGCTTGGCTCTGTCTGATGGCAGAACTATGAGATCTGGTATTTAGCAGTGACGCAAAGCGATATGTTCATCTCTTTCTCCCTCCTCAACAGATAAGTAACGTTCAAGCGTGCCAGGGGGGCCTAAGTTTTTGATATCACTAGTTTATGAAAACTCTAGGCCTTGCTAATAATCTGAAAGCTTTTATTTATTTATTTTCTACTAAAACATTGATGGTTATAGCACTTAAGATCTAGCAGAACCTGACCCTGAGGGAGGAACGTAATTCCTGATGTGGTAGAGAAAATGCTATGTATTCAGGGCAATTCATTATGAGAAGGAAAGAATTACATCACAGATGATGGAAGAAACTGATGGGATTGAATGGATGCAGCAGGTCTGTTACTTTTCTTAATTTTATGTTGAGACAGTCAACTTAAATAAAGTATGAATGGAGAGAAACATAGCTTAAACATGAGACTTTTGTGAACACAGCAGCAAGCAGCTGAAGAAATAGAATGGCTATGCAAAGGAGCAAATCAGCCTTTAATATAAAAACAGCTGTGGCAGTGAAGTCTGGAAGGCTTAGGAAGCAGGAGACTCCCTGTGGAGACAGATATTCTTTTCTTTGTTTGCATTGCTATTCCTGCATACAGATCCAAGAGAGCAGGGAGACTCAGCAGTCAAAAGTGGAGGTTTTCAGATACTCCTATTACTGTGGGACCCTGTCTTCAAAGAGTATTGGGGAAAAAAAAAAAAAGACGACAAATGAAAAAATGAAAGGAGGTCTGGAAATAGATAAGCATTCATCCTACCACAGAAGCTGCAATTCTGTTGCTCTGGATGGAGCAGCAGCATGGGCTGATCTCTCCAGGAGGCGTGAGCCAACACCAGGGTTTCTGACAAGCAAACATTGACTGAGGTAGTGGTGCAGCAAGGGCATGGAGGGAGGTCTCAGATCTATAGGAAATGCAGTGGCAAAGAGGCAAGAAAAGCTTGGATATCAGCCACAAGGAAGAGACAGCTTTTGCTGTTTGGGAGTGGAGACATTTTAAAATAACCTTCAGTCACTAGCTTTTAAGTGGAGGCTGTGAAGCACCTAGGGGATTCCTTGTAGGAAATGTTGTGGTGCTAGATGAAGACTGATAAGTAGTCCTCACACAGACCTTGGGCTCTTCCTTGCTGGCAAGGACTGACAAAGTTGAAGAAAGGAACTTGGAACAGCAGCTCTGTGTGAAGTGTGCCACATATGCCATGAAATTACATTGATTTTTCTGGTCTGGGTGGATGGGCTATACAGAAAAACAAGTATCTGCATTTATTCACTTGCAGAAATAAGTACTTACACTTTTTGGTGCATTGTTTCTATGCCATCAGAATTTGAGCCTGTGCTTTAGATTTTGAATGCTTCTTTCACTGTGTTGAGGATGCTTGAGGAGGATGTATGTACAGCATGCTTGTACCTGAGGATTGCAGCAAAAGAGGCAGGGGTTATGGCTTTCAGCATTCAAGGTCAGGCTGGATGGGCCTCTGAGCAACCTGATCTAGCTGTAGATGTCCCTGGTCGCTGGAGGGGAGTTGGACTAGATGGCCTTTAATGTGCATTCCTACTCAAATGACTCTATGATTGTATGAATGTAAGATTGCATTGACTTCAAATTGCAAGAGAGAAGTCTCCAGCTGCAGATGTCCTTGTCCATTTGAATTTGATCTGTGTTTACTTGCTATCTAGGTGCTCCTTGCCAGAAAGGAATTAGTAGAAAATGTATGTGTGAACTTGTGACTGCGTTGATGTCAGTACTGGGCTTGTGGGCAAGAGGAAGTATGAGCAAGAACCTAAAGGGGATTTTGGACTTCTGTTTCTATTATTTTTGGCAGGCCAGGCACAGGTACAGATCTTTATTCTGTAATTTACAACAGAATTATGTACAATTGGACACACTCCTGACCAGCACTTACCCAGATGACCACCTGTTATATCCAGTAGCTAATCCTTGTTTTAAAACATATATCCTTAGAAACAGCGGGTATACACTTACAGGATTCCTGCTAACAGAAGCCTCACCTCATCCCATCCCTTCAGCAAGATGTCAACAGAACAGGAAAGCTCTGAGGAACATCAGCATCTCAAAAATGCAAGAGGAAGGGAGGGGAGATTGTAGATCCTGGAGGAGGTCAGGGTGAGCCCAGCAGCCTGGGGAAGGAGAAGAGAACAAATGAAAAGGGGACACAAAGCCCACTGTCAGCCTGAGGCATGGTGAAGCAGGAACACAGATGATGTAATTAGCCTAAGACAGCACAGCGTAGCAGTAGCAGAGGAAAGCATGCAGGGAGGCTGACTCCCAGTTTCATAACTCAGGAAAATATTTTCTCTGGCTTGTTGAACAGGCAGTTTAGAAAGGAAGAACTGCTCCTGTTGTTGAGCAATAGTCAAAATTCACAGCCCTTGTTTGAGTGGGAACTTTTCCAGTTACTTGTCACTGAGTAAATACACTCTTTTTCATCATATCATGAAATCATAAACCAGCTTGACGTAGAAACAGAATCTTATTTTTACCCTTTAAGAAAATTAGTCTTTAAATAGACAACAGCATGTGAAACGAGATAGGAGGCCAAGTCTACAGAGCAAAAACACACTCAGAAACTTTCTTACCCCTTTGTAATTAAAACATTACTTCAAGTAAGAGGAATAATATAGCTAGCATGTGAGCCTTCAGTTTGTGAAACCTGCAACTATAAATGTCTTAATCTGTGGTTACAGAAGGGAAAACTATTATTTCTGTTCTGATAATGCCCGAAGCCTCTGTAGGAATACTTAAAGTGTTTGGTACTTTACAAACAAAAGGATGTGTTTTGCAGAGGTTGTCTCCATGTTGCTAATGTAAATTTACCTTGCAGGTACATCCTGCATAATTACATGCAGATTTAAGGAACTGATGTATGGGCCTGATTTTTATACACCAGTAAAATTTATTGACTTTGTCTTCCATCCTGCTACTTAATATGACCCAGAGCTCATCACTGTGACTTTTTTTTAATGTGAGCACATCATGAAGTTCTTTGGAAATCCCTACTGCATTAAATCTCTATTGCTTCTTGGTCCAAAACAAGAGATATAAGTATTTCTTTTTATGAGTTGAAGTGTGTTCTTACAGTGATTAAATCCTACAGGGTCTTTCAGCATTTATTTCTTCATTTGTTGTCAGCCCCCAATAAACATGGAAAAGATGAGCTCAAGTATATTTGTGTTCATATTTTTAGGTGATTCTGTAAACTTGAAGTGCATTAAATTGCAGGATGGTGAGGGAGTTGGAAGGAAGAGGAAGCTTGCTCTTGAGTTAGCCAGACAGGAATGCTTTGATCTCCAGGTTTGTCAGCTGGGAACCTTCTCCAGTGCAGAGTTGGCATCTGGTGTGATGGATGGCTAGTGGGAAGTGTTGTCTGCCTGGCAAGCTCAGACTTTTTCCCTTCCTGAACTCAGGGTGCAGCAGAATAAAGAGTGAGTCTGTATTTGAGGTGATAAACTTTGGCTCCAGAGTCATGTCCTGCCTGTCCTGAAAACCTGTGGAGGAACGTGTGATGCTCTTCTCTGCAGACCTTCTCTCCATGACCTATTTCTGCTGCATTTGCCCCAGACTGCTGTGCAGCCTGTCACTGACCGTGGGGGAAGTTGGAGGCCAGGTGCTCCAGTTCTGCTTGCTACTCAAAGTAGTTGGGAGGAGGTTGCAAGAGCAATGCTGTGTTGCTGACAGACTGCTACTTCAAGGTTCTGCTCTGACTGCACTATGTTTAGCTCTGAATTGTGCTTCTGGCTCTTTGTCTGCAATTACAGCTCCCCCAAAGCCTTCCCTGGGGGCACAGGGGTTGGTAAATGTGTACATCAGCCTGGAGTCAACACAGGCAGTACAAGTGGTAAATCCACCTTTTCGTATGGATGATTGCTTTCTTGTTTTTCACAGTTTATTGTTGAAGAAATGCTCTGGTTTCTTAAAACAGAGAAGCTGTGGGCTTATGAGAGTTATTAGGAAGAGGCCTGAGTGCTGAGAGATGCGCGTCATGCTTCCTGCATGAGCTAAGAGGATTAGGGTTGCTGGTGTGCATGATGTACAGAAGTCATTCATCAAAGCTGCCAGCCTTGTGGCTATTCTGAGTTGAAATATTCAGACACCCTGCAGTGTTACCTGTATGTCACTTCTAAGGGGAAGTAGAGCAAGGATGGAAAAAGAGAATCTGACAGCGGTTGTTCTCTTACCCCTGTTCCTCTATGTGCATCCTCCTAGCTGTTCTACGAATATATAGACCTTCATTTGCCCCTAAACCTAATACACCTGCTCTCTGTTGGCAAGACACATTATTTGTAAGTGCTTATCCCAACGCTATGGAGGATTTTGGGTTGGAACAAGGGGAATTAAAAGTGGTAAACTTGCAAATTTAAAAACAGTGTGTAGATGAAGATTTGTTGTGATGTTATGTTCTCTGATGGAGATGGTGCACTCCTTAAATGAGAGTGCCAGTGACTGTAGCGTTGACTTGTTGTTTTAGTCTCCAAAGTGATGAAACTTCCTTTCTTTCCTTGTTCGGGGTCTGCACAGCAGAGACAACTGTCTGACTGAGCAGCTTGTGAAGTCACCTAGAGATGCATGTGTACCTTACTACAGAGAGCAGTGAAATCCCAGGGAGGCTGACACAGCCTGAAGGAAGCTGACATGGAAGAAGAATCTGAATGTCATTCCATAGAGTCCCTGGCACCAAGCTCTTTTGCCAGCTTTCAGTTATTAAGCTCTTCTAGCTGGACTGCAGCAAGAGCTCCATCTCCATGCATGGTGACTTGGGGGCAGAGTCATACTATGGTCTTGTCACCCTTTTCCAAGTGGCTGTCATGGCAGGAGCTTTGTTCTGCACCTGGGAAGCAGCATCCAGTCCTTTATGGACAATGGGCTTGCCCTAGCAGCCCTTTTCAGAAAGAGGCTGTATCTGCTCAGGCACAATTTTATAGCCCCAGTTCTGTAGCTAAATTAGCACATGTAGGATGGAGATGAATCATTGGGAGGCTCTGCGCTGAAGCAAATGTCTTTGCACGAAAAGATTGTCTCTAATGCTTTGCTGAGCTGTGTGGATTTCCAGATGATATTATTATTATTATTTAGATTCGGTCTTTTTTTAAAAATCAATTTTTGAATAGCGCAGAAAACAATTTCCTCATGAGAATTGCTCAAAAGCAAAAGGTCAGTTTTCCAGAGGCATATGTGTGTTTTGCATGTAAATGCAGGAGTTGACACAGAGACTTTCAGCATCTCATTAGCTGGGTCACTTGCTTATTGACTTTTACTTACAGAAAATAGATTAAATATCTTGATGATTTTAATGGAAAACATACTGGGCTATTTTCCCTTCTTCAAACACAAAATTTCTCCCCTTAGAAATGGAGGATTCTGACACCAAATACTGCTAATGCTGGAAGGGACAATTTACTTGCAGATAGTGAATGTTGTTTGTAGACATGCCCTTGAACTGACCAGAAACCCTGGAGAGAAACCCTGGAGAGAAAGATGTGAAGGCAGATTGCATTAGCAAGAATTCCTAGCTCAGGTTCCTCCTATGAGACTATCCCAAAACAGCTTTCTTGGATTTAGCTCTGGAGATCACTCTGCTAGTAATGGAAGTTGTGCTGACATAAATCTATCTGTGCTACTTTGTGAAGTTATCTCAGATAAATATTAACAGCTATGCCTTCAGCCAGATGTGTACAGCCCATATTACAGATGATGAATGAAGCCACCATGTTAATGGTTGTCTCCAGCCTGCTGGGTATGTTCAGTATCACCTGGACTGTCAGGAGCAGCCAATCTGCTCTGATGTTTGAGTGTGGTAAAACATTAATAGAATTAATAGAAAACTGGAGGTGCAAGAAAAGCTGCTGAAGAGAGAATTCCCCTGAGAAAGAAACAAGTGTGTTCAGTCCCACAGCTAAATGAATAATGAGCAAAGCACTGTGTGAGCTGGTGCTGTATGGTACTGTTTCAGCACGTCTGCTGTTTTAAGGGTTTTTTGTTGATGTTGGTTTTAATGATTTTAGCTACAAAACCTTTTACCAGTGTTTGGGAAGTTTTGTGGGGTTCTGATGATGCTGGCTGGTAGATTATAATATCTCACCATGGAAATGAAGTACATAATTAAAAGTGTCAGCTCTGCCTGCAGTGGGCTTTTTAGTCTCTCATTCACTTGTTGCAGCTTGAAGGCTCAAAAAGATGGTAAACAAATAAATACATTCAATTAAATGTGGAGATTTTTTTCTTCTCACTGTGGTGTAAATCCCCAACAAGCTGCGCTTCATGGAAGTCTTCCACAATATATCACACGTGCTCATTTTCAGACCAGTGCTGCTGATGGATCAGTCATTGGGTAGGACACAAGACCTGGCTGCTTGGACCCCTGAAAATGTCCAGAACTTTACCTGATTTTATGTGGTGTCAGATCCTATGTAGTAACCTGCTGAAATACAGCCAAAATCCTTTACCCCTGGCTTGTCCCACTGGTATTGTTCCGGGCCTACCTGGGGCTGCCCTCTGACCTGGCACACAGCACCATCACAAGGAGCAGGAGACCATCTTGTGCTGGATAGGAACAAGAGAACTACACTAGGTTGACATGCCAGACTTGGCTTTCAAGGTTCTTGCTATCCTACTGAAGAAAGTGAGGTAGGAATCTGGATCCAGTATGTAGTGTGGAAAGAACAACTGCAGGAAATACTTTGTTGAATGTTACCACTTAGTTTAAATTTTACTGCTTGGTTTGCTGAGCAACTTCTTTATTTAACTTGTCCAACTGTAGTTTTTTTTCTGCCAGAGCAGCCTGGGACTGAAGCTGGCCTCCCTTGACCAGAGCCAGCATGAAGCAGCTATATGCAGGTTGCTCAGGGGTAGGTGAATGCAGCAGTCCTCTTCCATTTGTCCTTGGGCTATGCTGGATTCAGCTCTATGTTCTCCTTCACAGAATCACAGAATCATCAAGGTTGGAAAAGACCTAAAAGATCATCCAGTCCAAATAGAGCAAAGTCTATCCTTGTGGATAGACGTTGGCACACAATGTATGCATTGCTTTACTGCTTTGACGAAAGCCATCTTTTTAACACTGGTAAGGGATGAGGCCTTATCACTGAAACTGTATGACATGGTTGTTGTGCTTATGGTCGTTACACACCAATGCGAAGGCATTGGTCAGTGCTTACACATGGATCTTGAGTAAGTGCTGTCAAATCATACTTCATTAAATAGTTTGGAATAAATGTAACTGTGAAATGAAGATTAAAGCGTGTGCAGCTGAGTTGCTAGGCAAGAGTGCATATTAGCATCTAGTAAAAATTCCCATAGATGCACGGGCTGCTGAGAATCAGACACCCATCTTTAGAAGAGCACTCCTCAAATTCTTATTTCTAATATAAAAAGCCAGTAATCTATGTTTTTTTCTTTGTAACTTCATCAGCTGTCTCTGAGTTCCAAGCGAGTCCACAGTATGGATTGTTTGGCTAATTTAGACAGAATTCTTGTGCTGAACTTTTCTAAAGGAAAGTAAGATTTATCCACCAAAATAAAAAATGCAAACATCCTACTTCCTGTAAGGTACTGTCCAGAGCTGCAGCTGCTATAAATTAGGATGACTCCTTCGGCTTGACAAAGTAGAGTTGTCATTGGAGGTCTGGTTGCTATTTTTTAATAAACTGAATGAAATACATGCAGCATAATGTACTGCATTACAGACCTGGATACTTTGCTGCCCAGTTTCTGCAGAATGGCAGTATCTGGAATAAACTGCAAAAGAGAATTTTTATATGCACTCAAGCACTGTCAAGCTTCCTTGACAGGCTTGTCATGAGGCTGTCAGACTGGCTGTGGTTTGAAGATGGTCCAATGCACATGTTTTTTACAGGCCATTAAGATCAGAACTAATACAAAAGCTGATTTTCCAGTAGGCTGGATAAGCTCCAGTGCTTTCAAAGCTTAGATGAGGGAACTTAGTGTGAATCAGAAATTTTGAAGAAATTATTTTGGGAAATAACAAGACGTTGTTTCTAGATATTTTTTCCCCCCAGTTCATTGTGTTGCTCTTTACTCTTTGAGAAAGCTGAAAAAATTGTTTAAACTGTCTGTCATATTTCATCAATTGACACTTGTTCTGAAAACATCATGATTTTTTTGATGAATGTTTATTTTCTGACAGAAATCCTCCATCAGCATATTTTGACTTTTTCTAAATAAGACTTCAAAATCTTGTTGTGTACTTTTGGAGAGTAATTTCCTAGGAATATAAAACAGTCTTTTCTTGCTTGGACTTAGGATGATGGAATTAATTGGGTTTTCAGACCTTGCTCCCATATATCAGACCTTGCGCCATATATCAGAAGAGAAAATACTTCCCAATTTTCAGAAACTAACAGATTCTGGTTACATTTCCTTCTTGGATATATAGCTGTATATAATATACCTTTATACTTGGATCTGTCAAGGCAATGAGATATTTTTATCATGAACCTCAGTGACAGGGACAGTACCTCAACAACTTCCCTTGGGCAGCCTGTTCCAGGGCCTCACCATGCTTTCTGGGGGGAAGTTGTTCCTAATATCCAAACTGAACCACCCCTGGTACAACTTAAGGCCATTCCCCATTCTCTCTAGTTCTGTCACTAGTTACACAGGAGAAAAGGCCAACCATCACCTTGCCACAACCTCCTTTCTTTTTTCTTTTTTGTTAAGACCAATAAGATCTTCCCTGAGCCTTCCTCTTCTCCAGACTGAACAATCCCAGTTCCCTCAACCGATCCCTGTAGACTTGCTCTCCAGATCCTTCACAGCTTCGTTGCCCTTCTCTGGATGCTCTCCATGGCCTCAGTGTCTTTCTTGTAGTGAAGGGTCTGAAACTGAACACAGTACTTGAGGTGCAGCCTCACCAGTGCAAGTACAAGGGAATAATCATGTTCCTGCTCCTGCTGGCAGCACTATTTATGATACAAGCTAGGATGCCATTGATCTTCTTGTCCACCTTGGCACACTGCTGGTAAAAGGTAAGTTAACTAATTAAAAATGTGCACTCAAATGCCTCTATGTTGTGAACCTGACCAGGCAAATAAAGAACAAGCAGTCAATTCACTGGAAATTCTTAGGTTTTTTTTCCGAATTTCCCCTCAGTAGGAAGGCAAGAAACACCAGTGAGATTGGAGCAGTGGTAAAAATACAAATGGTAGAGCCCCATTCAAGAGAAACACTAGAGGGACTCCCTGAAGGATGGTTATCTGGATGCTTCCTTCACATTTTTATCCTCAGTATGTCGGACTTCTTTCTGCAGTGTGTGTGTTTGCTGAGAAGCTGGGCATGCAGACCAGCCAAGCTGCTGTAATGTGCCCTGAGCTGAGCTGGAAGGTTCTGCAGTGCACGGTTGAAGCAGGGCTCCAGTCTCCATTTCACTTGTGCCTCCAGGTTGTATTACAAATGGCGTTCCCTGCTCAGCATCTCGATTTACTCAGAGTCTGACCTGATGATTTAAATAGTGATTTCCCTGCTGGTTGGCTTTGGCAGTGATGTTACTTTTGAGTGCATAACAGAAAATGGAACCAATCTGGTCAAAATTAGATCGCGTGACAGCGATGACTTGCAAGGTGACTGCTGCTGATTGCATGTGCCAGTTTTTCCTGTAGTCAGGGTGAGAAGGAGGGAGGAAAGTGCATTTACACATTGTGTTGTAACAGAGGTAGATTGTGTTATTTTCCCTGTTCTGCAAAATGTGACATAAAGCAAGCCCTGAGTGCTAGTGATGATCCCACCTGGGTGAAATTAGACCACTGGGTCATGTAGCATGTTGAAAATCAAGAGCACTTCTGTGCTCTGACCGTGTGGTATTGGAAATATTGATTTTTAAATAATAATAAAAAAAAGGCAAATATATTCTCAATACAGCAACTTAAATGAAGAGGAGAGAAATCTAAATTTGGTACATGGTCATAATCTTATATTCCTTCTGAATTTCTGGAAATTAGTGTGGAATTTTTGTTCTAATTTATTGAAGTCTCATTAAAAGAGAAGGAAGACTTGACAAAGGAACTATTTTATTTGACTGAATAAAACTTTGAAAGATGAACAGTGTATATGTACATCTTTGAGATTGTTTTCTATCAGTGTTGTCTGAGTAATTGCCATTGAAGTGTCCCTGCCTGTAGCAGGGGGGTTGGAAGTAGATGATTTTAAGGGTTGCTTCCAACCCAAACCATTCTATGATTCTAAGTCAAAGTAGAAGTGCTTAAAAAGTTTGAATGCAGTATTTAGGTTTCTTACGCAGTTTGCTCTGTATGTGGGATATATTTGTGAACTTAGAGGATCATATTTAAATAATTTATTCTAAAGTAGTCGTTAGCTCTGCAAAACCCAATTCATGTTAAAAATTCAGTTTTCTCCCTACGGAAACTCAGTGTCACTCTTGCTTTATTATATATCAGTAAATTATGAATCAAATGTTCTCACTTTACCAATAAAGGCTTTTTTAAAAGACAATAAAATTATACAGTGGCTTTCAGAATTATATTTAGTCAACTATTAAGGTGATGATTGAGTCAGAAAGTGATTCAGCTTGCTTCTTGTGCTGTGTGGGTTCTGCAAAGCAAACAGGTTACCAGTCTTGCACATTTATTTCTAGGAGAGCAGACAGGAGATGTGTGCAGGTGCAGCAGATCTGCTGGGTAAAAACTAAAGCTTCCTATCCAATCTATCTGGCAATTTTCCATAATCACTTTTCAAGGTAAACTTGTGCAACTTCTAAAGATTTAATAGTGTACAAAGTTACTTTTTTTTTTTTTTTACTTCTGACTGTGCTTGACTTCCTAAAAATGGAGTCCAGCACAGACCTGTTGTTTGTATGCACCTGCCTTGGGACCAGCATATTTCACTTCATAAGTCCTAATGCTTTATGAATGCATTTTGGTTGCTGTAAGCAAGATTTGAAATGTTATCACTCAACCCCACCTTCTGCTTCTAAAGGAAAGAACTTAAAAGCTGCCTTCATGTCCTACCTGGAAGGGTTGCATGGGCATTGGAGGTAAATTCACACAGCTACTCAAGGCTTTCTGTACAACTGGGAATGCACAGTGTGTTGTTATCAGAAAGCTATATCTCTTGTAGAACATCAAAACTTGATTAAGTTGTGGGGAAGGAGGAAGTGATGAACTACTATAAGTAATTCATGCACAATCATTTGTAGAGCATTTTATGTCAACTATAGCAGTCTAGTGTGCACTAGCAGAATATAAATCTCCTGACAAAAAGAAAAGAAATCTTTATATAACATACTTTACTATTGCAGTCGCAGTTCAGCTTAAACAAGTATATTTATCCTATCCCCACAGTTTCCAGTTGATAATGAAAGCTTTTTATCATTTAAGCTGAAATTTTCTGCTCTGTCCTTATCACATCATGATTTGTAGGGAGTCTTGTGCTTTCAGCTGAAGAATTTCATTTATAGTTTCCCAATCTTGCAAATTAAAATTGGAAATAAATTTTAAACTGTAAGTTGCCTTCTCCATTGTCCTTGGAAAAAAATCCACTTTATTGTGTTTTTGTTTTTTTCTTTCCTTTTTTTTTATTCTCTTCAACCTGAAGATTTTCTTTTTGTTGCTTTGTTGCCATTTCTGCTCTACTTCTAGTAGCTTGAGTTCACCAGCCTGTAGCCAAACATTAAGGTGTTAACTATCTTTTGAGAGCAAGTTTGTGTGGTTCCTATGCAGTACTGTTCCATGCAATATTTCTGTAACCCATAGTTGTTGTTGTAACTAAGAATGTGAACTGAGATACAGGTGTATGGAAAAACGCGACCTAACCAACACATCGGTGAGTCTTTGAAGCTCCAGAGGACAGAATGGCAAACTTCTTGCTCTGGATTCAGCTGATGCTGAGACCTAAGGAGCCACACAGTACAAGGAAGACTGTTTTGTATTTAATAGAACTTCAGATGAAAATCTGTGTGCTTTCTGCTTTTGATCAGGAAGAGCACTGTTCAGTCAGTCCTAAGCCTGTCAGTTAAACTAAGGCAGAGTATTTACTGAATCCAGCTCTTACTGTCATGGTCATAACCCTCATCTATCTTTTGCACAGGGATGTAGAGCTGCTCTTAGCATTGCCCTGTGCTTAGGTTTGCCTGTGCTGCCCCTCTCAGGTGCATTAATTTTATATGTTTGGCAATTGCACAGCTTTCTTAGGAGAACAGGAAACATCCTTATCCCTATAGTCTTTACCTGGTGACTCAAGCACTGTCAACGTGGGGCATGAAAAGCACTACTTTTAAAATCGAGCTTAATTAATTTATGGAAGGGATTAGAGGAGAAAGGGCTGTAAGGATTGGTGTCTGCATCCCTGGTGTTGCAAGCTTGATGTTCCTAATTCAGCTTAATGTAATTTAGTGTCTGACTGGATAACCTTGTTATGCTGCTACAGGGCTGCCAACCCTTACTGCCTCCTTCCCACTCTCACTACTTAAGAAATAAAATAAATACTTGAAACTTGCAGCAAAAGTGCAAGATCATTTAAAAGCCGGGCTAATGACCGCAAGGGACTGCAAAGCTTGCTGCATTATGTGAGGAAGATGACCCAAGATGTGCACTGTAATGCTTAAGAGTATTCCATATGATGTGGGATGGTGAAATCAGTCATGTAGAGAAAGACAAAGAATATAGGGGGTGAAGATTCCTGAGAGCTGTCAATGGACGTGCTTCTAAAGGAATTAGCTGTCATGCCATCACTTTGGCCTTGTTTTCCAAGTGTCCTGTCTGAATAGCCATTGCTTTAACTATCACGGTTGTATCTACATAGATTCATTTTCTTGTGGTATACAAACTAGCATACTGACCTGAAGTAGTCATGACTGAACTCTGTGCACTTCCATTACAACAGAAGACAGGGAGTTAATTCACACCACTATATGATAATTCCAACCACTCAGGTTAGTCCTGCTTTGTTGATGAGTCCTTGCTGATGTTGATCTTTGTTGATCAGTCCTTGCTGATGTTGGTTGAACATGCCTTGTGAGCTTGCCTTCCCTTCCTACTTTTGTCCTAGGTCCAACAAGAAAAATGCCCTTGACTGCCAGTGCCATGGACTTTTTTCAACTCTTTGTCCCCGACAACGTACTAAAAAACATGGTGGTACAAACCAACATGTATGCCAAGAAGTACCAGGAGAGATTTGGTAGTGACGATACCTGGATTGACGTCACTTTGACAGAAATGAAGGCTTTCCTAGGCTATATGATATCGACCAGCATCCACCACTGTGAGTCTGTTCTCAGCATATGGAGCAGCGGCTTCTATAGCAACAAGAGCATTGCACTTATCATGACACAATCACGGTTTGAGAAGATCCTGAAGTACTTCCACATTGTGGCCTTCCGCTCGAGCCAGACAACACATGGACTGTACAAAATCCAGCCTTTCCTGGACTCTCTGCAGAATGGCTTTGACTCTGCTTTTAGACCTTCACAAGCCCAGGTAAGAGTTAATCTCTTCATGAGGAACATAACCTACATTCTCTGGGTTGTATTGCTGTGTCTGAAAATGCAGAGCACAGCTGCCTGTGAAAAGAGCTAAGGATTCACACTCCTAGGGACTGCTAGGAATGACCAGCCCGACCTCGTTGGTAGGTGCTTGCCATATGGTCCAGGCCCTCCTGGGAAGTAGCAGCAGTACAGCTATTTCCCCACAAATGGGTAAAGAGCAAATAAGTAGGGGATTGGTGACTTTGCTTACTGCTGTTGTCAGTTGCCCTCAACAGCACTGCCTGTGCCTTGTGCCGGTCCTGTTTTTTGATGATGGGTGATGCTCCTGTGGAAGCATTTATTGCTGTGTGTGTTTCCAACCAAATTGTCAGTGAACTGGAAGTGTTTCTAGACTACCAGAAATAAGCAGGTCTCTAATATTCATCTCTAGGTACTAGTATGTGCATAGCAGAAAGCCATTTTGGAGGGAGGCTGCTCTGAAGACTGAGCAAACAGTGTAAGGAACTAAAGATAGAAGTGTGTGGAGCTAGTAGTTGTCTGACTGCAGCGTATAGTTGAAAAAATGATTTTAAGTGCAAAAAAAATTGTTCTTAATGTTTACCATATGCTTGTTCAAACTTTGTTCTGCCACAAATAATCTCCTTTTGGAACTGCTGCTATTGGTCACATTTGAAAGTTTGGAAAGAAAATGGAGTAACAGTAAAATATATGCATGAAATATCTTCTCAATCAGATCTCTATTTTCAGGATATACACTGAGTTCACATAGTCATAGGGAAATGTTGTTAGGTGCACCTTCTTCCCATTTTTGTGTTGAAACATTAGGCTTTTGTTCCCAGCATACAAAAAATGGAGACATAGATATACCATATCAATGGAAGTATGTCTAAAAATATGATTAGCAGTGATCAGGGAGTAATCAAAGTTGTTTTTTTTCTATTTTACAGAAAATAAAAATCCTATCTCTGTAATCCAGGACAGCTCAGCTTCCTGAAAAGCAATAAATGTAGAGAAGGGAAGCAGAAGTGGTTTTGCTAAGCCATGCCAGCAAGGTGCATTTCCATTAAGACAAAACAGGCAGTTAAATACATGGTATTGTTGGGATGAAACTCTCATTAAGATATGAAATCTAATCCTTATGGACACTAACTTCAATGGGTATAAGATAAAGGGTTCAGAAATGCGATCACAGTGTCTAATTGTAAATGCTTATAATGGTGCTCTGGGACATGGTGAGAGTGCAAATCCATTAAAGAATAAAATTTGATTTGCATGTATATCCTTTCTCCCTTCCCCTCTCCCAAGCAAGGTTTGAGAACTGAATTGATAAGTCCCATTTGCAGTGATAAAACCTCTAAATTTCCACAAGCAAAATATGTGCTTGTATTAGGCTTGGTAAGGAGATGCTACTTTAAGTAAAAAAAAAAAAAAAAAAAAAAAAGGAAGAAAAAGTGATAATCCAATTTTCTCCTTTCCCTTCCACTTCTGTGCCCCATTTCAGTGTTTACGTCAGTGATTTCTATACAATGTGTCGGTGGTATTGAGTGGAACAAAAAGCACTAAAATAACACTTCAAAAATAACTCAGAGAAAGAAAAAGGGTTTGAATTTGTTGTTAAAAATAGTCTGGTGTAGCTTCAGTAGCCTACTGGGGGATGTTCCAGGCCTCCTTTCCAGAGCAGCCTTGTTCTCAATGCCGTTTGGGATGTAATCAGGAGTAGCTGCACACTCCCTGTCTCAAGAGATGTGGATCCCATCTGCTCAGAACCGCAGGAAAGGCTCTGGAAATTAGATCCTGAGTACAGATTAGCAGACAGCAATAACCATCAATCCCAGAATGACAGACCCACTGAGGTTAGAAATAATACAGCTTCACAAAAACAAAGGGAAAACACGAGGAAGGGCCATGCAGATGGGTTTTTGGATGTGCTGCCTATGAAAGCATTTTGTCAAGAGGTGCCCGGATTTCTGTGTTAGTAATACATGGAATCCTAAGTTTAAAATGCATCTGTAGCTTAAGGGGCACCCGTGTTTTAAACAAGAGACTTCTGATATCCAGATGGTTTGTGCCAGGGCTGCAGTCAGTCCTCACGCTTTAGGCTAGTGTTTTCTAAGTGTCATCAAGCAGAGGAATGACTTGCTCCATTCTGTTGAATGCATTGAGACTGTTTGGGCTTCTGGGTAGTCTTTTTACTGACTTTCTTCTGCTAGCAATGTGGGTTGGGACAATGCCACGCTTAACACACTCCTATGGACACTGTTGGCAGTCTTGGTGCCAGGCAGTGTGGCATCCACCTTCGTTGTTATTTCTTCTGTAGCTTTGATCTTTTCATTTTGGAGAGCTAGAAAAGACTCTTAAAATGGAGTTTCTATCAGAATATATTGAGTTGGGTTTTTTTCTGCAACCCTCCAAAAAGCGTGCATGCAAAAATGACACGGAGCTTTTTATGAAAGGGAACTGAGAGGAGAAAAATATCTATGCCAATATACTAAAACAAAGAAAAACATCTAGCGAGTTATAATTATTTTGCTAAATATACTGAGCAAACAGATGGAAATAATTACTTTCTAGCCTACAAAGGCACTGAAAGTCCAGAACATTTTAATTGTGTATCAGCAGTGCAAGCTTCAATTTTGGAAATAAAAGAAATAGTGTTCTGACCTAGATTGTATGATGGGAATAATCTGTGCATCCTATCCCTCCCTGACAATTCATGTATAAATTACTGCTGCCTGTACCTGAACAACAAGAGGTGAATTTAGGGGTTCAGTTCCTGGAATCGGTATCTTCTCCTTGTTGCTTGGGTCCCTGTAACTTTGTAGCCAGGCTACTACCTTCAAGTGAAAGCCTGAGAACAAAGAAGATGCCCTGAGTGAGCTCAGAAAGTGTACTGAAACAAATTCAAGGGTACTCACCTACCAAGGGTATAGACTGAATTCCAGAAAGCAGAGGAGCTTGAAAAAAATAACATTACTGCTTAAATATCCTTCTGTGCCTGCTGAGTATTTATATGCTTGTCAGCAGGATGTGGCTAGACGAGATTGCTGTCTCCTGACCAGCATGGGAGAGGTCAGGAGCACAACTCTGTGCACTCTCCTTATCCTCCTTCTTGGCATCTTGGAACCAGATATTTCTGCATCCACCCAGTGAAAGCAGCTGGGAGCAGTTAAACACGTTTGTGTAGCTGACTAAGGTCCTTACTTCAGGCAGTAAAGACTCCCTGGCAAAAACAGACATAATTCTAACCTCACGCTTCAAAGGCAGTGCCACTCTAATTTGGCTAGTTACTAAGGGGCTTGCTGACTTTCATTCTTGGTGGTATCATAGTTCTTCCAAAGCAACTCACAGCATTAGGCAGCAATTTCTCTGAAAACATAGAGAAGTTAAAATAGGCTGATTAAATTGTAGTTATTTTGTGTCCACGTGATTAAATGTTATTTGGTACCTGGTATTTCTGAATTAAAAGATTTTGTTCAAGTCATAGAATCATAGAATGGCTTAGATTGAAAGGGACCTTAAAGGCCCCATTCAACTCTGCCTTGAATGCCCCCCCCATAACAGGGCAACCTGTTCCAGTGCCTCACCACCAACTTGAGTAAAAAAAATTTCTTCCTAGCTTCCAACCTATATCTACTGTCTTCTTGTTAAAAGCCATTTCCCCTTGTCTTATCACTGTCAGACCATGTGAAAAATCAGTTCCCCTTCTGCTTGTGAACTCCCCTCAAGTACTGAAAGGCTGCAGTGACATGTCCATGTCTCAGTATCCCCATTTAGAAAAGATCCTTTGTGAGTAAAGATCCTGGTTGTAGACCAGGACTGCTCTTTTCTAGGGGTTCTGTGTGCATAGCACAAAGATCCTAAGTGTTCAGATGATGTCATCCAAGACATGGAGCAAGACAAAAGCAGGCAAAGTAACAATTAAAATATTAAACTTCTGATATAGATCTTGGCCAGTTGATTCTCTACTGAAGCCAGAATTTAGGGAGAGTTTGATAGCAGAAATTGATGAAGTTCTGTAGCTATTTTTAAATGACCTCCTGGCTGTGGTGCTTTAAGAAGTGATTTTTGTTTAGTTATTTTAAGAAAGTCAATTGAAGACTGAGCAAACAGGCAGAAAATCTTGAGAAGAGCTTGAAATCGTGGCTCCACTGGAGGTGGCTTTACTCCACTGGAGTTTACCTTTAAACAATGGCAGAGAAGGTCAGTAAAATATGGAAAGGTTGAACAAGACTTGGAAAATGACTGAGTCTTTCTGTAATACTGGAGGTAGAGAACCATTAGAGAGAAATACAGAAAAGAGACTGCCTAGTGTGATGGCCTGGCAGAATGGCTTCTCAGCAGGAATCATTAGAGCAGGATTGCCTTATGTTGAGGTCAGACCGTTGCAGGATGGCTCTAACCTTGTATGGAGTGGGTGGGTTGACTATGTATTGCAGAACTTTTACTAAGAAAGCATGGAAAAAAAATGGAGGCATTGCCTAAGTCGGAGCATCATGCAAGGAGCTGGAGGTAAAGACTGGCATTCGCATGCACAGGCCAGTGAGATCTACTGCAGGGGAAGGGGGATGCCTGATAAGACTGAAAAAGTGAGATAGCAAGGGGTTATCTTAAGGGAAAAGAAATGATCTCAAATGTAGCATAACAAAACTAGAACTGACAGATATCCAAGCAGAGATGTCAGATGCTAGGAGAAGATTTAGTTTAGGTGGGAGGAGCACTAGAGCAAAGAAGCAGAAAAGCAAGGTACTGATGCAGAAGCAATAGCTGAATCTGTGTACACAGGTGCAGTTCCCCAGGGGACTCTCTGTTCACAGCTGGATGGTACCTACCAAAAGCCGGAGACAAGGCAGGCTGAGGCAGTTCCTCCAGGGGACAGACTGAAGAGACAGCCTCTGGTAGGGATGGCTTTGGAAATGAGGGAAGATAACCTATAAAGGACACAAACAAGGCAGTGAGAGTCCAACAAGTCTGACAACAGTAGAGTTAGTGGCTCTTTGACTGCAGGCTATTTGGGCTGTGGTGAGCAGCATTGCGGAGTGGAAGGAACTTTAAAGGTGATCAAATAATGGAGAAGGAAAACACCCTCTGGGTAGTGACTGTCTACTGTGTTCAGCAAGGAAAGATTTTGTGAGATGGAGTAAAATTACTGGAGAGACAAGACTAAGATGGAACTCCCAATATTTGGAATGCATATACTTATGGAGAGGAAAATGAAATCTTAGCAAGACCTGTCAGTGATGAAGATGGCTATAAACAGAATAATAAACAGTGGATAGTTGAGAGGGAGTGAAACAGCTAGATGAGAAGCTCCTTAACAAAATGGGATATGAGAGAAGAAAATGGGAGAAATTTCTGTGAAGAAATCCACAAGGTAACTTGCATCAATAGAAGTGAGATAGGAAGAAGATGGAGCTTGGAGAGTGAGTCAAAGATGATGAAAAGGCTGCCAGGAATGTGTGTGGGAGTCAATTAAGCCTGAAAGTAGATTTTATTTAGGAAGATGAGAAACAGGAAAGAATATGTCATGGGGACAGTAAGCCCGCTTTTGGAAAAGCGAGCATTGCAGAGACAGCAAGAGTGTAGAAGGTGGACAGGAAATATTACTTTGCATGGAGATCTGGCAAAAACATGGTTTGAGTTGGAGGAGGGAAGATAAACAAATAGGGTTGACCAGGGGCAACAGAAATGACTTTTCTTGAAAGGAAAATATTCCAGTGCCAGGAGCAATGAACTGACCTCTCTGAAAGAGAGGTAGGGATCAGACGTCCCAGCAACAGGCATGATCCATGCAGCACTCTGCGTGCAAAGTCCTTTACAGCTACTGAAACAGTGTTTGCACAGTGGGGTGGCAACGCTTGTCTTCCCACTCTCTCTGGAAGAAGGAAGAAGCGCAAGCTCCAGAATTGCCACTTCAATTTCTCTGCCTGTCCATACTCCCTTGTTTCAGCAAGAACAAATCCCTATCTTGTTTCCGTTTGTTGTCCCTTCTCCCAGATATTCAATAGGAGCTTCTGTAGAGCTTTCATCTTTTGGAGAAATGGGAATGACTTAAAATATTGAGTCACAGAAAGGAGGGAAGTCTCTGGGAACTAGAGCAAGGCTGGTCTGAGCATAGAAATGGATAAGGGAAGCATGAGGAGATGTTTTCAGAATTCAGGTTTCCTTTCTGCGTTTACAGCTGACAGGTCTTACTCTGCACAGGAAGGTAGAAAAAGGGCAAAGGGTGTAAACAGAATGCAGTAGAGTGCTGTGAGGAGAACTGATGCTGTCATGCAGCATGACAAATGACCCTTAAAGCAGACTGTTCTTTCTGCTGCTTGCCATCCCACAGAAGCAGATATTACAGCAGTTGAACCGTGCACCTGGCTGGTAAGAGGGTCTTTCCAGAAGCTGACAAATTTCTACCAGTGTATCCAACTGCATCCCAATGGATGCGGTTCTCCTATCTGCTCAGAAGAGACAGAAAACCAAACAAAAAGAATAAGGACATGGAAAACATTTGCAAAACACTGTTAGAATGCCTTGAGATCAAAGTGTGAACATCCCAGGAGTCATTCAGGAAAGAAGAGCAGTATTTCTTGTGGATCTTGAGAGAGGAATGGGATTTTGCTCCAGTGAGGTAATGAGGAAGCTGTAGCTTTAAGAACAAATATATTTGTCTGCAACACTCCTTGCTTGCATCTGCATTTTGGTGTACAATTTGAACATTTCACAAGAGTGATTTCAGATGGTCCTGTGAATGTTTTATGAGCCGTTAAGAAATGGAGTATATATAAATGAAAGTGTGCCGCCACTGCGCAGAGAGAGCTCCGATGCCTATTTTGGGCTGCCAGAGTAATGTTCAACAAGCATCTTGCATTCAGAAGGGCAGCAGCTGCTCATCAGTGGTGCTTAACTTCTTACCTACCACTTCTCCTCTATGCAGATTTAATTCCCAGATTTAATGCAGCATTCTGCTCATTTTCACCACCAGATGCACGCAGATGTGCACATATGGAAAAGATCTGTCTAAGGGTGACAGCCTCTGCCTTGTGGATGTTTGTATCCAAGCCCTATCTCTGTGGGGTGATGGTTACTGGAAAAAAGTGGGGTTCTTTGGGTGTAACGCAAAGATGAGCATTATGAATCTGACTTATTTACGTAAGTCTTTGAGAGAATATGAATTATGTTCTTCTGGGATGCTTTCCCCTAAGGTACTAGATCGGGAGCCTCCAGTGCCTTATCATTTAGATGCAGTTGTCCAAGTTTGGTCAGAGGAAACCCTCTTTCCTCAGTTGAGACCTTTCAGCAGCTTGAGAGCATGTCTGGGAAGTGCCTTGCTAGGCAATCCACACACCACATAGTCAGGAATGTGTATGTAACTACCCTTAAGCTGCAAGAAAGTAGCAGTGCTTTTCCATAGGTAGGCTCTGTGGCATAAAAGCTAATCACTCTGGTACGGAATTAATGGCCAGAAATGTAGTAAAGCAGCTATAAGCAAGAGGATGCAGAATGCAAAAATTGCTTAGCTTTCATAGCTTTTCATTACTTCCTCCAGTCTATCTTGTCTTTTTCTATTCCTCTCTGTAGTCTTTTATGTTTCCATCTCCTTTTGTCAAATGTTTCAGCTCCTGAGGTAAGAGAGCCTTCCCTGAATCTGCCACCAGGAAAAATATTTTCTATTTCTTCACCACCTCCACAACTGGCAGCAAGTACCTTTTTCTCTCTTCACTTCTCTCATTCTTTGCGGTGTGTTTTCTGTTTGCTGTAGGAAAAGAGTACTTTACAACAAATTGTAGGGGGTGTTTGGGTGGAACACATTCTGCCATCCAAAATGAAGCAGATGATGAAACTTGGAGAGGCATGATGCAATTCCCCGACAAACCTCAACGCTGTCCCACTTTGGAGCATGTAGCTTATAGTGGTAGAGGGACACATTTTGGAGGGATGTTAAACTGTATCTCATCATGTGAAGCAGAGAGCCATGCCTTGATCCTTGCATATGGTCCTTGCAAACCTTGGAGAGCAGCCATGCACAGAAGTGTGCTTGTCCAGGCTTTTTTTTTTTGGTTGAATAGCAGCTCTGGAAAAAAAATAGCTTTTCTCCTACTGTATGAAATGTTGCACACAAGCATAAGGCAAAGATTGTATTTCCTTGGAAGACTTTAAAATGCTGTTTCTTTTCAGTAATCATGAACTCTTCTGTTTTCTTTTTTTACCTTTTCTGTCTAATTGCAGGTTCTGCATGAGCCCCTGATTGATGAGGATCCTGTTTTCATTGCCACGTGCACAGAGAGGGAGCTACGCAAGAGGAAAAAAAGGAAATTCAGCCTCTGGGTTCGGCAGTGCTCATCCACTGGTTTCATCTGCCAGGTGGGTTTCACTTCTTCAAACGTCTTGATTTGGTTCCTAGCTGGCCCTCAGATGCACTTCAAGACCGGAGGTAACAGGTGCTTCTATCCATAACCATGCCATGGGCTACAGTCAGAATACAGCAAAGATTCTAGTTCTCAGATACTTGATCCCAAGGAGGGTGATGACAAGTTCCTGATGCTCTGATTGCTTGATGATTTAACTGAGGATTCCTGTCTGTAACATGATCTGACTGGCTGCCATCCCTAAGCTAATTAAATTGAAAAAGAACGAAAGGGTCTGTTTGTACATCCTAAGTTTATTGAAAGGTCTAGGTACTGTGACTCTTGTCCTTTTTAATGGACCAGATTTTCTCAAAGTATAATACTGTCTGTGATAGCCAGCCGTGTCCAATAGACTAAGTCAGGATGGTATAAAGATGTTCATTTTTCTGTGAGAAACGTATTAACAGGGTTTTCTTTTACATCTCTTTTCATACCTTTACTTCTCTACCAAAGAAATTAAATCACATATGACCTCAAGATGAAATATGAGCTTCAGTGGGAGATGTGGTAAGGGATTTGTATTTAGGATTGCAAAGCACTGGGGACTACTCAAATTCTTAGATTCCTTATCTGCTGGTATGTTTTTGGGTACTCATCAAAATCTGCCCACTTATTTTGATACCTAGAGGTGAGGGGGCAGGTAGTTTCTGATATTTCTTTTTCCTGAGAGCTTTTGGTGTCCTGCATGCTCCAGGGCATGCTGGGGTGCCAGTAGAACTTGCACACAGTCTGCTCAGACTTGAATGCATATAGTGCTGTAGAGCCTGTGGATTTGCTGTAGTTGAACATTCACATTGAGCTGTGAATCACTGCAACATTTGAGTAGCAATGTAGGAGAAGTCTGTCTGAGAACAGATGTTTGCACTTCCAGCAATGCTTTTCACTGCAGGAGGAAAATGAGGATCATACATCTTCTGTCCAAGTTTTAAAGCAGTTGTTTTGTCCGACACAAAATAGATTCATGCTGTGAAGCATCCTTGGAAATTTCCACTCTCAAGTCTTTTTGAAAAACATTTGCTGTACAGAGTAGTGTCCTTTATCTCCAAGGTGAACTCCACCTGTCCCAGACACAGCTTATCACTCTGAAGTGTAATGGTGAATGCAGTGCTGAACAGTGAGTACAAGGTCTGCCGATCTCTCTTGCCATGTTTTCCACAGCCAACTACCACTGAACAAGTAAGTCTTCAGACAAGCCAGAGGTTTCAGATGCTGAGCTGTAATTACGTTGCATCTCCCTTCCTGTCCTTTGAGAGAGTAAGTTAATGAAATGTCATGGAAACAGAGTAGATGCTCAGCACCACTCTAATCCTCTTGCTCCATTAATGAAATAGATACTTAAGCTTCACTTGCATCCAAATGACTAGGATTTTCTTAACAGCCTTCTATTTTTGTTTCATGATTTGGCTCTGATTATCACAGTGATAAAATGATTGGGTGAGAGCGACCTTAGGGAAGTATGAAAAAGAATATACAGGAACATAAACATTCCTTCTAAAATGAAAATATCTAGTCTGAGGAGGAGGAAGGTCTTCAACTAGTGTACCCTTGAAATACTGTGTTCAGTTACATATCACTATTACAAAGGAACATAAGGCACCTAAAGCACTTGTTTGGTGGTTGGATTATTTGCTGTGCTAAAAAGAGCTTTTTATTTGTTTAAAATATTGAGAGAATTGATCTAATCAAGGAGATAATCCAGTGTTTAAGGACTGACTAGTTTGTCACTTGTCTGCTGTCAAAGAATTCACACCTACCTGGAAGTATGCACACATTTTTTAACACTCTGGATGAAGTTCCCCCCTCATCCTTTCTGCAGAACGACATCAGAGGTCGTGTTACTTGGGATAAAATATAACACTGAACACTTTACAAAATCAAGCTAAGTCTGAAAAACGTATAGCTGTGAAAGGGTGAGGCAGTCGTTGCAAAAGGGAACAATGTATGACCTGGGATGGAAGCAATCTCAAGAGGTTTGTGACACTCCTGGCCAAGGTCTCCTAAACCTAAGTCTGATGATAAAAACCTTCATTTAGGAAAATCTAGTTTTCCAGCTGTGTAAAGCGTTAGTTTGTTTTCCTTAATATAAAATTGGTGTCAGTGCTTTGAAGAATGACATATACTTACGCTACTCATTCTCTCTTGAGAATGCTACACTAGCACTTGCATTATGTTTCTCAGGACAACACAGGTAGATCCAAATACAATCGTATATATTGAACAATCAGCTCATTTTTTCTTTCCCTACATACCACTAAGATTCCTTTCAAACTAATATTTTAATATCTCAATTCCAAATTAAATGTCTGCAGTAGCTAAGGACCATTTCCTTTTTAGAGTATTTACTGAGTAAGTCTTTAAATCAAAGCTGTAGATGTGTCAGATTTTTTTTCTCAACAAGTCTGGAAAACTTGTTTGAAAAAGACATGCATAAATATGATTAGTAGATCTCTCTTTATATATATATTATATACATATATAAATAGAGCTTATAAAAAAACTGATGAGGGTTCCCAGATATTCAGGGTTAGTGATTTTGTGCTGACACATCATATTTTCTCTTTCCCAGAGTCGTAGAATCATTAAGGTTGGAAAAGACCACTAAGATTAAGTCCAACTGTCAACCCATCCTCACTGTGTGCATTAACCATGTCCCTCAGTGCCACATCTACAAGTTTTTTGAGCACCTCCAGGAAAGGTGACTCAACCTGAGGAGTCCACTCCATGTCTGAGAAGGTGGAGTCCACTCTACTCCCTGAGCAGCTTCAATTTCCCACCACTCTTTCTGAGAAGAAACTTACCCAAATATCCAATTCCTGCTTGTGTGTAGCACATAAGGAACAAATAAGAGTATTTCCTGGTCTTGTAGTTGAAGAAGAAAGCATTAACAGCTGGCGCCTTGCACAGAACACCATAGAGCCAGGCAGGATAGAGTATTTTGATAGTGCCTATTCCAGTACCACAGGCCCATGGCACAAGGACAACTGAAAAGGCAGTCCCTAGCCTAAAAGCATCATCAATCAACAAAAAGAAGGCAAGATATAGACAGTAGGGAGTACTGCAACAGTTTGGTTGGGCAATATTAATCTCTATGATAGGTGGTAATGGAATTAGCTCATCAACCTAATTATTTGCTTAGAAAACTATGAAATTAAGAAAAAAGGTGAGAAAAAAAAATTTTTTTGGATGTGTATATGTTTCGTGTTCATTATGATGAAATTTGTTGAGGCTATTCTGGGCAATCTTCCCTTCCTGCCTTCCATCCTGCCTCAACTCTACAGGATCTGCACTTGGTTCTATTTTCTATCTATACAGCAAAAACTTCCAGAAGTAATGCATTTCATTTTCATTAATATCGTTGTGAAGTGTCTCTGTCAGATTTATGAAGTTCTTTAGAACCTTGTACTGAGACTGAGCTTAAATTTCCACCTTCCTCTGCTCATCCCAAAGAAGGGATGAGTCAGAACAGATTCAGTAAAAGAACTGTGTGCATCTCTGCAGCTCAAGCCTTCCCACATTGCAGTATTTAATGAGTGTACACCAGACTGGGGCAGTTCCTAATTGAGAGGTAAGCAACAACTACCTGAAGAGCTACACTCTGCTGCCTGAAGGCACTCCACAGACCAATGACAGGGGTGGGAATAAACCTCAGCTCTCCTGACTCAGGCAGTGTCATATCTGCTGCCTTTTGCTGCTTTTTCTGCTTCAGCATGTCTTTATTACTTTATTGCATGTCTCTATTTCATCATTCAGTTGCAGCAAAAATAATGAAAACAATGCAAATATCACAGTTTTGTAATAAATGCTGTAGTTCATTCCCGATGCCAAATAGGGTGTGTACAGTTAGCTTGAGTATTTCATAGCCCTACTGATTTCACAGACTAAGAACTCCCAGAATTTAGGGAGACTGAGAAGATACCCCCAAACAGTTTATGATTTTGCAATGCATCGTGTAAGTGAATTCAGTCTCTGTTAAGTTATAACTGCTTTTACCCATTTCCTTTAGAAAAGGAAAAACAAAGAGTAAATATGCCTGGGATTAACGTGGTTCTCAAGGTCAGAATTGTGGGAGCATTAGCCATCTGTGCATTTGTTCAGCAAAGCTGCTCAGAAATGTTGGTGTTTCAGCCTATTTAAGTTCTGTTTTGAGATTAGCCTGAGCCAAGGGGTTTCTTTAAACAGCACCCTGATAATTTCTCTGTCACTGAAATAGTTGCATCTGAAATGCACAGATGTAGTGGCTGCTTTGAACAAGTTGTCAAGGTCAGGTTTTGTCTGGGAGGGAATCCCAGGAAATCTGATCGCCTTCATTTGCCGTTCACTCTTGGCTGGAAAATCCTATCTGCTGTCTCCCTTTGGCTCCCACCAGGCTCTGTCTTTTTAATGCATGTGATTCTGTGTTGTCAGCATTTGAGAATCTCAGATCTCAATTACAAGTCTCTAATCCTTTTACTCTCCAGTGTTATACAGAAAGGTAGTTTTGCAGATGTGTGGTGGGCCAGCCCCATTTGTTTGTCTAGAGTTCAAAAGCTTACTGTCTTTCTTATTTTCTTTTCCTATGAATGGGAAAAACAAACATTTAAATGTGATCTAATGCAGAGATCCCTCCCAGAGTTGGCCCATGGTCTCAGTTGTCAGCTGAGAGAGACAGTCTGTAGTGCGTGGGGATTTAATGATGCTGTTCACAACTCGCAGATCAGTGCTGGAGGATAAAAGCTATGGGTCTGCTTCACTCCCTCAATTAATAGGAACTTCCTCACACATCCTACCCCATATGCTAGGTGCTGTAGGCAGAACAATACGATAATCTTTCCCCTGGCAAGTTCAATATCTAAGCACGAGATGGAAGTGTAAGCTGCCATCAGCTCATCAGTTTTGTTTGGGTGCCTTTCAGTTGCCCAGAGTCTGCAGGCAGGATACGTGCAATGGTATTTGCTGGCTAATACAGGCTGTAGGCATCTAGGGCTAGCATTCTGCTTGGCAGCAACAGGCAGCTCCCAGTGAGTCCATGGCCATCAGCCTTATTTGTTCCTTGGAAATGAGTTGGGTCCATAGTGGGACTGAATTGCCATCCTCTGGTTTGTTTTTTTTCTTAAGATTTTATGCTTTTTATGTAAGTATTTTCCCCTTGAGCTACTAAATATTATCCCCTTAACAGTTACAAGATGTTAGATGGTTTTTGCTTATCTTGCATCACTTAAATACATTCTCACTTACATAACTTTCCTTTATACCTTCTTAAAGCTCAACTCTAATTTTCTCAGGAAAACAGAGCTAAAATTATGTCACTGTGTGGTAACATAGTGAGGGCCTAGTCATGGACTCAGCTAACAGCCCAATGAAATGGCTGTAGGTAAGAAGGTAGCCACACAAATGCACAGAATAAAAATTGATCAGGGAGGGGAAGGAGGGTTCATTGTTTTTAAGGAAAATGTTGAAGGAGGAATGAGTTCGTGGAGATTAGCAGTGTTTTCATACCCAAAAGGAGAAAAGCAGCATAGAAAGGAGCAAAAATGGCCTTGCTTGGCAACAGTAGTTGGAAGTCTGGCTTCTCAGGGAAACATAGGCAGGAAAAAACATAGGAAGAACTCAGTGGGGAATGCTAAACTAGAAATGCCCGTGTCCATTTTCCAGGCTCTCTTCTATTTGATGCTGTAAACAAGAGGGAGCTGGCAGAGTGCTGAAATAGTCAGAGCAAAGGATTATTAGGCCAGGCTGGATGGCCCCTGGGCAATCTGATCTAGTAGCTGACAACCCAGGGTCCCTTCCAACTCAAGCCATTCTATGATTAACCAGATACACTGCCTGGAACACAAGATGCACGTGAGCCAGGACCAAAGGAAAGAAGGATGATTGTGGTAGTTGAGATGAGAGCCCACGTGTACTTCAGCGTTTGAAAAAATGGGAAAAGATTTATCATAGAGGTGTTGTGGATAATGAATCTGCATTAAGTGTATCTTCCTGAGAGAAGATACAGAGAGACATCTATATTCGTTGATCCACACATTTACATTCACCATACAGATGAATATTGTGGTGTTATCAGTGATGAAGAAATTACTTGGAGGAAGGATGTCAGGGAGGGAAACTAAGCTTTTTAGCCATTTTGGACCTTCAGTATCAACTTTACCAGCATCTCTCTGCAGTATCACTAAGATCTTGGTAGAAACTTTGATGAATGTACATAGGCAAAACAAAGATTTGGCAGTCCACTGAGTTGTTAGCTGGATCTGCATGTTGATGAACTTTGAAGTCATTCAAAATAGGAGGCCAAGGAAAGAGATTTTTAGGCAGCCCCAGAAGCTATCTAGGGACAGCTTCATGTCCCTTGAAAGTATCTGAAATAGCCTTTGGACAAGTAAGAAGAGACTGAGAAAAGGTTAAAACCATTGAAAAGATCCAGTGTCAGTAAAAGCACCATAAGTACACCAGCAACCAACAGCTGTTGAGGAAGAACTGGACCTAAGAGCTGGCTGATAAGAGGGCATTAAAGAAGGGGAGAACATGGGCTGTAGAGAGTTTGTGGTAGGATTGGAGGGGAGGATCTCCCAGCAGTGATTAAAACAGTAACAGCTAGAGGTGGGGTTTTAGCGTAAGGGGAAGACAGAGTGAGGCAGGATCTAGAGAGCAGTGCAAGTGAGTATTTGGCTGGGAAGAACTACAGAAAAATGAAGTTAACTTTTCAATAGCAATTCAGGATCCAACGAGTATAACAGTACCATTCATTCTCTTGCATTTGTAAGTGTTATCTGTAAACTTGGCTCCTGTTTTGTCATTGTTTACTATCTACCCTTTATTAGATAACGTAGCCTTCAAAATCTTCCTCCTGCTTATTACTATTCACCCCTCTTCTCTTCCAAAGGTCACCTTTTTCATTTGAGGATTGTACCCTGAGGTGCTTTGGTTATATATGGATGCGAAGTATTTGGGATGTGCTATTTACAAGTTCTTTCAATCTGCGGTCTGAACTATGAATATTGACAGAATACCCAACATTTTAGTTTCTAGGGCACTTTCAAGTGTACAGCCAAGTAGAAGATTTTTTCTCTGATTGGCTTTTACCTCGTTTCTAGCAAGAACTTATGGACAATCCACATGACTTTTCCATAGAGAAAATTGCCAACACAAAGCAAGAAGAGTCTTGGTGGCTTGTAGCATGGATGTCTGCTCTGAGATCTTTTATTCTTTGGTATTCCTTTTTGTAGCAACCTTCTGTAGCCAAACATTTTATGTTTGAATGACAGGTGATTGATTTGCTTCTTATCTGACAACATGTGGAATCTCCTGCTCAGAAATGTGATGTCTTCTCTGTCTGCCTTTGTGTAGATAAATGGACTTTCCAAAACAGTTTGCAGTGTTTTTCTGGTTTTGTAAGAGCTGAACACAGTCTTAATCAATACCTTGTCACTCTGTCATTGAAGTCTATTAAGCGATACCTACTTTTGCTTCTGTGATCCAGAAGAAGTTGTAGTGGATGGGAACATGAGCCAGTGGCTGTGAAAGGTCTGTTCTTATTGTCAGTCTTTTAGGACTGTCAGAATGGTGCATGGAGACTAAAGGCGGAAGAGAGGAGGTTTTGAGGGATGAGTGAAAGGGTATGAGCTGGTATTGTGCACGTGGATTAAGACATGTTGGATTAAGAAGTATCTGGTGCAGCAGGGCTACCTTAGATAAAATGATGGCAGAACTTCAAAGTGTAATTGTTCCAGAAAAAGAACTGAAGGATGGCTAGAGAAAGCTCTTTTTCTGTTCTATCACTGCAGGATAAAGAAATTCAGCCTGTATTTGTCTTTAAGAGAAATGATGTTACATCTGCAGAAATTATCCCATTTGCTGTTGTAGACAGAATGGATCACTATCAACTAGAAAGAGCTACGCAGTAAATGTGATCTCTGCAGACATTTGTGAAATATTGCTTTGACTGTCACCTGCAGAAGCAAAGGGTGTTACTGCCAACATCTCCAACTGTTGTCCAGCAGCAGTTGTCAAGCCTGCACTTCTGACAGTGCTTTCCTGTTAAAGCACATCAAAGGGGCACAAAGCTCTGATGCAGTCCCAGGGCAAACCAGCGGCTCTGGTGAATGGTTTAACAAATATTTTTGGGGCAGCAGCTTCTGACTGTTCCTGTGAAGGCCTTACAATCAACTTCTGGCAATTCTGTGCTTTGTCTGCAGACTGCTAGATGTTAAATAACTCAAGTAATTACAGAAGGTGAGGAGAATGCTGTGGGCTTCAGTGGTGAGGGTCTGTATGATTTGAGGTAGAATGAAATAAGCTGGATAAAAAGATGAGGAGAAGAAGAAAAATAAAGGCCATATGGAATCCTAGATACTTGGAAGGGTATTAGAAGCTATGCTTTTGCCAGCTGTCTGTACCCAGCCACAGTTTCACAGCAGCCTTAATGCCTTCCAACATTATGCTGCCGTTACCCACCCTCCCAGTAGAGC
Organism: Perdix hodgsoniae; assembly: GCA_035772895.1. NCBI lineage: Eukaryota > Metazoa > Chordata > Aves > Galliformes > Phasianidae > Perdix > Perdix hodgsoniae. Next base: position 191,679 of record JAPSGF010000056.1, on the reverse strand, counting down.
TGAACACAGCAAAGCTTTGAATGATGATTCTCCAAAACAAGAAAAATTGTGCCTAGAACAAAGGCTGTGCTTGTGTATGCAAGGAAGTGCCCAAGGAGAAAAAGAAGTATGTATTTTAGCATCAGAGGGGGAGGGAATGTTCAGCAGTAGATGTGGGTGTTTGGGAAAAGGACTCGGGGAGGTAAACAGAGTGAAAAGGAAAGAGAATCGCCATGAGACCATAACACGGACCCTTGAGTCAGAGGGAAGCCCAAAGGAAGGGTGCCAGATGTTAGCTCTTGCAGAACACACAGAATATGTAGCATTCAGGTATGAAAATAGTAAGTGGGGACATGCTTTTCAGAGAAGTTGCTTTCAGAACCAAACCAGCTCACAGTAAGGGAGCAGTTGGGGCACCCACCAGTGCCAGCAGACCGTCTCATCCCTTGACATGGGCCTCTGCAGGGTACACAAAGTTAGCATGGAATTGCAGTCTCTTGGGTGGTTTGGTCTTACTGCAGTAGGGCAGGGAAAATGCAGAGCATTTTCCTAGGCTTAGAGATGCATGCTTTGTTTTCAGCTCAGCTGCTAACCCAAGGTCAGAAGTAGTCTACAACTTTTTTTGTGTCCTCTTCACCTCTTTGTAGAGTTTTAAGGGCTATTTGTGTGGTCTCTCTGCTGGCACACTACTAACCTAATCTTAATTTTGATACCAATAAACCTTGATACCATGCACAGCCTTTGCTGTAAATCTGAAACAATCTGCCCATTGTATGTGTTCCAGTGTTAAGCTGCTCTCTTGAGTCCTATTTAATAATCTGAATAACTTATTGTAATTAACTAGTTGTAAGCTTAGCATTGAAGAAAGCACAAATTTGACAGCTTTCAGAAGTAAATGGAGGATGGTCAGAGAATATATGACCATTTCTGCCTGTGTCCTCATCTAATAACTATTTTTATCAAAAGAGGGTGTACATACACTTTTTTTTATATAAATAATGTGTAGTTAAGACTTTCTTTCAAGATATGTTTTACACTTTTGGAATTAGTGTGTGTTTATCCTGGCACCAGCTCTATTCTTTAGCATCGTTTACTTCAAAATACAGATCATGTATCGTTGCTCAGAGGTTTTATATATAACACACTCCTCCAGGGTCTATTTCATGATGAATGAATAGCTAGGGAATATTACATTAATATGTCTGGAATACCAGTGCTGGGAGATGCAATATCTAAAATAGGGAGAAGCTGTTTAATTTAATTTTGTCCCTCTCTAAGATCATTGAGATAATAAAAAATTAGAGAGAGCACTATTGCAAACATACAAGAATTTTTATTCTCTGAGAACTGTAAGGAAGTTTCTTTTATGAAGGAGTATGTTGGTAAGATAAATATGCAGGAAAGCAACATCATGTATTCTGGATGGCTGAGTTCTCAAGAAAGTTTAGCAAACACACATTTTGGATACATCACTCCAACAAACAAGGCACAATTCCTTTTCCCTACACTTGAATACTGAGAAAGTTTCAGCTTCAGAGAGAAGCTGAAATTCCTGAAATTTTCTGAAATTCACAGAATGACAGAATTGCAGAGGCTGGAAGGGACCTCCAGAGATCACTGAGTCCAGCTCAAATTCCTAGAAGATTTGAAGAGGGGAAGTTCTGGAATTCCTAAAAGATTTCAGGGGAAAGTTCTTCATAGAGAGTGGTGAGGAGCTGCAACAGGCTGCCCAGGTAGGCTGTGGATGTTCTATTCCTGAAGTTGTTCAAGGCCAGCTTGGATGGGGCCCTGGGCAGCCTGGTCTAGTATTAAATGTGGAGGTTGGTGGCCCTGCCTGTGGCAGAGATTTGGAACTGGAATGTCCTTGGGGTCCCTTTCAGCCCAAGCCATTCTGTGATTTTATGATTCTATGAATGTTTCAGAGCCAAAGTCACATAGATATACCTGGACAGCTTTTTCAGAAAATGAGCATTTGTGTGTATTTAAATCTTTGAAAGTAGCTTGGAGTTACAGTGCTTTTTGACTGAACACAGGGTCTGCGTCTTCTCATTCCTCTTTCCAGCAAGTTATTTCTCTTGAATTTCACAACAAGATAAAGGTCAGACACCTAGTTCATTTTGATGGATGTTGAACTTTAGTGAAAGTTACGCTTGTGAAATACTTCCAGTGAAATAAAATTGAAGGCTTCTGTACAAAGGAAAGGTCATGCAGAGGCAGAACGCACATAGCAGTGCAGAAATCGTCTTTTCTAGAGGGGTCATTTATAGGAATGAAAGAAAGACTTTATTTCAGTGCTCTTTCAGTTGGTGTGAATATGCTAACTGTGCTGTGTTCAGTTAATTATGCTTTGTTCACATTACTGAGGGATAAATGTTCCTGCCCTGTAACACGTATGTCTACTCGCAGGTGATGTTGGCAACTGTCTTGAAATGCTTAGCCATGTGAGTTGCACAGAAGCAGAACACATGCTAAAGTGACTGCAGCCTGCTGCAAATGAGCCAGGCATTTCATTATTAAAAGCAGCATATTGCACTGTACTCTGCTTCCTGGTTCAGTCTGTTTTGGTGGGTTGTCTCCAAATCCTGATCTAAAAGGATCTCAGATTTAGTGCTGCGCCTGGAGAGTTTGATTAGGATGTTCTGGCTGGTTAAGTATGTATATTGCTGGCTCCTCTCATTTATGGGGGTGCGCAAACACTTGTATTGCAGCTTAAGTGACTGCTGCCAACAGGAGTAAATCAGAACATTACTGCAGGGAAGCTCATGGGCCATTTCCTTTTGGTCATCTTGTAAAGCCTTTTTGGAACTGAAGTTTCTGTGCTCTCCTTTTGCTGGCAGTAATATAGCCTATACAGACTCAGTAGAACACGTAATCTTTTCTATGACTTGAGATTTTTTTCCTGCCAAGCAAACAGTCTTCCAACTGCACAACAATGACAGAAACCTCAGGAAGCCCTAAAACTGACAGTATGTTTATTGGTAGCTACAAAAGCTAAACTGGGGTAGTTTTAAAATAACAGCTCCTCAAAAGAGCCTTTAGACCATTTGTGCCCAGACTGCTAGTTTTGTTTTTATTGTCCACTTTATTAATGTTTTAATTAATAAAAAAAAAAGTTATTTATATACATTAGTTATATTAGGCATTTTGTACATGACCCAAGACAGTTCCTCTTCAATCAGCGTGGCTCATGTAAGTCCAAAGACTGGACACCTGTGCTTTAGATATTTGCAGATTATTAAGAGTATCTGCTGCCTTGATCTTCACATTGCCTCCCTTTGAGCAGATGCACTGGCCGTTGCATCTGCTTTCTCTGCCTCTGGATTCATCTTTTGTCTTTTCTCTCTTTTTCTCCTTTAAGATTTATGTCCATCTCAAAGAAGGCAGTGGTGCTGATGGGTTGGATGCTTTGAAGAACAAGCCACAGCTGCACAGTATGGTGGCCAAAAGCCTTTGTCAGAATGCCTCTGGGAAGAACTACATTATCTTCACTGGCCCAAGCATTACCAGCCTCAATCTCTTTGAAGAATTTGAGAAGCAAGGTGTGTATTGAGTGACTCACTGGGTTTTAATGATAACAGGCCTAGGGGCCTCCTGGCTCTGACTTAAAAAGAACCTCCCAGAAGGCTTCAGTGAGATCTCAGTTCCATGTATGGATAAGTTAGTCATCCCTCAGAAGAGATCGCATTTATGGAAAGGTACTATGAAGAGTGCTTTTTAAGTTCCATCTATGATCTTCAAAACTTCTAAGTTAAAATGAGGGTATTTAAAACTCCTTTGGACTTTGCCTTAGAAATGTGAGGTCTGATTTTCTGTATGACCTAGGGGACTTTTCAAGGCATTTCCCTATTTGCCTGTGATTTTTGTGTTCCTGTTGCTGAAAGACTAGGGATGCATTGAATCCTTAAAGATGTGTCTTTAGTAGTCCTTGCTAGTTTAGTATCAGTTAGATATGACTTCTTGTGGTGATCATTTTATGTTGTTGCAAAAGCCCTAGCATAGTTCAGCTTTTTGCTAGTACAAATAAGCCTTGGTAGAAAAGTTGGTATTTGGAAAGCATAACAAACCCTGCATTTGCCAGGAGAATGCCCTTCGTTATACCAGCGTGGCTCCTCCAGCCAGTAACTTGCTAGTGCAGAGAGTAACCTTAGAGACACCCTTTCTGTCAAATGCCTCTTCACCTTATGTGAAATAGCTGCATGCTTCCTTGCTTTCAGAGATGCTAAAGACTTGTGACTCCCCTTGAATTATAGGATCTTGCACTCTGGCAATCAAGTAAAAGTCATCTCAGTATAGTTCTCAGCTAGTTGTTCAGTCAGCACAGCCTTTCAGGGTCATTGTGGTACATGAAACACTTCAGAGCATACCCTGTAGGAGGCTACAGAGCTGTTCCCCTTTTCAGCTCACGGCTGATGACTGACTTCTGCTTTTGGCATGTTTTCCACTGCAGAAGCTTAAACCCACCTCTGCCATTATAGTAATGCAGCGTGCTCCAAAGCAAAGGGAACAAATTGAGACAATATTTTGATTTGCATCTGAAACAAGCATACCAGTCAGCTATATCAGTGCCGTAGTTGAGCCCCTTGGTCCTGTACTTCAAACTGCACTGACACTGAGGACAGTGTCAGGTACAGAATTTAGCTCCTAAGTTATTTTGGGTAAACTGGAAGCTCACAGAGTGCAGTAGAATACCATTCATGTATTATCACAGAAGAAGTTGTTAACCTTCCGAATGCTGTAAACAGCTGTATGGGAAAAAGTTGAGCATATAAAACTTATGCATTGGAATTTCTCTTCTGTTCTGTAGAAAATGACCAGTTATAACCATTACATTTTTAAGGGCAACGAAGCTAGAATGGAAAGTGACTGATCAGAAAAAATACAGCATATACCACATACTCCTTGCACATGAAATGTGTCAGGTTTAAGCGTGAAGAGTGGCAGACAGAGTCACACTGTTTCTGCTCAGCTGGGAAGAGACAAAAACAAATATGGCATGACCCCATTAGTTCATAACCCCAGTGGAAAAGGGTAAAACCAGTTGCATGTTATCTATTTACAGATATTTCACATTGTTTATAGAGGTAAATTACTCATGGGCTTTACACTGAGCAGATAATTCTAATTAACAATTTCTAGCAGGTAGAACATTCAGTAATAATGTTTTTACCACATGCAATTTGTGGACTTACTATCTGATCCAATATTCTATTACTCTATTGATCTCGGTTTGACTCATGATTTGTTATATTGCTTCCTGAGACATTTACAATATTTGACAGCTGCTTGCAAAATTAAATTTCTGATCTGGTACACACCATCACTTCCCTTACTGGCTCTGAAAAATAACTTGGAATTCCTATATCATGCAATCAAAGAATGGCTTAGATTGGAGGGGACCTTAAAGATCATCTAGTTCCAAACCACCTGCCTTGGGCAGGGTTGCCAACCATTGGATCAGACTGCTCAGGGCCCCATCCAACCTGGCCCTAAATGCATCCAGAGAAGGGATATCTATAATTCCAGTACCTCACCACCCTCTGAGTAAAACATTTATTTCTAACATCTAACCTAAATCTCCCCTCTTTTAATTTAAAGCCATTCCCCACTGTCCTATCACTATCAAATCATATAAAAAAGTTGGTCCCCCCTGCTTGTAAGCTCCCTTTGGGTACTGGAAGGCTGCAATGAGGTCTGCCCGTAGCTTTCTCCAAGCTAAACAAACCCAACTCCCTTAACCTTTCTTCATAGGAGAAGTGCTCCTGCCTTTTGATCATCTTAGTAGCCCTCCTCTGGGCCCACTCCAACAGTTCTGCATCCTTCCCCTGCTGGGGGGCCCAGGCCTGGACACACTTCTCCAAATGGGGCTTCACAAGGGCAGAGTAGAAGTGGAAAATGCCCTCCCTTGCCCTTCTGGTTCCCTGTCTTTTGATGCAGCCCTGGATACAGTTGGCCTTCTGGGCTGCGAGCATACACTGCTGGCTCATGCCTGGCTTTTCATCTGTGAGGACATCCAGGTCCTTCTCCACAGCGCTGCTCTCACTGAGTTCTTCTTCCAGTCTGTATTTGTAACTGGTATTGCTTCAACCTAAATGCAGCACCTTACACTTGCTTTGTTAAACCTTATTAGATTCTCATGTGCCCACTTTTGAAGTATGTCCAGATCCCACTGGCTGCTGTCCTTTCCTTCTATTTTGCCAGCTGCGCCACTCAGCTTGGTGTCAGCAGCACACTCTTACACTCAATCCCTCTGTCTTTGTCATTGATAAAGATGCTGAAGAGCACTGGTCCCAAGATGGACCCTTGGAAGACACCACTTGTGACTGTCTTCCATTTGGACATAGAGCCATTGACATAACCCTCTGGCTGTGACAGTCCACGCAAATATGATGGAGAGTGCTTTGGTGACCACATGAAGAGTTCCTTCAGAACCCTTGGATGCATGTCATTTAGCCCCATAGAGCAGATTCCATCTGCATCTTAGCTTTCCTGACTCCATCCGTGTGCATCTGGACAGCATCCCTAGATTCTTCCCAGGCCACCCATCCCCAATTCACTTCTTGTACTTTTTATATAAAGAAGGTCACAATGAGAATATGAGAGTGTCTCTGTTTAATAAGGATAGGGGATTGTTTGTGATTGCCATGGGATACTAGGTGCTCACTCACAGGATTGGTAGTGTTGTTGAAGTGGAAGGACTGTGATAAAATTATGAGAGATCAGATGCCAAGCGGTGGTAGAATCAGTAGGAGTTCTGGAGGAGAAGTTGAGTACTGACTGTACTGCAGAACAAGAAATGTGTTGCCAGCACCTGTTGAGATCCTGCTGCATTGGCTGTACAGTTGGAGAGAGGCAGACAGGGAAGTCTGGATTCAGCCACCAACCTGATGAACGCTGGACCTCATGTTCTCTACTCTAAGGAGGGGAGTGTGCTTGCTCAGCCCGGAGAAATGAAGGCTCTGGGAGGGACCCAAAAGCAGCATTCCCATTCCCTGGGGAGGTTACTGGGAGGATGGAGCCAGTTCAGTAGTTCATTACAAAAAGATGAGAGATGAGACGTAAGCGGAACAAAATAATTAGTTCAGATTAGATTTGAGGATTTTCTGAGGACAGTAAAGCATGCTGTCTGGAGAGGAATTACAGTCTCCATCCTTGGAAGTTTTCAATCCCAGACAAGATAAAAGCAATCCTGTCTGCCCTCAGAGCTCACTCTGCTTTCAGTAGGGGTTTGGATTGGAGGCCTCCTGAGTTGCCTTCCAACCTCACTTATCCTATAATCTGTTGGGTCCTACGATACTATGAAGACTTGTGGAACTATAAATACCCGTTAGCTTTCCCTATGCCCCACAAGCACTCCTGCAAAAATGATGGTGCTCTTTTTAGAAAGCCTGCAATGTAGCACCTTAAGTGTACAACAGTACAGAATATGCATCAATAATATAAAGGGCTATCAATGAATACAATTCTAAGGTCTTTGGAGATACCACGAGATGATAAAACTTCAGAAAATAAGGCTGGAAACTTTGATCTATTTCAAAATCTAAAATCTGAATAGATTCCTTTTCTTTTTCAAGGAACGTTCAAAACATTTCTTTTTCTGGCCTCTGAATAGAACTGGAAACCTGCACCGAAATGCCCCAGATTCTCTGTTCTTTGAGCAGACAGCTGCTGTTATTTGTTGTGACAGTCATTCATAGCACATACTCCTTTTCACTCCTCAAAGCAAAAGTGTTGCTCCCTACGGAGGACAGCACATCCCAAAGCTCTGTGTTTCCCTTGAGGAGATATGAACCCTAAGTATCCCTGTTGTACTTTCTAAACCAGCAGGAGCAGCTGGCTCTGTACCACAGAGCACTTGGACTGAAGCTGCAGGAGCAGACAGCTGGGTGTCCATAGTGCTCGCAGAATCCTTGCAGGGTCCTGTAACACAAAGTGCATGGACTTAAGCAGGCTCACATCTCCTTGTTCCAACAGGCCTCTGAATTGCCCTGATTCTAACATCACCCAGTGTTGCATGCAGGATATGTGGTTGAGAAATGTGTTCTTCTGCCTGAACTGACTTCAGCCTAGACACTTCTGCAAATTGTATCATTTGCACCATTGAATAGGCTTCCAAGCAAGCTCTCTGTGGCCTGGTGACCTCAGGAATGAATCTGGGTAACTCTGCCACGCTTTCTTTTGTTGCTTTAGTCACAGCCCACACTAGCTTAGGTGCTTGCATTTCTATACAGTTACTACTTTTTAAGACTGGCAAGGAGCCTATCACCTTGTCTCCTGTGCATGCAGCAAACACCTGTTGTGATTTAGACTTAATTACATGCAAAAACTTTACTGATCCAGATAGGCTTAACTTTTATTGCTTCTATGGCTATAGTAACTGGGTGTTTTTTTTAAAACTCTATAGATTAAGGGTGTCATCCATGATGAGAGACACCAGTATATCTCAGAAGCATTGAGCCTTTCTGTGCTGTGTAGTAGGGAGGCTATACTGCATGCTTCTGGGAGAGGAAATGGTTCCCATTATTCTGTGTGAGGATTGAAATATCTGCTGAAGGCTTTCTCCAGGCTTACTGCCTGAACTAAAGGAGAAGCTGCAATTAATTATTATGGGATTTCAGAGATGTCTGTTACTATTTTGAAGCTCTAGCGCAATAATGTAGTTATTGGCTTGGTTTTATACTGCTGCAGTCTCCTGGAGAGAGTTAGTATCACCCTTCAGTGAGTCATAAACCTTAGGCAGCTCAGGAAAATTCTCAGGCTCATGGGTTATTAGAGCAGGAAAGTCTTACTATTGGCGAGAAGAAAACTTTTAAAAAATTTATTATGTTAACACCTATGTTTGCAGGAACATGACATCCATGACCTCTACAGTATTTACGTACCTTAAAGCAAGATAAGAAATTAAAATAATAATAGAAAAAAAAGCAGGTGCAATTCCTCCTGTATTGATTCTAGGCCTGTTGCCATCAGGCTTTTCTTGTCTTTTGTAGAGGGAAATTATAGATTTCCAAAGATTGATTTCTTTCCTTAGAAATAACCAATCAAGTGCCTTCCTCTTTCTGAATGAAGCAGCCCCAATGCAGTGTGGTTGACATTCTTCTGACATGGGTCTCTTACATTTCTGATGGAAAAGTCTTAGATCCTCATAGATGTGACCACAAAAACTAGAGGAATCCTTGAGTATTTGCTATTACTGTATCAGTATTCCTTTAATGTTTGTGAACCCTAGCTACTGAGTATGCTTAGAATGCCAGGCTCTATATGAACCAAGGGCAAAGGCTGCACTTGCCCTCAAGAATTTTCAGAATTTGTTGCAGGCAGACAGACAAAAGCAGAAGAGTCATGTAAGTGGAAATCCAAGAATGCTGGTAATGCTCTTTGGAATCCAGAAGCTGTAATCTGTGATAGCATTTCCCCTTTAAGGATATCCAATTATCTGTTGCGGAAAATTAAGCGTGATGAAAAAATTGATTAAATGCTCTTAGCTGACATATTAGCTTCAGACTACTGCAGACTTCAGCTGCCATATGAATGATGTGCACAGATGTCACTTGCTTCCATGCCCATCCATTTTTTCCATGCAGGTGGATTAAAGCAAAGCCTAGGGACACTGAAGAAATTTCTATCCAGGATTTCCTCGAGTTCAATTAACTTGCTCAAGAAGATCTCCCTCTCCTTGAAAGCAGACCATTATTATTTCATGACCTAGTGAGAAGTTCAAGCATTTTCATTATTAATGTAGTTTCAAAGTCTTGTCTATTCCTACCTAGCTGCACTGAGATGTACTTTGTGGCATTGGATGTTATTCAGGAGGAGAAATAGGAGATAAGATGAGCTTGGGAATAAGGGCTGTGAGAGGAGCTTATAGTTTGGTTTTAGTTCTCACAATCCTACTCTGTTATCGGTTGTCAGATTAATCTTCCCCAGGCCAAGTTCCTTTTGCCTGTGACAGTGACTGATGAATGACCTACCTGTGCTTATCTCAACTCATGAGTTTGTCCATTGTATGTTCCCTCCCTCTCCTGCTGAGGAGAAGAGTGAGAGTGTGGCTTGGCGTGAACCTGATGACCAACCAAAGAAAACCTACCACAGAGTTTTTGTCTCCTTTCCCTAAAATCTGCTCTCATGAAACTTTGTGTTTCCATCTTCTCCATCATTTAGAGCATGCATTTTTTTCAACTGACCCATGGTTTCAGTAGTTCTTAAATGCTTATCCATAATTTCTTTAATAAACTAGATTACGCATGTGTAAGAAATGCCATTAAAGAACAAGAACTGGGTGGCACAGTGAAACAGGAGATTAAACCAGAGTTTGTCAGCTGTGTATATTATGAAAGGTATAATAGGAGCAGTGTATGAGATTTCAGTTAATAGCAAATATGTTACAGCTTTCTTTCCCTCCTTGCTCCCTCCACAATTTATTCTCTCAGTTAAATATGAAAGACTCTCTTGGATCATAAATTCTGATTTGTTCCATAATACATGTCACTGCTTGTATTTTTCAGTCCAATTTAAAACATGTTGTGAAGAATATTACATGGGTTATAGATGTCATTATTGAGAAGACACCCTGCATTCTTTTCCTTGTCACTGCACTGTGTCTGTGCTGGAAATGTCAGTACATTTCATCTTAAAAGCAGAATTTCTGCACTTGTCTCAGTTTCCAGAGTCATTCAGAATGGACACAAATGTTAGGTACTGCAAGCAGAGGCCAATTGGCTGATGTATTTGTTGGACTACAGCATTGTAGGACAGGCTATTTTCTAGTCAGGTCAGTTGGACTTGCTCCGCTGCTTCTGCTTTTTGGGTCCATGCAATGTTTTGCTGATAGCGAGTGCTTTTTTCACATGCAGAAATTTACTGCTGTGGGTTGCTGAGCGCCAGGAAGAGCGACTGTACAGGCCTACCTCCATCCATGCTGAACAACCCTGACACTCCCCAGTCCAGAGGACAATACAGAATAAGAATGAAGGGAAACATGTCCTTGATCTGCTGGTACAACAAAGGGCACTTCCGTTTTCTGACTAACGCCTATTCACCGGTTCAACAAGGTAAGCAGTATTCCTGCTGCTCATGTGGAAAGTGCACATGCTTTAAGTGACAAGGCAAGATGAGTCATGGAGTTTGATTATAAGCCTGAACAAAGAGCTTGATCATAATATCCTAGAGAAATGATTGCAGTAGTGATGACTTCCCTTTTGTGTCTTCTTACAGCTATTATATTTTCCTATTCAAAGGTTAAAAGCCTATTGCTAATGCAGCATCCTTTGCCTGTACTGGTAAAGACTGTATCCTTTTAGGTATAAAGATAATATCTCTGCTGCTGGTCAGAGAAGGGGAGTGTTGTTGCATGATGCCATACTATTCACATTTGTAAAACATCTTGTGGGATTGCTGCTGCAGAAAAAATAATAAATGACATGATGTACTTCAAACTCAGAGTAGGTCCTACAATTAATTTATCTTATCCAATAAAAACAGAGTCACAAACAAATGTATTTTTGCCAGAAGCAAATTAAGGCTTCCTGTGCATTAAATTGATTCTAGCAGTTGATGAAAAGAAACAAAAGCAAATAACTTGAATAGTTCAAATGATGGCAAAAAGCTTCTTGATGACTAAAATCTTTTCCATTTCAAAAATATATAAATATTTTAAAGATCACTTAGAAACTATATGATACAACTCTTTGAAAATCAGCATCAGTGAAAATGTTGCTTCAGTTTCTCTTCATTTTATTTCTCAGAATTACATGTAACTGTCTGAGACAAACCACTAAGTGTAAAACCATCAATTCACAGGCATCGTGTAGGCTCACGTTCTGAGCCCCACCATTGTCTCTACCACGAACTATGCAGTAGATGGGTTTTGGTGACAGGGCAAACTGGTATCTGAGGACTGATGCCAAAAGCATGCAGATGAAGGAGAAGTGGCACTTCAGTGATGCTTCCAAAGCCAGTCTCTGGAACAGTGCTGCCTCACAGCTGTGCTGCGGTCACAGTCAGGATTTGTTCTGCCTCCTGCATGCACTTTGTTAAGTCTGCTAGACGTGTAAGAGTTATCATTAAATGTCAAATAGTCTGTGCTAGCATGGAACCTGCAGTTGTAATGCATAAATGTTACTAAAAAGCGAGCTAGTTAAAAAAAATTGTTCTCTTTGTGAAAGTCAGTGCTAATTGCCCTTTTCAGAGAGGGGCCATGAGCAGGCTGGAGTTGGTGGTAGGCCTCCCAGGCAGCACATAGCAGTGTGAGTAGTTCTGTCCGTGAATGACTTTGGGCAGGTTCTAGCATGAGTGGGATTGTAAGTTGCATGTGCAAGGTGGTTTAAGGTTCTTTGGTTAGGACTTGTGCATGTGTTGGGTAAGACCTCACAGTGCTCACCAAACGCGTGCTGGGACAGCCAAGGTAGTTCAGGGTGAATCAGAGCAGAAAACTGAGATGTTTTTTCAGAGCTGCGCTGGGGAGAAAAGAGTCTCCAGTGAAGGTCTGAAAACAGATGGAGGTTCAGCAGGAGGGTAAGAGAGCAGATTGCTTGCCTCTCATTTGGCATCTCTGAAGTCAGTGCAGCAAGGGTGGTTGAAGGCAACTTGACCACCAAAGTCTCCTCTAAATGATGTAAACATGGAGGAGGAAGAAATCTGTGTTCCTTGAGGCAATCCTGAAGCACAAACCTGCTGAGTAAGTGCGTTAAGTGGGAGAGGAGTAAGGAGTAAGTGGGACTGAAACCTACATGGAGCAGTCAGAGAATGGAGCCAGTGGGATTACTTGACAATAAATGGTGCATTTCCACATTGAGCATAAATGTTAGTGAGAGTGGAGAGGCCATGAAAACAAAACATAAAAACATAGAAGATTAGATGGACAAAGCAAAACTTAAGGCGAGAACAGAGGTGGGTGTAGCTAATAGTGAGCTATATATTGCAATTTAAAGGAAAGTGGGGAAGGTAAACCTTGCATATACTTGGAGGCCAAATCTCACTCAAGCCAGAGGCACTGGGAGGGCAGGACTCTTGTCACCGTTGATCTATGAATGCTATTCTTAGATGCAGCACATTATTTATTATAGATGTTTTGAAGCAGTATGTCATAATACATCATCTTGGATGCTAAAGGATGAGTCTTATGAGCTCTTCCATGCAGAGCTGGAAACATCAGCTTCTTTGCAAGCTGTTAGGGGGCTGGGCTGCTTTCTTTCAAGCATATTATGTTTAAGCAAAAACTTATTGAACCCAGGGTCCTTTAGAGAAGTAGCTTCTTTCTGAGAAGAGCTTTTGCAGATGCCAGCTCTACTTAGAAACTATATATATATTAGACATTAGTGAATGACAAAAATGAAGTTTGAGCTACACATGCAGAAGGCAAGGACCAAAAAGCTGCAGGTGACACGGTCTCATCAGCGACTAGTGGTGATAAAAGGTTGATGTAGGGTTTAGCACTTAGGAATATGGACTAGATAGAAAGCTCAAGAGAGATAAGGGGAGCATGGAGAGGCAGCTGCAGAAGAGACAGTGGAACAACAACAACGAAGCATGATCAGGAGCCAGCTGCTAATAACATCCTACTGACACAGCCAGTATCAAATGCTGCAGTTCCCTGGGAAACTTTTATCAGCTTCTCTGTGCTATCCATGTCTTTTCTGCCCGCCCTGCCTAGAAGATTGTACAGCAGGAACCAAAAAAAAATGGGAGAGGTGGAAGCATTGCATTTGTGTACACTGCTTTGATAAGCAAGCCCCAATGTGGTTCTTAGTCCTGGAGAAGCTGGAGTGAGGAACGCCTGCTGACATCTTTGTTTCCTGAAAAAAATTCTCATTGCAAAATGGAAAGTCTGGGTTAGGATGCAGAATGTTAAAAAAAAATATGTTTCAGGATGGGGAAGCATTGGGATTGTAACCTTAAACTTACACATGTCCTTTCTGAAATTGAAATCATGGGGTTTTATCCAAGTATGGTGAGAGTTAGGATGGAACGAGAGCAAGCCCTTGAACATTAGGCCTTGTGCGAGCTGCCTGTCTGCAGCTCTGATAAAGAACTGTAACAAATTTACATCCAGATCAAAAGCCATATAACACTTGGAACGTGAAACAATCCAAACTTAAAGCTGATGCCAGCAGCCTGCACCAGAGCGGCAGGCAGGCAGGAGAAGGCAGGCGCAGGCTGCAGCGCAGGCAGTGTGCTCCCATGGAAGGCTGCCAAGGACTGAGCACAGTAATGCTGGGGGAGGACCAGGAGGGGAAATAACTCATCTGAGGTGCCGGTGAGTCAGCTTGCTTGGGGCTTCCTGCCACAGAGACATTGCAGCTATGAATGACCCGGCTCCGAGGGGGCTGCCTTGTAGCTATGGAATAAGCCTAGAGAAGGCCATAAAAATGTGGCATACAAAGCTATGTAATGTTCTCAGTACAGAGGAACACTGCACAGAGTATAACAGAAAGTGAGAGGGAGTGTGTGGTGCCCACATAGCTGCCGTCACGGTGCATTGTTAAGGATTGTGAATACAAAGTAAATTGCAAAGGAAATATAAATTCTCCAAGGGAAGACGAGGGGGAGAGGAGAGGGGACATTTACACCCTGTTCTGGAGGGGAATAGGTGAGAGTGTTGAACATTTTAAAGGTGATATTGTTTTCAACTCAGGAAAAATCAGAATTCAAAAACCCCAAATAAATTGCTGCATGGCTCAGCAGTAACATGACATTTAGTATGTGTCACAAGTCTTGCTTCAAAATAGAGCCTGCCAGCTAAGACAGCACGGGGGGCTTGACAGAGATAATGGATGGAATGAGACTTCCAGCTGAAGGAATGAAGTGGTGAGGTCTGCAGTCAAAACGTGAGGAGCATTTTAGGGATGACTGTAAAAGGCTTGGCAGAAGGAAGGAAATGGGAGTTTGAAGGCTGAAGAAGTGAGGAAGCCCAGGATCACATCTGCACTGAAACAATGCTGAGAAAGAATACAGCTAAGCCTTTGCTTCTCTGGAGTTGGAGAAAAACACTTGTGCCCAGCAGGGAGTAGGGATCATCCCTAGACAGTAATCTGTAGCTGTGGAGCAAGAGATGGTCCATACTGTGTAGACCTGATGGTCAAATGCTGAAGGAATATGAAGTCAAAAATGAGAAAACGAGGGAACAGACTCAGTAAGGTACTACAAATTTATTTCATTCATCCTTCCCTTCTACAGACAGCCTCCCCCACTAAATGGGAAGGATATGGAAGACTGGAGTAACAAAGGGAAGTGCTGGGACAGTTTCTTGGGAGAGCATTGGGCTTGTAAATAGTGCGGTAGTGTTGGAAGAAGCCAGTGAAAGACACACCAAACAAACTGAGGCTACTCTCAGTTGTTTTTTGTTGTTGTTTTGTTTTTGCCAAGTAGCACCCACTGGAGTGGAAGTCCTGTTGCTTTTGTTCTTCAGGGGCAGATATGAGGAAGGGACCTGTTTAGGACTATTAGAGCTCAAAGCAGGAAATATCAAGTCACAGCTCTGGAGTTGACCACAACTCATTGTGAACTAACAGAAGAGAGACTAACATGCTATTGGTAGTGGGCTGCTTGTAGGACTAGGGTAGTGGTGTTTTTTTTCCTGAAACGTTGTGAGAACATTTGTCTCTGTAACACCTTTTCACCTCCAACTAAATACTGATTCAGCTTCCTTTCTCCCTTTTTCAACATACTAGCAATGAAAAAAATTGTCAAATTAGCATATCCGTTCCGGGTAACAGAGGGGCCGCCTCCCCGTTTTGGGACAGAAACTTGCAACAATTTATTTTATAATGCTCAATGTATGTAAACTTTCAGTGGCTACATCTATTGTGTGGATTTAAAACTGTTATGTTTCTAATTGATGCAGGAGTTATAATTAAGAGAAAAAGCGGAGAAATTCCATGCCCCTTGGCGGTTGAAGCATTTGCTGCTCACCTTAGCTATATCTGCAAATACGACGACAAATACAGCAAGTAAGTGAGAAGGGGTTCGGGATGAGGCAGTTTATTTCAGTTTATTTCCTTCTCCATGTTGAACTGCAGCTGTGAGCCCGGTCCTGCTTTCATTTAATTCATTTCTGTCAAAACTCTTGTTCTAATCAAAGATCAGAATCTGGTTCTGCACAATGGTCAGAGCTGCACTGCTAGGTGCACTGTAGACAATCTCTGCAGGATTACAGAGATGAATGAGCACTCATCATTAAGCACACTGCATTTTTACTGCTTCCTTTCACCTTTTGAATAATCTCAAAGAACTGCTATTCTCACTTTGGCTCTATTTACCTACCTACCAGTCCAAAAATGAAAATTATGAGTCTCGTGTTCTTAGCATCTTGAAAATGACTTGTAAGAGGAGTTGGGAAGATGAGCCAAGAGGCTGATGATGTTCTTGGCCACATCAAATTCAAGGCTAAGTTGAGAATTCATCAGAGGTCTCCAAGTCTCTCAGGGTAGCTCAGTCTCCACTTCTATCAGCAGGTGGTGATTATCTGTCTTGATGATATTTGAGCCACCTTGAGCCAGAAGATGCTCAGCTGTGAATACAGAGTCAATCTAGGTGAATTGGGAGAACAGAATATAGATATTTGGGCTCCTGGATTCTGCTTGATGTCCTCGTTGCTAGCTCTTAATGTAATGGAGAAACAGAGACAAGTATAACAGCAGTGGGGAAGCTTGGCTGTGGGAGTAGCAGTGAGATGCAGATGATTTCATGAGCTGAAAATTGAGGAGAAAAAGCGGCAGAGATTTTCTAAATTAATCTGAGCAAAGTATTAAGAATTTGGTGTGTGGAAAGCAATGTGAAAAGAGATTAGATAGTAGATTTAAATGATTTCTAAAAAAAAAATGAAAATAGAAAAGTAGAAAATTTTATGATTGAAGAGAATATTCCGATAATCCTAGAATTAGTCAGAACCTAAATATAAGGTGGTCAGTCTGTCCTAGTTCTTCTGCCTTATGGAGAGGAGGTGCTCTGCATACCAACACTGAATGCTCTGTTTATGCCCCCATATCCTCCTACATACAGTTGATAACAGCAGAAATAATTTTTCTCTTACAATTGAAATAATTGAGAGAGGCATCAGCACCACACCATCCACGTGAAATGGGTCACAGGCAAGCTCTAGGAATATAGCGTCAGGGTTTTTTTGCTGTGTGCAGAGGTGAATGCTGATGAGGTTTTGGCTCCCGAAACAAGGACACTGCTAGAAATTTCCAAAACTGAAGAGACAGGCAACTAACTGTAAATAATTTCAAATACAAAGTACAGAATTCTTGAAGATCATACTTGCACTTGGCAGTAAGTACTGGTCCTGCTTCCCTTTTGCATGATCTTCTAGGGTTATTTCTTGCCTTCCAGATGAAAGTGATGGCTGAATACTGTTTGTTTATTTGTTTGTTTGTTGCCTTTTCTCTTGGCTTTGTAGGTATTTTATTTCTCACAAACCAAACAAGACCTGGCAGCAAGTATTCTGGTTTGCCATCAGCATTGCTATAAATAATGCCTACATCCTCTACAAGATGTCAGAGGCCTACCATGTGACGAGGTATAGCCGTGCACAGTTTGGTGAAAGACTTGTAAAGGAGCTTCTGGGCTTGGAAGACATCTCACCTTCCCATTGATGTAATGTTCTTGGAGGCATAGGCAGGAGGTGGAAGGTAAGCAGAAGAAAATACCACACCTGCAACAGAAAAGCAAGGAACTTCTGACACCACCAGTGCTGTCCTTATCCAAAAACACCAAGTGATGCCACTAGAGAGGTGGAAACTTTGTTCCTAGTAGCAGCTGGATGTAAACATGTTCCGCAGAAAGTGCCACGAGAAATGCTGATGCAGAATTGCATATGTGAATGCCCTGTGGGTATCTGTACACTGGAAATGGACTTAAATAAGTTGTCTCTCAATGCCATTCATTAAACAGGGTCATCTTGTAAAGTCATGCTTGGGCTCAGTGCTTTCCACAAGCTGAGATAGCTCAGCAGGCCTAGGTGGGCATTGCTTAGAACTCTATACCTTATTTGGAGTTACTCAATTCTGGGACAAGTAGTGTAAGTCTGTACCGTGGGCTGTGTTGAGAATGCCAACCACCTTGTAAGAATCGTTGCTGTCCTCACAGTGTGCTAAAAGAAGCAGTTCCGAGACATGAACCCCAAATAGGCATATTTTCAAACAAAACCTTTAAAGCAGGCAGACAGGAACGGAGAACTGATTAAGACTTTTTCTTTCTTTTTTTCTTTTTAAAGCATAAGGCTGTTTGATACCCCGTAGAACACAGCAAGATTAGGAGAAACCAAATACATGGGTAAATTTAAAATGGAAAAACATGACACCGATTTTTTTTTTAACCAAGATGAAACATTTTGTACATGAACAGTGAGTGAATTAATACTGCCTCACATCTTAACTGCCGTGGCAGTTAAGATCTGTTGGTATACAGATCGGAAATACAATCATAACAATCATATTTTTTCTTGATTTCAGCTGTCTTGTATGTTGCTTTAAAGTCTAACATAATGGACTGTTAAGTGGATAACAAAAACAGTTTAATTTTGTTTTATAAGCGTCAAGAATTTTCAGTCCAGTTTGGAACTTCATTTGGCACACAGTTGGCAGGAAGAAAATAATGCACTAATAGCTGTGTGTTTCACATTATCACTGCGGGATGTTCTGTAGGAATTCTTCTCACAAGAACACAGGGCTTGTTGCAGTAGCTGTAATTAAGCAGATGACTTGTTTATCAAAATAACAGAACATTGTGTTTTGCAAAAAGAAAGAAGTCCAGTTGCAGCCAGCAGTTAAACATCACTAAAACAGGCCAAGCCCAAAGAGTTCACCTAGTCACGCTGTAGAGGACAGGCATTGTGACGTGCTGGTGCCTGTGGCTGAGCTGCTACAGTTTGGTGTTGGTGGAATCTGAAGGCAGTAAAGCTTTGGGAAGCAGTGGAGAGCAAGGGAAGTACAGTTGAAACAGGAGAGAATTGATATGGAGGTGAAATACTGCCCTGCCCTCTGCACATTATTGATTTCCATCCACAACTCAATCACCAAAAAACTGTCTGTATTCTAAAGGTTAGCAGTGGATGGAAACAGACAGAGTTGTATTAACTTACAGGGCATAAGCCATGTTGCTAGAAGGACCAACTGATTTTTGGTCCCCAAGCTTAGCATTTCCTGAGAAGTTTTATCAAAGAATGACTTAGGCTGATTCAAGAGGGATGGAGCAATTGATTGATTTAACTATAAATCAATACTGATACTGATTGATTGATCAGTATTAACCTCGCTAGTTTATACGAAGGGTTGTGAACATGAATTTCAGAACTGCTTGAATTCCGTTGCTCTGACCATCAGATATGCCAAAGCACTGCAAATGCATATTGTGTAAATCAGCAGGGGCTGGTAAATTATTGACTGGCCGAAAGAGAATCCTTGCACTGACAGCTTTCTGTTTCCACCAACGTTTTGGTTTTTGGAGTAAGCTTAGGCAGATCTCACCTGGTTGCAGGGAAAGTAAAGGGACAGCCAACACCTGTACCACCTGTAGACTGCCCCACCTGTTCTGCTCTGCCTGCCAGCCACAAGATGAGTGACAAACTAGAGGTTTCTTAAGCACCTGTTTTCTCAGTCCACAGCATCTCCATCCTGGAAAAGAGAATAGCAAAGGTTACGGCCGTGTGCATTGGAGGCCTCAGAGCTCAAAAGGGGAGGGTTTGTACCACTGTAAGTCCTTGGCAGTGCTGAGCTACAGAGGACCCTAAAGATGAGTTCAAATCTCCTTGTCCCAGCAGGGAATGGAGATGATCCTTCTCCAGACTGAATGTGTGGTGTGGCTGGGTCTTACCAGTCTTCTAAATATCCTAAGTGGAGGGGGAGAGAGGATAGTGTGAAATATGAAAAACAAACGTCCAGCCCTCAGTTTCCATTTCGTAAGGAACTCCAGAGATACCTGAAGGCAAACAGTGTTATTGTTGTGAGTTCTCTGCTCAGGCAGTGCTGACTTTCATTGTGACAGGATGAGTAGTGACAACTTCATTATGCCCTGTAAGTTTATATGGCAGTCAGAGTCAGGGTAGGAAGGATAGGTGTGGCAGGAACTCTGCAGGTCAAACGTTGGATGAACAGTAGCTGCTGGGAGCCCATTCTCCTGCTAAACCAGAGCATTTGCAAGAGGCTGACACCCCCAGCAGCAATGGAGAGGCTTGCAGGGCTTCCTAGGAGCTGCTTTGCATGTCTGAGGAGTAAGCACAGCACTCTCCAGCTGTGCTGTAGCCCCTTCAGCTAGAGCTGGAGCCCTTTGCAAATTGTTACATCATTACTGTGTACGCTTGAAGGCCTGGATTTATGCCTTCCCATTTAGAAAATGCCTTTTCTTTTTCAGGTGTCAGTAGGTCAAAGGCTTTGGAACATTGAGTTTTTCTACTAACTTATGTTATAAACTATGTGTATTACTTGAGCTAAAATGACGAGGTCCTAGCTTTTTGCCTCAGGGACTGGGTCCTGAGTAGTTTTCCCTAGAATTGGTGTTGATGGGGGATTACACAGTGGCTGACTATTACAGGGAAGATGCTTTAGTCTCCTTTTGCAAAGGAGAAAGATTTAAACAAAATTATAGCTTTGCAATGAATTTCATTTTCTTAGCCTTAACCATCCTTCATCATTTTGAACTGGTGCCCTAAGCATGCACAAACATTCCATAAGTAATCAAAAATATATTTATATATTTGTATGTACAAAATGCCTGAATTTTGGCTCTGAAAGCCAACGAGCAGAACCCACCAAAGCATAGTTTATATCCACAGATAACTGTTCCACCTTATCTTCTCCATCTGTTTACTTGGAGTGGATAGGGTTGAGGAAAGTTAGGATTTCTCCTTGTTGAAAAAGCATCTTGCACTTTCTCTAAGTTACTATTAAAAAAAAACCAAAACCCAAAATCAAAAAACAAAAGAAACCTAGGAAAGTAATCAAGGAAGAAATTGAATGAGATTAAAAAGCAAAAGTTCATTAATCGCAGCTCAGAATCTGTAGCATTTCCTTTACTGCAAATTGGCTGACTCGGATTTGGTTTTCCCACCTGCCTGTAACACTAAAGCTTCTCCCTAAGTAAAGGGGAAAAAAAAGAAAAGATTTAGTCTCAAAGTAGTGCAAGGATGCTAGCTGTACTGTGCACGTGTATGTTAATTGTGCAAAGGCTTGTGAAATGACACCAAGTTTTTCTTTTTCTTTTTTTTTTTGTATCCTTGAGACAATCTGGTAAGAGATCTTAAAGCTCAGCAGTGGCTAAAAGACAGTAGAAATGCCAACCAGGTCACAGAGGAACTTCTGTACATTTTTCCAGGAAAGAGAGTTTGAAGCTGAAGGTAGACATGGGATCAGGAAGACTCATGTCTCTCCTGCTTAACTGAATTCACCTGTACTTCTGAAAATGATTTAACTATGGTATGCAAATTCTGTTTCAGAGAACCAAGACCATCAGTGAGATATACTGACCATCTTCTATGCACAGTGCTTCTTTCAAGAAATGTCTGTCTTGCCACGATCCATTCTTGGAAAGCATTTCTTTCCTAGTGCATAATATAACAATATGACAAGAGCTCAGAAGCCACTGCGAGATGGTTTCCACTGCTGTTGTCTTAGTTGAAAAATGCTCCAAGGGCTTGCAGAAACTCTGCCATTTTTTACTTCAGCCCATTTGTGCACTCAACACTAGGGCACAATTTAAAGACGTCTTCTCTGTATTCCATTTATTTTCTCTGGCCCCAGCTCTTCTTCATTTATAGTGACATCCCAGTGCCACTAATAGGCACAACTTTGCTTTCTTCAGAAAAATACATTTACCCATTGCCAGACTGGCATGAAGGAGAGCAACTCCAAGCCCTTTCATCACTTTCAGCTGTGCTTCCGTGGCTGTGGCTTTTTATTTTTGCTGAAGGGTGTTTTTTTTTTTTTCCTTCTAGCATTTAGTAGACTGCCTTGAGCTGGTGGGTAGTTAAAGAAGCTTCCACTGGCTTTGTGTCTTGCATGTCTTAGTATCCACTCATCCTGCAGCTGATTTCAGTGATGAGCAGAGGTTTATGCTGCACTGATAGTTCTGTGTGTCTACCTCTTGGAAAGTGCTCTTACAACGGTGATAGTCATCAGACACCATTATCTTTTCACATAGGAGCTTTCCCCTTCATAATCAGTGAGGCACAGCAGAGATGAAGGCATGATGAAACTGTAAAATGGGGCTTGCACTCTTGCTGATTAAGTCCATGTTCAGTGTTTTCAGCAACTTTGTTCTTTATCAGTTGTGCTTTTCCAAACTAAAACTGGGAGCAGGACAGACGTCATCCTGCTCTGCAGCAAGGGCCGTGGGAGCACAGCATGGGTTCTTTGCACATATAGGCCTATGTGAGTCAAAACCAAGCTGTGCTAAAGGTAAGAGAAAGGTAAGAGAAAGCTGAATAAAACAGAGCAGCCCAGCCTGCCAGGGGAGCATGGAGCTGAGAATTCAAAGCTCTGCTGTAGACTGGTCATCAGTGCAAAATACAGAGAAATAATTACTAGGCTGTCTTGAGGAAAGTATGAAGTCTTCCATCCATTCCTGCTGTGGAATGTACCACAGCAATTTCTGATTACTGTGACTGGTGTGAGAGTGTCTGTAAAACAAGAATATATCTCAGTCTAGTTGAGAAAAACATGCAAGTGTCAAAAAAAAAAAGTTAGTGATGTTTTGAAAGGTGAGAAACTTCAGCTTCAAAGCATTTACGTATTTGGTTTTCATTAACTAGGCACAGAGCTCAGCACCTGCTTAGATGTAAGCCTATTGCCAGTGCTACTCGGTATATGTTTCTTCTTGTAAAGGCTCTTCCCAAACCAGCCTTTCTTTCCAGAAGCATTATGAACTTGAACTGGAATGGCCCTTTTATGGTCATTTCACTTTTGGGAGACAGCTGAGAATATCCACGCTTCTGTACAAAACTTCTAATTCTTCCAAAATTTAGCCCTGAAGAACTTCCCTGGCCAACAATGCCTTTGGAGCTCATCCTGATCATCCCACCAGCTCTTGGTCAGTCTGGAAGAGGTGACAACACAGAGTTGGCCTTTCCGTTTACTTTTGTAGTGTTACTTTGTTGATCCTTCCTGATATTTTGAAAATCACAGATGGAACAGGGTATTGTTTCTGTAGCCTTTACTAATCGCAGTCACTGTGAAGGTGTTCTGTTTTGCCCCATTAGTGCTGCCCCACCGGGTTTCATATGGGCAGAAGAGATATTGGCATCGCCTACCCGCTACTCCCATTGGAATGGCTGTGACGGTGCTCAGCACTGTCCAAGCAGTTATGGTGTGTTTGTGTTGTCAGTGGTTTGGTTTTCTTTTTCCTTTTTCTCTCTTTTTTTTCCCCTTTTATTTAAACCCTTCACGCTTACCAGAGTGATCGGGCTGGCGAGCAGCTGTTAGGTATCACAGAAAGGCCTTACATGGTAAATCTCTTTTGTATCACTCTTCTGAAGTAACGACTGCTAGCATTAGATGTCAAAGTGGTCCACACAATGTGTAGTGCAAAAATTCTATCTGTGAAAACATTACTCTGCAGAAGTGCTCATTTGATGTAACTGCAACAATCCTGGAATGCTTGGGGAATCTGGATGGAGAACCTAGTGGGAAAGGAGCATGGCACAATGCTGTAGGGCTGGGACATTCAGGATCCAATTGGATAAGCAGAGAGAGGCAAGATGAGTGCCCATACACCTCTGTTCATTAAAATCAAAAAGCCTCCAAACGCCTCTACTCTTCAAGTATTTACAGAACGCTCTGGATTTCAAACAGAGCACTTAATTTCACTAGTTACCAAAAAAGCCTAGAAACAGTGAAAAAGAGCCCAGTACACTAGGTTCATCTGTCCAGAGCCTCAATCCACTCGGTGTCAAAGTTATGATGTAGTCCTTTTTCTTCAATTAATCTGTGCCAAGGTGTGTGCAAAACGTGCTGAACTATTTGCAACTCTCTGTGAAACCAAGTTACTCATTTGATGGAAAACAAATTGAAGGTCTCACACAATTTTGCAGCGTGGATTTTTCCTCTGTTTATAAGCCAAATATTTGCTTGGCATTTCAGTGCAGAAATTAAATATGACTTTACCCCATGTTTTGGAAGAGATCAGGGACAACAAAACAAAGATTTTTGCCACAGGTGAGGTTAGGTGGTGCAGTGAAGAGGCAGAGGGAACAGAAGAGGCTGAGCATGCAGAAGAAAGGAGCCAGATGATGCCTTGTAACTTATCTGTCAGCATGTGCACTCCCCTTCCCCTGCTGCCTTGAGTCCAGAAGAAAAGGCTGATGTTTAATACAACCACTCTGCACAGCCACTCCACTGCTAGCTTCACTCCATGCTTTTGCATACATTGTGCACTTTGGTAGTCACAGAGCAGGGAGTGCGAGGAAGGGAAGCTGGGGGGGGGGGGGTACCATGGGAGAGATGGGAGCGATGGGAATTCTGGAAAAGGAATCTCCCCATCCACATCTCATTCTAATTTATATATAAAATGTGAAAGTGACATTCCATCTAATGCGGCAACTGCACCAAACACAGAGCTGTCAGAATGCTTTCAAAACAGCTCCAGTGGGCTGTGCTTACATCAGTGATTGCAATTCTGTTGCAGAGTTCCACATTCCTAAAAATTCCAGAGATTTCTGTTGAAATGGTAAGTCCCACAGGTAAAGCATACACTGCAACTGCTTTCTTTTCCTTCTTTTCCTTCTTCCTTTTCTTCTCCAAGCAATTTTCTAACAGCCACGTCTTTTGGGGAAATGCATGTGTGTGACCTCTTCACAGAGCGATCCACAGCTGTGTTTCTGCATGGGACAGGGAACTACTTTTGTGACACTGGTTTTGTTCTACACAAAGGCACGCTTGCAATAAATTTTTACAAGTTTTGTACACCATGAGCTAAATTCTGAGTTCCAAAAATGTGAAGTGTGGCAACAATAACAAAATGGATTTATAGTATCACTCTGATATCTTGTCATGTGAATTTATTTCTTCAACGATGTTTGTTTACAATCAGCAACTTTGAAATACAGTCGGATATATTACTGGTTGCTTTTCTGCCTCATTCTTTTCTGGAATAGCTTTGATAATTTGTTTAGGTGAAAGGATGTGGAGAAAATGCCCACAGATAAATTACACATTCTCACTCTCAGACTACCGTAGACCAAAAACCTGATGCCTTTACCTGGCTACTGAGTACAATACATATTTTTCTGAAAGAACTGAGTGCAGACTGAGCCCCAGGTCCCCAGCACAGGCTGCACACAGAAAGGGAAGGGCCCTGCCCCCCAACACCCTGGTCAGTGCCTCCTGCTGCCCCTCTGAGCACAGGGACAGAGGCTCCAGGCATCTCTGCTGAATGGTGATGGCCCTTTGTCCTTGCTGCTCCGACCCTGCCTTGCTGAGCTTTATCTGCACCACCAGCGGTACATACTCGAACCATCACCCACATGCCAAGCGTGTGGCATTTGCAGAAAAAGCTAAATGCACATCGCGTGCTTGAAACCCTAATCCATAAAGGAAGCGGAAACCTCACAAGAGAAAACTTAAGTGAGGCTATGGTATCTCTTTGCCAGCAACTGAATGAGAGATTTCCCCCATGCCAGGTGCCTGTGTCCCCCCAAGGACCAGGCTGTATGGTGTGTGTGGCTCACCACTAACCTCTTGCTGGGATGTGTCAGGTGCCTGCTGTACCTTTTCCTTGCTCATGATGTATTTCTTCCTAGCAACCAGTATTTCCCATGGGAAGAAGTCTAGTTTGCATCTAAATTGTCCAAAGAAAAATACGGATTTTTGGTGAATGTAGAACATTACCAAAAGCAACCAGCAGTGCATCCCTTGACCTTAGCTACTTAACATCACCATGGACCCAATTGTGTGGTTGTTTTTCTCAAGTTGCTCCCCAGCTATCAATAAGGGAAGGGGAGGAGAGTCTGGCACGCTCAGCAGCTCTGAGCTCAGGTGGCTGAAGGGGCAGCCTGAGCATGCCATCCTGATGCCACAGGTCCACTCCACGGACACTCTGAGCCAGATCTGACCAAAAGAGACCACAGACCCCTGCCACACACCAGCCAACACATTTAGCTGTGATAAGCCAAGCAAGAATTTCTTTAAATTCTCTGTTGTGGTAGAACAGGTCCCAGCACTCTGCTCACCTGTCCCTGGATGCGCCATGACCTGAGCTAACGCTGTGTATAATCAGGCTCCGTCACTGGAGCTGCCAGCAGCAGCACGCGTCATCTTTAGCACACTAATTGAATGAAACAAGGAATTTAATTTGTGAAATTATGAAATCCAGGATCTGATTAACACCAAGACACATACATGTGTAACCTCAGCGCTGTCACTTAGAACAATGGCATCCATTCAGATCAGGCCAAGGCCTTGCAGTAACTCAATCTTCCATTAAATTATTCTCAGAGGAATTTGCAATTAGTAATTCCAGCAATGTAGTCTTTCTTAATTAAGCCAAACTTAACATTCCATTTTGCAGTACTTTCTAATATCCTGCTTGACTCACCTCTCCATCCCTGGAGAATAACAGAGTGAAAGAGGTGCCAAGTCACAGGTGCTGCAGATAGCCCAGCCACCACCAAGGCTGGGCACTTCTTCAGCACCTTCATCCAAGGCTCAGAAAAGCACTTCACGTGCATTAATGAATTGCGTCTCATCAGACCCCTGCAAAATCATCCCAGCTCTGCATGGACCATTTCCGTGTTCCAGCTTCCTCTGATTACAGAGCAGGACAGATGCACAGCCAGCAAGTTTCATCTTTGACAACAAGGGTTTAAGAAAGGAAAAGGGTGATGAGAATTGAGGAGCTCAGGGATGTAGGACCCTGGGGTCAGCATGAAAAAAACAGTTCCAATGCTGGAGGGCCCTTAAGGGGGCACCTCTGCCTAACTGTGCCCCAGCTGTATTTCAGCATCCCTAACTTCACCATCTTTCATTCCCTCCTCTTCTTCTCCTTCCGTGACCTCTCTCTTTTCCCCATATCTTTTGTTACACCACTCCTCCACTATTGTCCAAATGTTGCAGTTCACTTGCATGCAAGTGAACCCTCTGGCCCTAGGGACTGCTAGGGACTTTTCTTCCTCTTCTACTATTCCCAGTTCCCAGGAATGAATGCGATTTCCCAACAGTGCTTGTGCTGACATCTCCCATTTCTTGCTAAAGGTTTTGCCTGGAAACCCCAAATCCAGTCTTACAGCCCACAGACCAGAAGGAAGATAGCCAGCCCCAAGCAGGCGAACTCTCTTTCCACTACACAGCTCTTGCCCCAGTGCAGCTGGAACCAGTAGTGACGTGAACACAGCAAGGTGCAACAAGCCAAGATATTCTCATTTATACTTTCACAACTTGGAGCTGGATTTCAAGCTTAAATGAGGAGTTAGATATTCCTTCTGCCAGATTGGAACTGGCCAAGCAGAATGAGGCAGAATCACAGCGTGTCGTCGTCATTGGAGGAAACAGCAAAGGAAAACGCTAATCTCTTTTAGACAGACATACAATTTTAAAATAAATAAAAAGAAGATCTTGTCAAGCTTCCAGCAGCCAGACACAGTTCAAAATCATACTTTGTGAGGACATACAGGGAGGGGGGAGACCTTCCTTTAATTTGCTGCGACATCAGCATCTGCAGCCAGCCATGCTGGAATTATTCCACAAGCTGGAGAGGTGCATTGCCTGCTGGTCTGTCTATACCCCAAAGCCTTTTAACACAAACTGCTAGAGATAAAATCAAACAGAAATTAATGTACATGTGCATGTATTGTCACTTCAACATTTAAGAAGAAGAGGCTGCTCTACAAACATAAGTAACTGTGTCCCCACCCAACAACAGAAGCCTCCACCCAACACTTGCAAGGAAAAAGGTAATTCTGTTGGTGTCAGCTTTCCTCTGTTTCTGACTGCTGTTTCACTTCTCATGTAGCCCGATTCATCTCCATGGCTGTGCCCAAAAACTCACCACCTAGTCCAATACCATTTCTGCACTGGAGACAGACATCCCAAATCCTATTCTACAATTAACGTAGGGCAGATGGGGCACTGCTTAGAAAAGCAGTTTCAAAAAATGTCACTCACTGCAGAAATCCACAGTTAACTATCCTTGAGGACAACAGATTACATCAAGCATTTTTTAAACCAAATACAGATGGTGACCCACAACCAGAGATATTAAATACTGCAAGTCAGGTTCAACAAACAGATTAAAATATGAGAGGCTCCAGCACTTTTAATCAAGAAAATGTGTTGCTGTAGCCAGGAGCTGGGCTCTGATGCATCTGAAAGGCACTTCAATTGGACTCAAACCAGTCACTAAACCCCTGTATTCCCTTCAGGGGTCGGGGCTAGCGCAATAAGCAGCTACCAGGCAGTTACATGTCACACATATTCAGCAACACTCACCTGTGGTGACAGCAGTCAATTTCAAGGCATTGTGCACTACAGTGGTTTTAGAAGCTACTTTCACATTGCATAAAATACATCTGCCCTCACCCTGACCTGGAAGAAGCATGTGCACCCTGAATGTAGGCACCTGAGTGGATCCAACAGGAGCCAGCACCAGCTTTCTATTGCTCCCTACATGCTTGCCCTGCCTGTTGCCCATTCCTTCTGCTGCTTTTGGCCCCTGAAAAAAGCCACATTGCTCTGTTACTGCCCCAAAGGAAGGGAACTAGGGCAGAAAAACAATTTTTAATCTTGCCATTTATTTTCTAGTAACAAGGAGTTATTTATAATGTTGTTAGGTTTGTTGTTGCAAGGCAGAATTGCCCTTTTGCAGCTGACAGCCTCTCCAGCAATGACAGCTTCACAGCAGCCCCTGGGATTGCATTGCCTGAGGTACTTAACCCAGTTTCTCATTTCGTTAACAAAAAACAGTACTGATTTGCTGCTGTGGCTGTGCTGTGTCGCTCTGCACAAAGGCTGAAGCACCCCAGAGGGCATCTCTCCCTCTGGAGCAACACCAAAGCTCTGCAGTGCTGGGTGCCGAGGAAGGCCCAGTCTCTCCCTGGAGGGGCACTCAGAGTACCACCTCACATACTAGGCCCTTATCAGCCCCTTGTCTGCACATGGGCTCAGCTCATCAGCCCTGTCTGGCTCCCCAGGAGACATTTGGCAAATGCTGGCTGCTGAATGCCCTCATACAGGCCTTGAGTTCCATGGGGTGTTCCCAAAACGAAGCTGTGCCACCCGAGCTGGGATATGGCCGAGGATCGCCACTAACAGCAGCAGCTGGGAAGATGCAGGACAAGCATTTGGCATGGTGGCCAGAAGTTAATTAAAACAAAAACAAACCAAAAAGGAACCCGCATGCAGCACAGCTGATCAGTCAGGTCAGGTAGAATGTGTGCCTGGTGCATGCGTCAAACCCAGCTCCCCGCGGTGAGCTCACTTCTACCTTTCCACCTCCTCAGGGCTAATTTAAGAGCTGTTCTTCACAGCCCATAATGGTGAGAAAAATCAAATTCTGTTCTGCCAAGAAGAGGAAACCGGAACATGGGAACCAGCAGGGAACTTGTCCTGCTGCCATCTCTGGCTTTCCTCAGGAAGCTCGTGCTCCAAGCGCTGACTCAGAGAGTTGAGCTGCCCAGGCACACCGTAGTCTTCCCTGTGAGAGAGGCCAAAGGTTCAGACACAGTCAGAGCACAGTGAGCTGCCTCAGGGGGCCCCAGCGGTCAGCTTCACTTGGACTTAGACACATCCTCTGTGTCACCCTGTGAAATGACCTCTAATTTTGCCAGATGTAAATAACTTCGTGAGGAAGATGACTATCTTAAAATGGATGCTTTTCTTTCTGTCAGGAAAATCACTCTGTGGTCGCTGCTTTGAGGAAACTGCTCACTTCTGCCAGGCTCAGTCCTGTGTGGCACAGGCAGAGCACCACACCATCCACATGAAGCGGGTCACAAAACAAGTGACCAAACAACAAAAATGGCGGGGTTGGTTCCCATCACATCTCTCAGTGCAACCAGTTCTCTGGTTGAACAAGTCACTGCTTTTTATCAGCTTTTATCTCTCAATGGAGCCCAAGGTGACACATAGAATCACAGAATCGTTAAGCTCGAAAAAGACCACTAAGATCACCTAGTCCAACCATCAGCCCACCCACACCATGCCCGCTAAATGATGTCCCTCAGTGTTGCATCCACACAGCTCTTGAACACGTCCAGGGATGGTAACCCCACCATCTCCCTGGGCAGCCCATTCCCATGCCTCACCACTCTTTCTGAGAATAATTTTTTCCTAATATCCAACCTGAACTTCCTCTGTCACAATTTAAGGCCATTACCTCTCATCCTATCCTGTCACTAACATATCTTCAACGAAGACTCTTCTTGGTGCTGAGTGAGGATATTGAGAAATTCATACAAGCCTCTCTCAAAGCACTGCTGATAAAGGTCCAAATTCAGATGCACAGCAAAGAGTATTGCATTCATGCTAGTGGAAAATTCCATGGCATGTTTTCATTAGTCTATAAAAATTTGTTTTCTTCAGAAGCCTATCCTTTGGGACTGTGCAATGAGGAGACACCAGAACGTCAAAGATGCTGTGCCTACCCAAGATGCTATTGAAAATGCTGGCTTTTTTACCCCCTATATCTGCAGTTATGTTAGATAGGCAGAAAGTTATTTAAGTAGCATGTGGCATTTGATCTTTAAAAGCATTAGATTTCTATTAATAATAACATAAAAAGTTATTTTCCTGATCTATTCTGTGCTCATTTTTTCATCTTTCCAGATGAAAGCCTTACATTTAAATAACTTCCTGCAGCTGTATGCCATTGTAATATCAAAACCGCCCACCCCTTCGTTCACATTTTACGCATGACGTTAAGCAGATGACTTTGCAGGTAAACTGTAGCAAAAGGAAGCTAATTTGAAACAAGAGCTGGAGATGGGATTTTCTACAGAACACATCATACACCAGCTGCTCAGTTCTTACTCCTATGCTCAATCAGCACAGCCACCCTGCACATTCCTGGAGATGCATTCACATGCTGTTCTCTGTGCATCCGCATATTTGTCCACCTGTGATATGAGCCACCCAAGGCGTTTCAGCAGGAAACCGTTACCAGCAGAGATCAGATGATGATCTAACTCAGCATCCAGACTTCAACAGCAGCAAGTGCTTAAGGAAGGATCAAAGGAATGAGATTAACACAGTACTATTTCCTCCACTTGCCCTCCAAGCTCCCATCAATCTCTGACTTAGAGACTACCTTCTGATGTCTTTTCCTCACATCTTTACAGGTTTACCAACATGTTGTATGAACATATTTTTTAATCTATTCCAGCACATAATCTTGTTCAGAAAAGCAGGAACCACAATATGTCATAGGTTGCAGGTAGACAAGAATAATTTTGGGGGATGTTCTGTAAGCAACTGACAGCCCTGAGAAGCACCAGCACAGATCAGTAGCCTGAGATGCAAACACTGCTCCTGGACATCCAACAATGTTTTGTCTATTGCTTGCACATATACACACAAACCTGTCTTACTGCCTGAACATTGATTTATCGCACAGTGCTGGATTTGCTGGAAGTCAAGGAAGATCTGCCATCCCCTTGGTATCACTGATTCAAAACCTTCTCAGAGCACACTAAGACCTGCCTGTCTCTATCACCAATTCCAAAGTACGACACGCGTGGTCAGCATTGTTGGACATCTGACAGGTAACAACTGTAAGGACCTAATTCTGCTTTTGCCAGAGCAGGAGGACAGTCATACCTCATCACCCCTCCATCTGCCCAGATGGAGCAAAACCTGGTGATCTGCAAAGCCTGTTTGCTGCTGGGCTCAGCCTGTAAGGGGAAGAGCTAAGAGATGACAGGATCAGACTCCAGAAGCTCTGATATAATGAAGAATATTCTGAGAGATGAAACTTAATTAGCAGACAAAATGGCTGGGAGTTGAAGCTAGAAGTTCAGCCTGGAAATAATTAGTCATTAAAATAATCTTCTGCTGGAATAGCTGACAAAGAAAAAAAGAATTAGATCAGCAGGAGAATGAGATTTCCTAATTCTCAAAATCATTGATTTCCCATGATGCTTAACTGCCTAAATTTTATCTTTAAATACTGTCCTAAACACTTTTGAAAACTGAATGCTTTTGTCCGAGGTCACATCCAAAAAGAAGCTGAGGACTTGGCTCATTGAAGGACTTGACATTGCTGAAGATGTCAGAGCTTATGCTGTAGCACGCAGGACAGTTACATCTTATTTTATATTAATTTACAAATGTACTGTCCCTGAAACACATTCAACTGTGCTGTAAGCAATACTACTCTGGAAGAAGGAAATAAAGATTTCTCCT
This sequence comes from Perdix hodgsoniae, assembly GCA_035772895.1. Classification (NCBI taxonomy): domain Eukaryota; kingdom Metazoa; phylum Chordata; class Aves; order Galliformes; family Phasianidae; genus Perdix; species Perdix hodgsoniae. The sequence goes on along the minus strand of JAPSGF010000056.1, from coordinate 159,382 downwards.
GTTTTTTCCTCTTCCATGAACACAGTTTCCATGTGTTCCCACCCAGGTCAGCCTGACTAATAAGAAGTTTAGGTCCAGACAGAAGAAATTTGGACCCTTATTTCCATAGAGGTAAATTTGCCCTGCAGCTGCTTCTCCATACCATCTCACTTTGCTTTCTCTGATGCTTCCACTTCACTTTTCTTCCACCCTTGCCAACTACATGAATACAGCATCATATTCTTTTATAACTCCTACAATTTTCAATAGAAAAAGCCAAATTAAAACCTTAATATAATTCTGAGAGCAGTTGGCAGAGAGTCCAACACCAATATGGCGTGCACCATATCATACAAAACACAAACTGCATTCAAGGTGTAACATTTTCTTTCTCAAGATTATCTCAATTCCCCTTCCAAGTAGCTAAAATCCCTATCAAACATAGACTTGATGCTAAAATCAAGGTTTGGATCTAACTTAACAAAACGTTTCCTTCCCATCTCTTGCTCTCCCTTCTCTCTTCCCAACTTGTCACTCTGATACCAGCAGTAAGGCTGTTTTGGTAATAAATTGTAATCATGAAAAAACAAAACAAAGAAAACCAAACCAACCCACTACACAGAAGTCATCTCCACTGGAAAGCAAAAAAAAAAAGAACATCCCAACAGTCAGGCTCACTCCAAAAACAAAGGGTTTGATTTGCAATCTAGTTAAGCCAAGCTCTAATGGCTTGCTGCCACTGGAAGGAACATCTGAGCTCTTCCCATAATTTCTTTTTTGCAACCTTCTTTATGCTCCACATCAGCTCACTGAAAAGCATATCTTATGAGTGCTTGCTAACTCATGGGTCAGTACAAGACAGAGACAAACTGGTACCCAAGGTTTCACTATGATGACCAGGAGGGGAAATACAGCTGATGGGTCCCACAGCTCCACAGGATGGGCAAAGTGCTTTAGCAGTTCAGTGTTGCTAATTTTCTTGACGAGGAGCACAAATGTTAAGAAATACATTTTGCAGAAATAGTTCTCACCAGGCAACCAGGGCATAACACTCAGTATTGCTTTCTAACCTCCTATTTTTACCTAAAAATTCAGACTTCCAAAGGCAAGTCTTAAAAAATGTGAGCATGACAGTAAACATAGGTGTTTCCTATTTCAAGATCTCTTTTAATTAAAACAACGTCACACATCCGCTGGTAGAAATAACAAATTGAAATCAAACAGGTTCCTCTTCCTGCAGCATAGGAGCATACTGTAGCTCTCTGTGCAAGAAATCAAATCGAGTCAAAAGAGTATTTTGCACCCATTCATCCAACAACCTCTTGGAGGAGCGTACAGAGAAAACATCTGTGCTCTGACTTAATTCCCAATTTTTCAGCTTGATTACTGGCAGATCTTAAAATAGCTGCTGGATGATAAGTTGTAAATAAAATATGCAGTCTAACAAGAGATACAACTCTGACATTTTTGCTCATTCTGTAATCACAGCCTATTATCCCAGACTATATTTTTTTAATGGCTTCTATTCACTTGAAGTCATTCTGTACAGGAATAAGCCTCTTGTTAGAGCATTCTGTAATTATTGCTATGAAATATTTCATTGTATTTCAGTCTGGATGAGGAGAGCGATGCATGCAACTGAGGATCACACTTAGCTATAGCATACCTATATTTAATATAAATACAAGTAAAACAGTGTAGACTTTTTCATATATAAAAATGTAACTTAAAATTAACTAAGGTTATGGTAGCCCCATTCCAGGCAGGAATTGGACAATACTCTACAGGACCCGCCTCAGCTAAGACAACCACCCTTATCTCGAGCAGTTTAGCATTATAATCTCTCAGTATTCAGTTATGTACAATCAGGGATCCTCTTGAAAATTATATATTTAAAATAGATTTTATTTAAATGTGAAGAAAAAAAGTTTTAACGTTCCCTTATGAAAATGGTGTAAATATCTGACTGTGAGCATAGTGATAAGCAAACAGAAAACCCGTGCATACAAATAGGCGATAAAGCATGACCTGACAGACCAGAAAGTTACAATAGATGAGAAACTTTGATATATATTTGGAAATAAGGCAAAGGAAACAATTAAGTTTTAGTCAGAAGGAATGAAAAAATTGCTGGACAGTTCAGATACTTACACTAAGCAGCTTACTAGGAAAAGCACCCACAGAAAAAGCCTAAGGCTCTACAGAGACATGAGACAGACTTCTGCATTTATCACTGGATTAGATTACAAAGGTACTACTCCCAGAAGCCTAACTGCTTCTTAATATTACCTGTCAGCTCAGAGGTGTCAAAAGGCATTTAAGATGGAGAACCCTCATTTGAATTCTCAAATACAATTTGTAAATACAAGGTGTTTTCTTCTGTTTATTGCAGTTTGACAAGGCAATTTTATTTTTCCAACCATAAATATTAATCTGCGGTCTATTTTCTTCATAGAAGATTCCATTTAGATTTCATTCAAACTTTCTGAAAGGTGACAACTAGTCACCTACCTCCAGCACACAAAAATCCTTCCATCAGTACAATTAAAGCATTTATATCTTTCCTATAAGTGCCTCTGCAGGTTATTCTAGTTGATAAATTTTTGGGGCTAACTGCAAACTTAGGTTTCTTAGAGCAGGAGCAAGTGTTCGAGTTCCATATGCTGATAATTAGAAAAGAAGGATGCGCCTCAAGCTCGTTTGAGCCTCAGAAACTGGATAAAATGTCTCAGCTGTGATTTTAACTTCATCCATTCTCCTGCTTGCCCTCCTAGACAGCATCACACCCTGTTGTAGTTGTTGGATTTGCAGCCCACATCTATCACAGATATACTGCAGTCAGGTACTGTGTCCTAACTGGAGCCCACAAGAGGAAGATCTCACATTCACAGCTTTCCATCACCCGCTATGGAGAATTTGCCCCCTTCCCATTTGGGCCAGTGCACCACTTCATTTGAAAGTTCTCTAAACTACACCTGTGAGGTTCTTGTCACCCAGGAAAAAATACTTTTTTTAAAAAAGGTGTCTTTTTTTAGTTTTGCTTTAGAGAGTATTTCAGATCTGTCTTCAAGAGCACCACAGACATCTGAATTACCGCCCAGCATACAAAAGAAATCTCTGATTAAGCACAGAGAGAAACAAAGAATCACAGAATCATTAAGATTGGAAAATACATTTAAGATCATTTAGTCCAACTGTGAGCCCATCCCCACCATGCCAATTAACTGTGCCCCTCAGTGCCACATCCCACATGATTCTTGAACACTTGTAGGATGGCGAATCCACTGTCTCTCCCTGGGCAGCCTGTGACACTGCCTCACCACTATTCCAGAGATTAATTTTTTCTTAATATCCAACCTGAACCTCTATTGCTTCAACTTGAGGCCATTACCTCTCATCCTATCGTTGTTACCTGTGAAAAAAGGCTGACCTCCACTACAACCTCCTTTCAGGGTGTTGTAGAGAGCAATAAGGTCTCCCCTGAGCCTCCTCTCCCTCAGACCAAATAATCCCACATCTCTCAGCCACTCCCCATAAGACCCCTCACCAGCCTTGCTGCCCTTCTTTGGGCACATTCCATGATGTGAGCAGATGAGGACAGATACACCAATCAACTACGAGAGCCATTGTTGCAATCATCTTCCTCGAGTCCCTCCAGGCTGAAGTAAGCCATGCTTGGAACAGCACTTTCTGGAAGTGAAAAGAGGGACAGCATTAGTCTTGAGAAGATCAGATCTAACTGGGTCGGAGTAAGAGACATGCCTCAACCACGTATTTTTAGGTAACTACTGTCAGAGTAAATTCACCCAATGGGAAAATGCTTTGAAAATAAGAATTTCCTCAAAGCTGTCATATTAAATACAAATTCTCTTTCCTTAAATATAAATATATATTCATGTACACACACTTCCATAACAATTACAGAACAACCAAGCTTCAGGCAGACTCCTTGGTTTTACTTAATTGCATCAACCACCACACGTTTATCTATAAAGCATTCTTCTTTATTTAAGTTAAACAATTTTTCAAGGATGGTTTCCATCTATAAAATGAACAAAGTACAAGCTCTGTACAGCAGACTTTTCAAACCAACTGAAAAAACAGTTTCCAAACTAAGTTTTGAAAATCTGCAAAATAAACAACATCACCATTCTTGCTCTGAAGACGGTAAGAAAAGTTCTCAGAATTTGCTTCAAGGGCTCTTAATTTATCTTTCACATGGGCCAATTTCCTAAACATTTTTAAATCTCAGTAATTAACTTTGGCACACTGTCATGTAAACATAACAAAAGGATAACACTTGTCTGTTCTCTCAAAGAAAAGTAATGCTGTCTTTAACATACGGCTCCTGTACTAAAGCCCCTATGCACAGCATCCACGGGGAATTAGTGAAAATATTCCTACTTTATATGATACCAGTTGACATTAAAGACTTAAGAGGTGGAATACGATTTTTTTCTTCCAATTCTACCTCAGAGTTAAGAGGCCAATGTTCAGAGCTGCAACTTCTGATCTCAGTTGAGCACTATGTTTACTATGATCAAAGTTGCAAGTGGAAGTATCCATGATAGAAGCTGAGTGCTTTCTCCTTCTAAATTCTGTTTTCCAAAACCTCAAGAACTGCTTTGCTGCTAAACCCACATTTCAGCATTTATCCTCCAGAATATTCAGAAATCTACTGCTATGTTATGAATCATGTTCTTCAAGTTCTCAGCAAGGTTAAAAGGCTACAGATAGGGAGAGACAAAAAGATGGAAACTAGTTTTCCTACTGCATGGCCTCTAAAACAGGCTAGATTTAAGGAAAATTGACTGTGAAGAACAAAAGAGAAAAGAAAAAAAGAAAAAAAGAAAAAGCATTAATTACCCACATATTAAAAAAAAAAAAAACAGTCAGATGGATGGGAGAAGTTGGATTTAATGTCCACATCCAAGAAGTATGCAGATACTTGCAGGTCATAGCTCCAGAGACACAAGATATTTGTGGCACACTGACTGACGTAATTAGAGCCACTGACCAGAAAAGTACCACCTCTATACCTAACATATAGATGCAGCCAAAGGAAACTCAAGAATCAGGAACTACTCTATTACAGAAACAAAGAAAGAGGAGACTGTACTGGAGTTATACAGCACAGCAGATCTTTTTCGTCTCCTTGTGATCAACTCTTACACTTTTCCCCAAGATCCACATCTTACCAAAACCACTTCCTGACACTGCAGGCCTGCACTTTTTCTTTTTTTCTTTTTTTTTTTCCTTCCCCTCCCACCAATGCTGTGTCACTTATCAGTGCTGAAACTATTTACTCACTTTTCATCTTAATTCATCTTAAAAGCTCATTCAAGCATTTATTCATTTATTTTAATTAAAAAAGTACATAGTCTATGCAAACATAAGAAAGTACAGGTCAAAGTTGATTTAACTTTGACAGGATTATTTTAATATAAAAATGACATCAGCTGAGTTGACGCTGTAAAACACACAGGCTCTATGGTGAAAAACACCACACAGGATCTGCTGGTATCCAGACTGATTCCCAGAGCCAAGCCTGAATCCACCCAAAAGCCCCATATAATGAAACAACAACAACAAAAAAAAAAAAAAAACAAGAAAATTACCCAGTAGCAGGCCTATAAATTAAGTAAGTGCAATTCAGAGATATTACCTAACTGCTCATCCTTGCAAATTAGAATTCAGACCTCATGCTGCCAACAGTGACGTTCCCTTCCATCTTACTCTCAGAACTCAAGAGAGGAGTTTGAGACTAGGAAATTTTTGTTATGATGAGGGCCCAGAATAAAATTGTGCTGAACCCACATGGCTGCATCTGTGCAAGATCTGCACCACTTGTACAATTTTGTAATGAAGAGAAGTATTTCAGGACATAATATGACAGAAATCATCAACACAAATATCAAGTACAAGATTAACGATATCCAGAGCATGTGTAATGACTTTCCAAGCTGGAATAAACAATCCGAGCAATCATCTGTGCAGATGCACTGGCTTATTCTGCTGTTTTCTTTCTCCTCCTGAGTTTCATGATCTCCAGTGAGGGCGAAGCTTCAAAAAGTAGATCCAGTTTGCAAAGCAAAAGCATCCAGTGTTAGCACGGATATTATACCCAGCAGCACAAAATCCGCACCTTCATTAAGATCCACTCTTCTCGCATTTTGATCCAATTTCTGGTTATACATACTTCAATGACTTCGTTGATAATTATAGGGTGATGAAAATCAATATAAATCATTGGGAGCTGGCAATATATATATTTTATATATTTATATTTAGAGTCCATCATAGAAAAGTTCATATTCAAATTACCAAGTACACACAGGAAAAAAAAAATGCTCAAAATGACGCTTCTGTTTTTGGAAACAACAAACAATGCATTTCTATGTAAATGGAGATTTCAAATGACCTTCTCCTGGTAATTTTTCCCACCCTCCCTCCCCGACCCTGTTCCCCACAGGTGTTTTTCAAGATCCTTTTTCTATCATACATCAGTTGTTCCTAGAGTTAGTTATCTGCTGTGCAAGTATGTAACTGAAGACAGAAAGGAACTGTTAAAGTCTTCACACCAAGAAGGAGCTGTGCTGCAGCCACGTTCAGTGAAATCTTTGCAGTGCTCCGAGTCCACCTGTTCCCTGGTGTCCGCTTCAGCACTCTCCTACTTTCAGATAAAGATGGAATACTGAGGTATATAAGTTCCGTGGAAAGTTTTTAGAAATACATCAGTAATTCAATCAAGACTTTGCCCGATGTCTATGAGTTGAAACAGCATTTTGCTTGTAAGTTCTACTGCTGAAGATTAAGTGTGAATTTCCACTGTTGTGATAAAGAAGGACTGCAGATCTCAACAGTGAGACCACCATTTTTGGCATTGCGGCTGTCCAGACAGAGGTTGCTGCCAACGTGCCTCAGTTTAGAGTTGCTTTCAATTTGTTCCCATTTCTGGAAGAGAGAATAAAGTTAAGCCGTAAAAATCAGGAAAAAAATGCATTCTACATCCCATCAACTGAAGTCTTCATGTGCTTTCCTGGCTTGTGCTTAGGAGAGATGTGAATACTGCAATAATGCAGTTTAGACAATCCTTGATTAAGGGTATATACGTTATAGAAAGCCTTGCCAAAGCAACTGTTCTTTCAGCTAATGCACTGCACGAGATACAGAATACACCAAATCATTTTCTTCTACTTCAGCACTTCTCAAATACGCTGTCACACCATATTTGACTTTCCAAAGCCTTCAGTTTGAGGAAGAAAGTAAGTCACAAAACCCATCCACAATATCACCACTACTACTACAGTTCAGAACATAAAGAAATGAGAAGTACAATCACCAAAGGCAAGCTTGGAGAAACCTAGAAATCAGCCAGGTGCCTTTCAGTTATAAAGATGTCAGCTGGTTGGTCTGTGCTGTCAGAAGCACTGTTGCCCAAGGTGATGCCAAGGACAGACAGAGTAAATACAAACTCTAAGATGTTAAAAGATTTTCTGTTGTATTTTCTTTGAATTGTGCCTTTAAGCCTTATCAAGAAAATACTGCATCCTTGGTTTCTTCATCTGAAAAGTGGCAAGAATATTTTTTCTTCTTCAAGACACCAATATTTCTGCTTGCAAATATTGAAATACGGAAACATGGAATGTAACAGAAAATCAGAACTGATGACTTAGCAGAAACAGAACTGTTACATGACAACTGACAACAACAAAAAGATTATATGAGTCTGCAAATGCAATTTTCCTCAGGCTTGGGAAATAGATGAAGTAGCACTGCTGCATTAATGAGTCTAGCACTGTTATAAACAGGTCACGGCTGATAAGAAGAAAGGAAAGCTAACCCACCCTCCTGAGACAGACTACGTTATCTTCAAACTTCACTGAAGGCCTTTCAAATAAACATCATGAAACACATTTTATTTCAGAAAATGGATGGGACAGTTGAAGACTCACACAACAGAGCTGCTGGGTGAAACCTTTATATAAGGTCAATTTTGAGATAACAGCTCTATACGTTATCGTAAGATTGTCACTGGTTTATAAAGAGGAAAGCTCAATATACAAAGTTATTCCTGCTGCTCTGCAAGATGTCATGCATCCAAATTTTACGTATGCAATGAATGATGCAGAGCAAAGAGCAGAATCTTTAGAACAGAATACAGACACGAATGCATGTTCTTGCACTCCCATTCACAGCCCTTGTTTTCCCACTGTTCATAGAGTATACTCAGGACATACTGACCTGTCTGCTGTCATTTTCCCTGCAGCCCTGAAGTTTGATTAGTGAACCAGGTGCTCTGTCCACAACAGTAAGGCACAAATCCATGTGTTTCACTGACTTGTCCTTTGTTAAGGCCCATTCCTAGAAAAAAGAAGTAAAATTTATGAACAGTATGCAAAATCATTTATACTAAGTTGTACACAAGGTGCACCTGCTATCTCAGCATCCATAGCACAGGTTAAACTCCTGTGAACGGCTCAGTAAGAGCATTAGAACAATTTATTGTTGCCCATAGAGAAGGAGATGAGAAAAACAGTACTTTTCAAATACTGTACTTTGATTTACTCCAACGGCCTCAAATCGATGCTGGGCTGGGCTAGCTGACTAACTACTCCCTCTACTGGCCTTACGGAGGTACAACAGGAAGTCACAGGTCCTCAAGGTCAGCTTCTAAAGCAAGTATCTAACTAGCTACATTTTATATAGATTATATATAACTTTCGCATTACATATATGAAAAAACCAAGCTTGGTCTGTAATGTCGCTGGTCACCCTATCTGCACACTAGGAAACGCACAAGTGTTGTGAGGGAAAACAGTTCCTAATGGTAGAGCTCACCAGAAAGCAGAACACAAGGCAGCCAAGCTCAGAGGTAATGGGAGAATGAGACTTTTGACTCGAACTGTGATGTACAAGAGAATTTCCTTTAAATGCATATAAAAAAGCAGTTTCTTAAACGATGGGCAAAGAAAAGTTGTTCTGTATGCAACACTGCCCAGTTGGTTTTATCTCGGTGTCCTCCTACACCGCACCTGATCTTGCCCTAATGTTCACACTCTGCATGACTCTCACCCTGAAGTCTGGTCTCCAGGATCTAGATTGGTCTCCGTGTCTCATTATCCTTTAAGGAAGGAACTTGATCTCCTTCCTTGCTGGAGCCACACTAACTGTCTAATATTCCCTCATTACTACTTAAAAAAGGAAAAATTCACTCCAGTGAGTTCAGAGGAGTCAGGGTTGTGTAACATAAAAACCTAGATATACTAGCTCATGTCTGGCTATATTTAGTGTTATTTTGTAAGCAGTGAGTGCTTCAGAAAGAAATTAGATGCCTAGTCCCATCCCATTTTTCAACTTACTTTCTTATATTGTAACTGATGTTCAGTTTGCATGATCACTTAAACCCAGTAGATTTAACAGTGATTAAATTTATTTGAGAACAGATGCTCAGGAAACAATCAGAACTTCTCTTCAATGTGATTACCAGTAATCGTCATCATACAAGAAGCGAACCCAGCAGTACATCATTGGACACCATATTATGCAACCACTAGAATAATTACAACTGACTATGCAGAACAAAAAGGAAGGAGAACTTTGCATCTTTCTTTTCTTTCTGGCTCCCAAAACAAAAAGCTGAAAGCTATTCCTTTTGCTCTCAATACATCTTCTTTTCACTACATTCAGACTGGATACTAGGAAAAGGTTCTGAACCAGAAGGCAGTGGGCATGTAACAGGCTGCCCAGAGCACTGGGCACAGCTCCAAGTACTGGAGTTCAAGGAGCAACTGGACACCACTCTCAGACAGAGATTGGATTTGGGGTGGTGCTGAGTGGAGCCAGGAACTGGGCTCCAGGGTCCCAGTGGGTCCCTTTCAACTCAGGATATTCTATTCTGTTTTAATCTCAGATGAAATAAAATGACTTGCTTTCTCGTTCCAATCATTTTGTCCAAGGCCAAGTAGCATCATTAACAGCCACTTTTAACAACTTAAGGAAGTAAGCAAGTATTTTTAGAGCTCATCAGCAAGCACAAGTGCCAATGAAACAGATGATTTATACTCAGTAATAACATTTGAAAATACTGTCAGTGTAGTGGTTAAAACTCAGATTCAAGAATCCTGCAGCAAAAGGAAGCCAAAGCCTTGAAGATACTGATTTGCACATCCTTATCCTTACATCAGAAAACCAGAAGAGGCCCAGACAAACCAGCAACCACACAGGAACTCAGCTCATCTAAAAGCAAAAGCTACAGCTTCACAGAAGTTCTAAGTTCTGCAGCAGGAGACATCTATGTGATGGCCCTTTATACTGAAAAACAGAATGTACAGGTGCTTCCTCCTAGTGATCGGGATCTGTGATTTGCTATAGTGGAGATAAGCTTAAGCAAGTTGCACTACAGAAGAACAGGAGAAAAATGCAAACAGTGCATGTAATGTGCTCAGGACGCAGGCTGGAAATAGGTCATGTGTGTGACAACTGGAAAACCAGAACATCTGAAAAAAACCTGTCTCAAATCAGAAATACAAAGTTAATAGAACACTACTAGCCTTAAACCTTCCCCTTGCACTTGAGTGCATTTGGCTTTGTTTTAAGCTCCTTGTTATGACTCTAAAGATTCGCACAGACCTGTCAAAACAATATATCAGAATTTCTTCATCCATTCTGAAGTGCAATTCTACCTTTTGGACCACTGAATTCTAACAGTCTGCTTCAGGAAAACAAATCTATTTAAACTGAAGTTTTGCTTTTTAAGCTGTGTCAGCATAAGCCAGAGTACACTCTCCATATGGTAGAACAAGGTTTCCACAGCCTATAGTAGTTGAGTACTCACAGTGTCACCCTCCACTCCCAACCCTAAACATTCTCAGTAAGAATAATTGCAAAACACATAGGACAGAGTTAAAGATTCTCCTCTGCTCCCCCAGCCTTCTCCCATGCTAAGATCGCTCAGTTCATTCCTCAATTCCAATATGGAACTCAGTGTGGATGTAAAAAGCCACTGTTGACCTGCTCTGCCTCCTAACGTATCTGAAATTCCATCACAGAGAGAACATACATTTGTTTTTCAAGGTCAACTTCACAGATGAAACTACACTGAAAACTGAAAAGAGGGATCAGATCTGGAAGAGGGAAGGACTGAAAGAAGCATGTTCGTATCTATGGAGAACATACAGACAGGATAACCAGAAACTACCAAAACTTCTGCACAGAGGCAATTCTTTGATATAGTTATCCTTTCTTCTCAAAAAAAACAACAACAAACAAACAAAAAGAAAACAACAAAAAAAAACCTGTGCTATTCTGAAGACGTGTGCATTTTCATAAAGATAACAGAAAACACCTCCCCAAGTATATTCCCTTTAATGATAGAAAAGACACATCTCAGATGTACAATGGCAATTCAAATCAACATTATACACTGCTTGAAATAACTTATGTTAGGCTTTATCTGATTATAGGGTTTTCCTCCTTTAATTTAAATCATAGCACAAAATTCTGATACAATCACTCTTTCAATAGTTGCTCAGGCTTCTGATCTAATGCATGCATTTGATTATTAGTTTTATATTTATTATGATTTGTTTATTTGTTTATTATGATTTATTATGATTCTGAAAAGTTTAGTGACCACACAAAATAGTGAGTACATACACACATGCTTTGTTAATAATGATGAAGTCATGACTGCATAATTAGATTCTTTACAATAATGTTCCCATCTGTAGATGCAGCATATTTGTAAGTAAAAGTAGGATCGGATAAGTTTTGTTGAACCACTGCCTTTACTGGGAGCAAATAGGAGACAAAGTTTAGACTCCTTTGTTTTCTGGAAGAGCTGAACAGGGATCTGAGACAGATTTTTTTACATGCCACCACCACAAACTAGAAATTACTAATACAGCATCGCAGTAAACCACTTTTCTGATTTTGCTGACCTTAGGCCATATGCTTCAGAATCCATATCTTTTCCTAAAAAAACTTCCTCCAAAAATCAAACATACCAATTAATGGATTAAAGCTTTTTATGAAAGCCTAAAACTCCTGGGAAAGATAACTGGCCTCCATCATAAAAATAAATATTAATAGACAAAAATAAATATTAATAGACAAAAAGGAAGAGGATAACCTGATCATATTGAATGAATAAGCATGTCCAGAGAAGGGCAACGAAACTGGTGAGGGGTCTGGAGCACAAGTCCTGTGTGGAGCTGCTGAGGGAGCTGGGATTGTTTAGTCTAGAGAAGAGGAGGCTCAGGGGAGACCTCATTGCACTCTACAAGTTCCTGAAGGGAGGTTGTGGTGAAGAGGGGCCCGGCCTCTTCTCCCAGGCAACAAACAGGACCCGGGGAAATGGCCGCAAGTTGTACCAGAGGAGGTTTAGGTTAGACTTAAGGAAGAACTTTTTCCCTCAGAGAGTGGTCAGGCACTGGAATGGCTGCCCAGGGAGGTGGTGGAGTCGCCGTCCCTGGCAGTGTTCAAGAGGCATCTGGATGAGGAGCTGCAAGATATGAGTTAGTGCTTGTGGTAGCAGTGGTAATGTGAAGATGGTTGGACTAGATGATTTTATAGGTTGTTTCCAACCTTGTGATTCTATGATAACCTCTCTGCTCAGATTCTAACCCTGAAAATGCAAAACTACATTCGAGGGAGAAATTTGTACAACAAACTGCCTAAATAACTGATTTGTTCATTTGAGTTTATGTACCTATCACTAGCACACTCATGGCTGAGTTAGTTTCAATTATTTTTAATCCTAAGACCACATATTTTGGAAAAAAATGAAAGGCATACAGACCTGGTTTCCTCCGGCATTATGACATTCATAAACTCCAACAACACCATCTGCAAAATGGCCCAAAGTATCAAGGCAATTGGTACCCTGCTGCAAAGCCCCAAAAGCTATATCTTGATGATCAGGTACCCTAAAATAAAACCAGAAATATCTACCTCAGTCAGTTTTTCTTCCATATTTCTTTTACCTTCTCATCAAGTATTTTTAAGATGAGAGGTTTAAGATGAGTGATGACTACTATTTGGAAAATCCAAACATCTTTTGAAGACAAAAGACAAATTTTTGATCAAACTCAAACCTGCAAGCATAGAACAAAAATAGAAGATGAGGATGAACATACAAACTCAGCATAACAACCAAATTAAAGGTGACATCATTGTCATTTAAGGTCGCTCATATCTTCATGCTATCAGTTCATATCACCACACCTTTTTCCAGACAAGCCATCAGAAACATTCCACTTTTGTCCCAAATTGATATTTACTGAAGTGTTAGAAGTTGGGGTTGAAGGAAAAAAAAAAAAGTTTTACTCATACTTATTTTTAAACAGTTGCATATAAAGTGGACTTCATATAGTCTGGAACTACATAGGCAAACACATTCAGAGTACCCTTGTGGGGCAGAGAGACCATAAATTCATAAATTCATATTAAACAGAAAAGCAAGGATGTACAAACTCCTTTAAAAACTTAAGAATATAATAATTCAACTCAGCGGAGTGAGCACAAGAGAGGTGACACAGACTAAGATAACATTACACGCCAGTAATGCTTATTGTAGCATATTTTTCAAGAAAAATTGCAAGCCATATTTCTTCTGACAAATTAAACACAAATAAATATCCTCTGGCACTTTAAGAGAAATACAGAGTAACTTTCCTCCTCAGCATTATCCTGGTTCATGAGACTCTTTAGCATGTGTGGCTTTGTACAAAGTATACCAAGGCTGTAACAGCTGACGCTCCTGCATTCCAGGCCTGTATTCTACTAGTAACAATCCAACTTCACTGACACAAAGTGTCTTCACCAATAAGTATTCCTATGAATCACACACACAGTATCCTTTCATTATGAAACCAATATTATGTCGATAGAAGACCCAATAGTTTACAGACTCAGATACCAAAGCTGCAGGGTTGGAACTGGATGATCTTTAATGTCCCTTCTAACTCAAGACACTGTGATTTTGTGACCCAGTAGACATATCTATTAACATGTTACTGAACAAAATTTTTTTCATTCAAGAAGTGCTAAAAATGTTTTTTTGAGGATTTTTCATTGGTTAGTGTGCATTCTACAGCAAAAATTATTCCTTTGTATTATGCTAATGCTGTAAGCACTGATTCGTTTTGCAGAAAGTATTAATTACGTTACCCATCATTTCAGTTTGTTTTTTCCTCTACAAATGCATAAAGATTAGCTACTGCCCACTGACAGAGTAAGAGATAATAAAACGTGTCACTTAGCTTCTTAAAGCAATGCATTTACTAATGCTTACAAAACTTGCATGACTTTCTTATCTACTAGCTTCTGTTATTTCTGCTGTACTAAGATTCAGCTTTTTCTCTCAGCTAAGTCATGTGCTTCGGTGAAGGCAAAACTTTAAAAGGGAAGACAACAGGAGAGAGAACAATGTACCCTCAAGCAAAAAGCCCATGTAGGACACTAGCTCCAGGCTCAGAGGAATTCAGGGCTTTGGACGCTGTTCTCTGAAATTACAGCTGCAATTCCACGTAAGTGGAAAAGAAGATTACTTAAATAAAATGGATTTTTGGGAATAGAATAAACAATATTGAAAGCAAACAGGCCCACAATTACTTTTTACTTCCAAGGAAGGAGAAAGAGAAACCAGTGATTTCAGGAGAAGACAAATCAAAACTCCACACCATCTCAGATTCAGATGAAACTCACCGTAACTCAGGATAAACATTTTCTAGATACCACTTGAAGGGTTTGCAGCTAAGTCTTTTTCTGAGTTCCATTCGGCTTTGAATACTAGAAAGGGAAAAAGAAGAATGGTTTTCAAGGTCTGGATGCTGTGTTTGTACACATTAATGAATGTATACAAAACCCAAGTTTCTCAGCAGACCTACATCTTGAGGACATAAGCACCTAAACTACTTACAACTCGGAAGCCGCTGTTTTTTGAAGGAGGAAAAAGAAGTAATTGTGACTTACTTTCCATAAGGTACATTCCTGGCTGAAGGCACTGCTGCATAATAGAAATTCTTGTACTCATCCATCCAGACTTCTGCTGCCCTGCGTGTATTTCTAGGGACAATCATATGAAAAAAAAGATTATATTTTCCCCCAACTGCAATTAAACCATGTCATTTATTCTTGGTTTGATTTTAGTCCTTCTTAGTACTACATCCTCGGCTGCCTCAAGGCAGGCAGAAGATTTCCTATTAAAGACCCAAGTAACAGAAAATCATTAGAAAATCGCAACTGAAATCAATACACTTATAACAAATGCCTTTTCCACACTTTGCTGCTTCACATTTTCATTTGGAACTCAATATGTCCTGGAATTCTTTCTGTAATCTTCAGGGAATGTTGTTTGCTTTGTTGTTTGTTTTAACACAATTTGACAGACTAAATTCAGTGAGTCTTTGCCTGAATAAGCAAGCCAATTGGAAACACAAAATCTCAACAATTTGCAGAATTTAATAGTGTATTTTACCTAGCTGAAAACAGATACGCTAACTTCAGTAACATATTTCCAGTCTGCATCTTACTATTACCAGCACAGCACGCAACATTCCAAGACATAAGCTGCTCTGACATTCAAAGCTACGAACCAAACAACTCTACTAAAGGAGACAGTACTTAGAAAATGTTTTTTAGTACTTGAAAATTCAGAGGTGAATTACTGCAGTAAATGTAAAGGAAAAAAAACCTAACCAGGATTATTTACCTTAAATCAAATGGCTAACTAAAATGTCTATACTTTTGTAACCGGTGTGTTTACAGCTCCCTTTGGACTGTGAGATTGTAAGATGGTAAGGTGTTTTTTTCCCCATCTCCTGGCTTCCATGTAAAACTCACGTACTTCTATTGTTTGTAATTTCATTGAATTACTTCCCTTGCAACTGTCATGCCCTGAAGCTTATTTTACATTTGGCAGTAAGTTCAATCTTAAGCAGCCAGAGTAAATGCAGTCAGCCAACGACTTATTGGTATGATTCTTCCCAAATTAGAAGGCAGAAATAGCCAGGACAATTTCAATTCTTGCAAGTTGCTAAGAGGAGGAGGTGGGGAAAGAGGAAAAAAATATAGAACAAAACAACACAAGGCAGACTTCAATCATTTGTTGTTTGAGGACCAATATTTTCTTTGCAAAGATTCGTGTGTGTGTGTGTGTGTGTGAGAGAGAGAGAGAAAGAGAGAGAGAGAGAGAGAGAGAGAGAGAGAGAGAGAGAGAGAGAGAACCCATTCAATCCAGATCAGACTGTTTCAGATCAAATTCACTTGTAGTCTGCCAGGCTTCAATGACAGACACTCAGCAATCAGCTTGGCTATCTATTCACAGGCCAAATGGATTTTGGTGGTGGGAGAGATACTAATTGGTTTAACAGAGTTTAACAAGTCAAAAGGCACTTCCAAGGCCAGTATGCATCTCTGTATCACACTTCTACACAACCATTGATTAAGAATTCAGACACAATGCAATATGGATATGGAAACCGTATAGATGCTGAGAACTGCTCAGATTTGTATGACTCCAAAGCAGTCAGAGTACTGAGAAACACAATGTAGGGAACACTCAGCACTTAGATTAAACCACAGATAATGAAATTTACAATCATGCCATCAGGGATAGTTTTGCACATACCAGACTAGGGTCTGTAAGGTTTATTATCTCAGATGAAGTTGTGTATTAAAGCAGCTGGCCCTCAAGCAGTAAAGCATATATACATGCAAAGCAAACCTGATCTAATACAGTCTGCTGGAAGCAAGCAGCACCCACCCCCACTGCACAGCCACGATGTCATCCCTTTTCTCCTCTTGTACCACACGACTCTCAGTCTCTCATCCAGGATCAATTTGTTTTGGCTGCCCAAAGGCAGTGCATACTGGCTAGTCAGCTAAAAATAGGAAGCTTACCCAGAGCACTCCAGAACAAATTACATACAGTCAAGGGACAGATGATTGTATAAGCTAATGAGTCCCAACTGCAAAAGCAGCGATTCCATGCACCAAGTTTTTTTGGCACCATGGCTCCATACATTCGATAATGTCTGCACCATGAGGGTATTCCATTACCTTAGGTTTCATATTCTCTCATTGCTAAAAATACTTTTTTTTTTTAAAGGGAATTTTGTTATATTAGTTTGACACGCAAGGCAGCTGACTGAGAAAGAAACAACCTTCAACTAAAAAGCAAGGTTGACAAGTTGCTGTAAAGTGATATATAAGTTTTCTAGGTCAATTCAAAAATAATTCCAATGAAACAAAGAACTCTAATGCATTTCAGAATTTGAGACAACTGGGCAGTCAAGGACAATGGCAATAAACCACTTGTAGAGAAAGACAGATCTGGACAGGGATGCAAGTGCCCAAGATTAAAGTTCGCAGGCTTTACTTGTCCTCATCATTCAAGTCCAGGAGGTATTTCTTTTTAAAGTCATTTTGAACACAAATAACAGGAAAACAAAATGCATCAAAAATGATCTGTCATGGTAGCTGTCAGGAAATGTGAGTGATTAAATCACGGTGATGATCTGACTTAATAGCAACAAAATCCAAAAGCTGTCATCCCAATATAAATGCAGAATCTTCAACCACTGTAAATGACACATTTATGATGCATGCTCTAATCTTGCATATGCAAAGCCAGCCCTTTTTCTTGCTCTTCAGATGAGTTATGGAGAAGTTCAGGTTGCGTGTCAGGAAAAGGTTCTTTACCAGAGGACGGCTGATCCCTACAGCAGACTCCCCAGGGCTGCAGTCAGAGTTCCAAGCCTGCTGGAGTTCAAGAAGCATTTGGATGATGCTCAGAAATATGGTTTGAGTTTCAGGTGGTGTTATGTGGAGCTGGAAGGTGGGACTCAATGATCCTTGTGGGTCCCTTCTAGCTTGGGATTCTAGCTGGGAATTCTAGGATTCTATATTAGTATAGAGATGTAACGTCTAAATGGAGAGGGTACTTCATTATTAGTTTTTGTTAACCCACAAACACTAGTCATTTTTACTCTAGCATATAGAACTCAAATAATAGGGTACCAAGAAAATCCCTACTGTGACTACTGGAAGAAACAAAGACACTGACTTTATTTTACCGGACTACTAAATTGATCAGTGTGGTGTTGCTGGCATAATCTATGCGGAAGAAAATTTACATCTCTAAGATGGTTCCTCACACTCACGTGAAACATTATTCCAAATACACTGGCAGCTTGAAACATTCTTATGGACTTGAACACATTTGCTCTCTGTGGTGTGGCTCCATATTCTTCAAGGACAAATAAATGAAATGATTTAAATTTGAAGCTCTTAACTTGTAGAACCTTTAGCTCCAACTTTGCTTCTTCAGACCTTGGAGAGTATGAAATCCAGTTCTCTAAACCAAAATGCTTCAAAAGCTGGAACTGACAGAGTCTTAGTCAAAATTCCTGTCATACACCACTCAGTTGCCTTAACCCATATGACTTAGAACACTATGAACATGAATCAGGACTTGCTATTCTCATTCTCTAGAAAAAAAAATGATGAAACATCACCACATTCCAGCTACTGCATACATTAAATCAACAGTAAAATTAACACATATGCTAATCTATGCTCTTACTAATGCAATTTCTTAGGTTTACACAAAAAGCATTTTTAATCACATCACAAGAAAAGATGATACAATGAAGAATTAAGCATCCAACAGCCTGGTACAAATGCCAGAATCAGCCTACATGATCACTTGTACATCTAATACTGCTTCTTTAATAACAAACAGCAAATAAAGCAAATTCCTAACCTATTGTATTCGGGGTCATAGAGAATGACAATATTGTTCCTAAAAAATGAAGATGTATGGGACTGTTCTGAAAACAAAGGTTTCTTTAAAACCAAACAAACAAATTTCTCAAAATCGGCTATTTCCTTTTTTTCCAGATTCATCTCTAATGCAGATATTTTGCCTTATACATATTTTCCTCAGTCACCAGCTTCTTCTAAAGAAAAGGTCCCTAAAATTAAATTACTGCCACCTGCTGATCACTTGAAGAAATTCAAAACATCACTATTTAGCTGAAGATCATCTTAAGAGTTACCTTGCAAATACGGTACCACTCCCACCAGGAAACGTGTACGGATGTTGCTTGCGGAATACGTGACCCACTCTGCTGCAAGGGATGATTTCTAGGCTCCCACCACATTGCCAAACTCGGAATGAGATCTCTGCAGTGAAAACATTCACAAAATACATCACAAAATACTGTAACTTTGTACAATTGTTTTTAAACAAAGAAACCGGTAATTGCTGAGAAGATCAATAAGATGGATTTCTGAGAAAATCTAGGATAAAACTAAGGCATATTCTTGTTTATTATTATCCAGACTCAGAAGAAACAACTGTATTAACTTGGAAGCAAAACTGCATGCCTTCTCTCCTCTGAGCAGTATTCTCCAAACTCAGAAATGATGCTGAAATTTGCCAGAATAAGTTAGGTTTATGTGTTCTATTGCTGTGCTTTATCTAAATGGTAAATAACAGTAGATTCATTTAGCATAAATTAATTATCTAATCTACAATTTAAAAAATCAGCTAAAGATTAAATAGAATGTCAAATGCACAATAAAACAACAGATTTGAGCTGCTGGCTCACAGTACTGTCAGTAAAAGGAGTTATGCCGAGCCAATCTTGATTTGAGGGCAGACTAGAGTAGCAATTTATATAAACCAAAAGCTATGGACACTACTTTCGTAAATCAAGCAAGCAAGCTAACTATGGTAGTGAAGACAAGGTCTAGAAAAAAATATACTGCATATTTCTCATCTTAGACCTCTGACAGCAGAAGTCACCTAATACTGACAGAGAACTTGTCTTCATTCATTTGAAGCAAGAACAAAGGTGCTTGCAGTAGCACTGTTTCCACTTTGATATTTTCCCCCTTTTAATCTAATAGCTGCAACAGGTTACCATCTCCTGCTCTTAGTCTATTCATCATCATTTAGTATCTTTCCACAGATTTAAAAAAAAAAAACAACACAAATAGTAAGCAGCTGTAATGCAAAGCCACATCTTTCTTTTAAAAGTAAGTGCTACTCTTCCTCTAGAAGCCCTTCTCTCATATGTATAAATCAAAAGTTTTATTTCAAATAAATTTCATTATTTCAAATAAATTTCATTATTTCAAAACCTAAAGTAGGAAAACCTAAAGGTTAGCAAGCATGTCCTCTCAATCATAGAATTCTTAGAGTTGGAAGGGACCTCTAAGGGGATCCAGTCCAACTCCCCTGCAATGAACAGGGACTTGCACAGCTAGATCAGGTTGCCCAAGGCATGATCCAGCCTTGCCTTAGAAGTCTCCAGGGACAGGGCACCCATCACTTCTCTAGGCAACCCTGTTCCAGTGCCTCACTGTAAAAGACTTTTTCCCTATACCCAATCAAAATCT
The DNA here is from genome assembly GCA_035772895.1 of Perdix hodgsoniae. Taxonomy (NCBI): domain Eukaryota; kingdom Metazoa; phylum Chordata; class Aves; order Galliformes; family Phasianidae; genus Perdix; species Perdix hodgsoniae. The sequence goes on along the minus strand of JAPSGF010000056.1, from coordinate 138,991 downwards.
GCCCTCCTTAAGCTTGAAACCATTTCCCCTTGTTCTATCACCATAGACCCTTCTTTCCTGTACCTCCCTTCTGACTGGTCTGACCAAAGGAAAAATAAGTACTGTCATTTCAAACTAAGACAATGCAGGTTAACTGCTTTTCTTCTGAATTATCTTTGCTTTTTACAAGAATTCTTTCTAATTTTACTTCAGTAAAGATTTCTGTTGAATCAAGGCCAGTTAGCCATATTCATGAAGTCCAGATAATCAACACAGTCCAATCTGCAGACTCTTTCAAAAAATATTAATAACAACATTATCTCTGGACGTAACTTATGGCCTTGATTTTATAGTTAAATTAACATGGGAGGATAGGCAAATAACTTTAAAAAGCAACTGAACGTGGCATTCTCACCACACATTTTTCACAGCACTGACTTTATTCTTATCTCTTATTTTGTGCTAAGAAAAATTGGGAATTACAGTAAATGACTGTTCAGTGTTTCTATTAAGCTATCAAGAAAAGTGCTTTTACATAGTGCTTTTATTAAAATGATGAATTTTGAATGCTTCATCCAAAACATCAATACCATGTTCATTAATGATCTGGATGATGGGGTAGAGAGCATCCTCAGATTTGCAGATGACATGAAACTGGAGTGAGTGTCTGATTCAGAGGGACCTTGACAGGCTGGAAAGGTATGCTGACAAGAATCTCAGGAAGTTCAAGAAGAATAAGTGCAGAGTCCCAAACCTGGGCAGGAGAAACCCCAAGCACCAGTACATGCTGAGGGCCACCCAGATGGAAAGCAGCTCTGCAGAAAAGGAGCTGGGGGTTCTGGTGCGTATCAAGTTGAATACAAGGCAGGGGCACGCCCTTGCTCCTTAGCAAGGCTAATTGGTATTCTGGGCTTCCTTAGGCAAACTATGACCACCAGTTCAAGAATTGTGACCTGCCTTCTCTACTCAAGACTGGAGATACTGCATCTGGAATATTGTGGAGAGTTCTGGGCGAGCCAGTAGAAGAGACACGGATGAAGCTGCGAAAATCTAATGTAGGAATGAAGAGACTGGAGCATCTCTCTTATAAGGAGATGCAAGATGCAAGAGCTGGCACCATTCAGTTTGGAGAAAAGAAAGCTCATGTGGGGATCTTATCAATGTCTGTAAAATACCTGAAGGGAACATGCAAAGAGGATAGAGCCATGCTCTTTTCAGAGGTGCTCTGTGCCAAGACAGGAAGCAATGGGAGTAAACTGGAACATGAGAGATTCCAGCTAAACTTCAGGAAAAATTTCTTCACCATACAGGCGACGGAGCACTGGAATAGGTTGCCCAGAGAGGTCTATGAGAAATATCCCTCCTTGGATTTCTTCAAACATTGGACACAATTCTGTGCAACAGGTGCCCCTGCTTGAACAGAGTGGGTTGGATCAGATCACCTCCAGAAGCCCCTGTCAAACTCAAACATTCTGTTATGCATTAATATATGCAATAATATAATGCAATGCAAGAAATATCTTGCATACCAACTTCTTCCATTATTCATAGCTTCCTCTACTCTGTTACATTAAGTTAATGCTTTGTTATTTGATTAGTTCTCCCTTCATAAATGCCCGGGCCTGTACACCTACATATATACTTTCAGACACCTTAGGCTCTGAATAATATCAAAGAGATGAAAAATAGCTGTGGGAAGTACAGCAAAAGGGCCTGCAAATAGGGAGGGGCAGACTAATACTTACATCAGCATGGCTTCTAAAGTCTGCATGGATTTTAAGTTAAAAGGAAAACAAAGCAATTAAAATGTAAGGTGTTAGGCTTTTCTTGTTTTGTTGTTAGGATGCTATTTTTCATCATACTTACTGGGAAAATGAATTTTACTGTTTTAACAGTCTCAGAAGAGACAAATATTTTTTAAAAAGGCACAAATAGTATGTCATGCACTTCCTTTCACTGCATAAGATTACCTTCAATACTGCTCTTGCAGCATATCACCAATTTAGAAGGCGAAGTCTTACTTGCTCTCTGATTACAGCAAAACCAGAAAGAAAAAGCTAGGTTTTCAAATTTAATCCAAACCTTTTAATGATCTATTCATTTCTCTCATATACTCTGATCTCCCTATGCTTATCAAAAAAGCACTGCAAAAACTCTCAGAATTAGAGTCCATGAATTCAAGAAGATTGGACATACTTTTTATACAGCAAACATGTTATCAGTCATATCTGGCAACAGAGTGAAAATACACCATATCTTCACAGCAAGAACAGTCACTTGGCTAATACAGGATTTAGACTACACAAAATACTACAAGCTCGTACACCTATTATATGAGTATAGTTGAACCTATACTGAAGTGAAGAAAATCTCACATCTGCCCTGAACATGCTTGCAAGAAAATGCAAATTTAAATGAAGTATAAATACTTTTAGAAGTATTTTACAAGTCCATCTAGCAGATTATTTGCATGTAACCTCAACTGACTGACTGAGAGATATGCCTGAGAATAAAGAGGCTGTACAGATACGCATATTGAACCGCACATCACAGATTTCCACTATCTCAGTGCATGTCATCTATTAGTAATTAAATCAAATGCCATGCAGTTTTTATTCATTTTCAGTTAACCTGGCAGCAACGAACAAATAATTAACTGTCTGCTCTGATAGACCTTGCATTTCCAGGGAGCAAAGATGCACCCCAAAGGCTCCATCTCCCTTCACTCCTACTGAGAAGAGAAAACTGAAAGCAACAGAAGAAACAAAGAGCTTACTGCATGCCAACTTTTCACCTTGAGTAATGAGCTGTTGCTTGTGCCCTTTATTACTACAAAATCCTCAATTATCAAAGCATACGAGCAGTTGCTAAGTTTTCAGAAAAAAAATATCTGAGTGACTCAAGTGCACGCTTACAGCTAATCGGATATTTAAGTGCTCTAGTGTCAGAAGAGGTTCTCAGAGCATAAAAGCATTGCTGTAGTAAGTTTATTCAATGACTTTCCTGAACATTTTAAAAAATGAAAAACAACAATGATGCTCAAATTAATACAATTTAGCCACATGCAGCCAAATAGCGAGGAGAATAAAATCCAACAGAGAATGTAATTGTTCCTAATATATAAGATTGAGCACTGTACAGAAAAGTCAGAGGAGATGGTAAGGATGCTTATTCCAGCATTCCAGATCCTTATGTGAGTGTTAAGCAAGTGGTTACAGTGTCTCTGTATTTAGAGGTGTACTGGATAAAACAGACGTTTTCTTGCAGGCCACACATGCCTAATGCAGGTATTTCAGTAGCTGAAAACACTCATGAGTATATATGAGTTCAAGGTATTTCAGGATTTCACAGCAAGAACAGCAATAGAGGGCATTTTAATCCTCAGAATTGGTCCTAAACACACTATTCAGAATGTCTGAGATGTCCTCTACTTTGAAAAACTAAATTAATGACATCCTGTAACTCATGAGCAATTAGAGTTCTGCTCCACCCAAATATTTATTTAACTACAAATACATTTATCTTAGCTAATACTGTAAAGCAGAGAGTGAAATGCCAAATCTAACTACAAAGTGAAAGTAATGGCTAAAGTGCAAGTTCTTGGTCCCTCCTTCTTCCTCCTCAAATCCCACTCAAACATCTGAAAATAAGGAATTCCAATAAAAATGCCTTCCCAAGCATAACAATCTTGTTGAGTTAAAATAGGCGTATAAAATAAAAACCCTAAGTTTAAAAGATTAATGATAAAAAGATCATTTTTTGGTCAGTTGTTTTGATCAATTGCTTAAAGTGTATGGAAGAACATTAAACTCATGAACTCCCATGCTCTGATTTTTGTCATTCAGCATTTTAAAACTTGCCTTAAATTGTCAGCATTTAAACATCATATTTTAATCAATAACAGTAGAGGATGATATGGCTTTCAAATAAGGTATCATTTTTGAAAAGAATTTCCTATCTGCATCCTTAGTTCATTTCATTTTATCTGCCAACTTAATTAACAGCACAGTAAGCAAATAGTTCTGCTTTCTCATACGTAGTATAAAATTACTACCATGTTTTAATTCTTACACTGAAACCTTCTGGATTTTGCCAATAACGCACCTGAAATTTTGATTGCTCTTTAATCCTCTTTGCATGAAACCATGAAGATCATGAAACCATGACAGTAAGAGCACAGCTGAAACTTGCTTTTCTTTGAAAACTGATCTGAATGTACATTATGCACTTACCTAAGTTTTCTCCACCCCAAACATCCATCATCATGTCATACTTCCCCAGTTCTTCAAAATAGGATTTGTCCATCACAAATAACCCGCCAGCTATCATGGGTGTCCTAAACAGACAAGAAAAATTAAATTAAATACCTACAGAACCATGAACTGGGAGGTAACTGATTTGCATCTCAAGGTTAATATCTCCTTGAAAAAAGCTGTAATATTTTCAAAAGCAACTAAGTTTACATCCATCACGTCAAAGCTTGTCTCCACAACATCATGCAACATTTCTATGGCGTGTACAGCATTATAATCACCATTGCCTCAGAAGCTGAATTTCCAAACCTCTACTTGGTTCCCAAGTCCCTTATTTAAAAGCTGGGAACTTGTGTCAGCAGTAAAACATTAAAGCTTTGTTCCTGTATTTTTAGCTGTCAAAACATATGAAACATCAAACTTTAACATAAACATGACTTTTTTTTTAAGGTTAAAAAAATCTACAGGGGAAATTCAAAGTTGGGTGGGTTGCTTTGTTTTTGTTTTATTTTGTTTGTTTTTGTATGCTTTTTTTAAACACTACTTCTGAGAGTATCATAAGGCAGCACAAACATGAATGAAGTTACCATATTCCTGAAACCTAAGGTTCATTTCTAGATGGATAAAACAAGTTTTAGCTTTGTTTAGTCACAAACTAGTTGGTCCTGGATCCAATTCTATTTTAAATATGTCATATCTAACTGTAAATATACAGTTGCTACACTTCAATGCATGTTATTTACAGTAAAATACGAAATGCTACAGATAGGAAAAAAAACCTAAATGAAATTCCCTTATGCTAAAACAGAAAGGATGCAAATTCTGTACTACTTTGCTTATTATACACTCTAATCTTGAAAAATGCGGTTTGTCTGCACTAATTGTCTCCATCCAAATTTTCCCAACTGGTAAAATCAGTTTTAGTTTCTAAGATGGTGATATGCACAAAAGTAAGCATCACACTCCTGAGCTAAAAAACAGAAGAATATTCATGGTAAACTTAGCTTCAAGCTATACTCTCATCATGTCCTAAAGCAGTATTACACTCTGCCTGTTTTATTATGCATTTAAATCAGATAAACCAACCAATGCTAATCTGTTTGTACTGAAGATCTCTGATGGGAACAGACTCCCATGAAGATGAATCAATACATTTTTTTAATTAAAAAAAAGCATTATCTATCAAATGGAGAATCAGTGATATAGACATACTTTATGGGAGCAACTGGGTTTCCTTGCCGTGCTCTTCTTTGCTCTGGTGTCATGTAATCCCATTTGAATACCAGGTTCCAGTCAAAGCCTTTAAGAAGAAAACAGAGTAGGATGTTAAGACTGTGGTCATTATTCATATTGTAGTAATGTAACATCAAACAAAATCACTGGGAAGGAAATTTAAATTTGCACAATCTTTTTGGTACAAAACAGATGAGGAGGAGTTGAACAGGACAATAAAAAAGTAATCTAAATAATACTGTTTTTTCTCGTTGATACCTATTACACAATGTAAAAAACCCAGTCAATAGATGGCAAAGCATAAGCTATAAATACATGAAATAATGGATTCATGTGTAAGTCATACTGAACATCACGTGAAGATCTTCATCCCTTTACAATTGCTCTTAACAGTTCTTACTGTACTGTCGCATCTCAGCTGTTATCACATGATTGTGCTTAGGCTTACAGAAACTTTATACAGCACTCGCTGCTCTTCTCAGTCAGCACTGGTTCTCTACTACAAAGGTATCAGCAGGTTATGTAGCCCTCACTTCTCATTAGCATCCATACAACTGCATCCTTTCCTACTGCATGCTTCTACATGCATCATTTTTAAAATTCAGATCAGCGCTACAGAGACAAAAAGCTTCATCATCTTCTGTACACATATATACGTGTGACTGCGTGCACACAAGAGATTGGTTCTTTTGTGAGTTAAGTACAGAAACACAAAGATCACCAGAAAAGGCAAGGCCAATGAGTCACTTACAACAGCTGACATTTTGAACCGCCTTCCTTTAGCCACCAATACAAAAAACAAAACAAAACAAAACCAACACCACAGCAGGTGCAAGATAAACATCCTACAGGAAACACTAACTGGTTTTGAGCTACGTTACGCCTTTCGGTATGAACCTCTATGGAAAAAGCTCCATGAGCTGTACAGTGATCTCCCAGTATGCCTAGCGAACCAGGCTTGCAAAGACTGCGGGCTGCCAAAAGCATTTAGATCCTATGAGGTCATGTAATAAATGATTTCCAGATTTCTGTTGCGCAGATGTCAATAGTTTTCTTTCTTCAGTATGAAGATAAAGCAATTACTTTCTGGGGAAAGTGGGGAAAAAAAATTAAACTAAACAGGCAACAGAGTGTTTGTCTGGATCTGTAAATGTGCATGGCACAGATTGATGTGGAGAGCTAAAATGAAAATCACTTATTCTTCAACTCCCAAGATATGAACAGTTTTTGCAACATGCATGGCAACCCTTCCTCTACAGGTTTGAGCTGTAAAACTGTACACTGTACACTGTAAAAAATGAAAGACCATTTAAATACTGTAAAACGCCAAGTTTCGAAGCACTAAAATGGCTACAACTGATAGCAGAGCAAAGCCTCCAGGATGAGAATTAAAACCAACACCAATATTTCCATGCAGTTAAAAAAAAACTCATTTCATCATACATCCCCAGCAAAATTACTTGCATCTGGGAAGAACTGAAAAACTCTACTGTTCCCCAGCACAAGTGGCAGAGATAGAGTTACGTACACCACAGTGAACACAAGGGGTCTCTTTTGGAACACAGCACTGCATTGCAAACTCGAAACAAGTGTATAAATTGTCTACTCATAAAAAAATGTTCTTCTGTCTCCATTTTCACTGAGTCTGGGAAAAACTGCACTCAATGAGATAGTATCAGTAACTTTGTTAAAGGAATATTTTTAAACACAAGTGCGTATACAGTATGAAATTCTAACACATGTAAACTTCATAATAGGCATAACCTAAGTTATTAGATCTCCATTAACTACAATTTATTCCAGTGATTAAAATGCTACTCAGTGTGTAAATAGTTTTGTAAGCCTCCTTCCTTCAAAAAAAAAAAAAAAAAAAGTAATACAAAGTGCACGGATTTAACAGTGGCCAGCCATGGGAATTATTTCAGTTCTGTCCATTTTTAAGTCTGCAGCATTTGCTAGATTGCTCGCCTTGGGTGATTAAGTCTTGCAGAACAGAGTAGGCACAAATGCTGTCCCAGCTGTCTTAACTCTCCATGATTCAGCCACGCAGACACTATATCTAAGGTTGAAAGCACGGTTTGATTTCCATGTTTAGACTTGGCCTCAATGAAAGTGTCCTGTAATGCCAAATGCTGGAGTGCCTCTAACGTGCTAATCTGTCCTTTGGGATCTGAATGAGAATATATTATTCACATTTGAACATACCACCAAATAGCATTTAGACATTGCTATGTGAAAAATTTCTATTGTTAAAAGGCAGCTTCTCACTTCGCAGCCCAGTACAGAGACTCAATGCACTTTAAAGAACCTATTGTGTGTAAGAGAAAACGAGCACTAAAAAGAGAAAAAAAAATGGGAAATATAGTTCACAGATGAAGCACTGAAAAGCAGCAACAAGTAGAATGATCACTCAATCCTCTCCCAGTTCAGTTGGAAAGAATTAAAGAGCATGAACCCCACAGGAACCAATCTAAGGTTTCAATGAAAACCCCTCCTCCCACTGCAGACAACAATAAGAGCTACATAATGATATAGAGATTTCTATAGTTGCTGCATAATGAACAGATTGGGCAAAAGCCTTAAGGTTTTAATAAAGCTAGCACACAGATAATAGCATTGTATTATATATTAGCATACTGTGAATATATCCACGTCAGACATTCTTTCAGAACGCTAATTAAAAGGATACAGAAACTTTTACCTCAAGATCATGACTGGAACTTGAAGCACATGAAGAATTATGCAAATATTACTTCAGTTTACTGGAACAAACACTTGGTGGCCAGTTATGGACTAGGATTTCCCATACAGAAGGAGCTTAAAAATGCTTTCTCCTACCTCACTTGAGAGAGCCCATTCAAAATAAGCTGAAACATTGTGGAAACAGTACCACATAATTTCAATATTGTGGCTTATCTTACATCTGTTCCACAGACAGCACAATTTCTAGGGTTGTGGGAAGAATTATTGTGGAGCAGTTATGGGACAACTATTCCAAATGCTAGACACCTGTTAATAGCGTAATTGAATTTGAAAACTTAAAAATAAGGATTTTACTGCAAACTTGTCCTTCCTCTTTTGGAAAGAAGGGAAATATTCATTTTTGGAGGGTTTCACAAAGCTTTTTACTACTTGCTGTTAACAGTTTGCATTAACCAGACAACAAAACAGTAGCTTTCGTAAACTCAATTTAGCAGGAAATTTTCTAACAGTAAAGATATAAACACTACAAATTTCAAAGTTATGTTTTACTCTCTTCACAATTACAGATCACGGGTAAAAAAAACACCTTTCCTTTTTAAAAAACAAACACATTTCAGAGGTTTCTGCTTTTTCACAAGAGATTAATTTTTAACCAAATCAGCATCTTAAAGAAACATCATAGGCACCACATTGCTGATGGACTTCTGAACTAGAGAGCAAATAAATTGTCTTCTGTAAAAAGAGAATCATAAGCTCTAACCATAAGCTGCTTCTGACACTTACACAGTGCTGCAAACATTGGAGTGACTCTTGTACACTGGTAAAAAGCAGCACAGACTTACAAGAATTGGTATAATAAAGACAAATAGTTGTAAAGTAGAATGCAACAAGGCCATTTAAAACCTAAGCCTGGAAACAGTTGATATATAGAAATTAAGCTAGATATGCAAAAGGAAAGAGCAGTGTATTAACTGCCCATTCCACAACTGCAGTGACCATGAGCTTTGACTTGTGATGCTACTTATTTTATTCATATTCCAGCAGAGGTACATACCGCCTTTTAAATCAGCTGACGCCCCCACGTACTGGAAGTTGTCCATATTAATTACATCAATAATAGGAGACACAACTCTGGTCTTGTCCTAAAATAAATATTAGAAAGTGATATTGAAATAACGAAATCATTATATAAAGATTCAGACAGGATGAGATGTTGCAGAGTTCAGCAGGATTTCATGAATACTGCTTCCCCAGCTTTTCCCCTGCTTCAGCTTCTGGTTCTGAGCAGCACTGCTCACCACTGCTTCATTCAAAGAGCAGAAACCACACTACACAGCTGAGAATCCTCTTCATATTTCAGCCTACCTTATACACAGGTAAACCTCTTCTGGCTTATCTGTGAAGAAGGCAGCAAACTTCTATTTCAGAAGGCAGGCAGGCAAACAGCATTTTCATTCCTACTTTTTGAACCAGTGCAAAGAGAATTGTCTGGGTAATTCATATTTTCACAGCAAATTCCTAGCCCATAAGGTACTGTGGTGTTATTGCTATAATCTTTAAGGGACATTAAGGCCTTTTTACAATCAGAAAAGTCTTAGGTTAATGATAACCAATTTCACACTAGAAGAATCATACTTCACAATCAGATACAAAATAGGGAAAAAAAATGAAAAAAATCCTCCTAAACTAATGAATGCCATTAATCTCTGGCAGCCAAAATTCCAGTGGCATAGATTCTGCATTCCTCTGTCTGAACTTGGTCTCGTTATACTATTCTGAGCAACATTAATTACCCTAGCTCATGTGTTTGTCAAAATAGCTTTGAAGTTAAAAAAAATTTCCAGTAACTCCTCACATATTATCCATTGGGATCATAAGACATCTGTACTCTAAAACAGAATCATCTAATATTAGAAACGCAGTATCATGGTTAAAACAGTTCTTCTCCATGAGGTACCTCTTGATGCAAAAAAAAAAAAAAAAAAAAAAAAGAAGAAGAAGAAAAAAGAAAAAAGAAAAAAGAAAAAGATACGTCTACAAACCAAAGTATAACTTCTATGGTAGTTTGATTAACAGGTAGCTTGCGTTCAAAGTAGAACTTTAAACACCATGATTTAGCAACACAGCACAGGCAACTTCAGAACAGTAGAATCCCAACTTTATGAATCTAAAAATGCTTTAAACAAACAGGATATTTTGGTAACCATCTTACAGAGAGACTGTTCTTATGGTTAAAAACAATACTAACTTAAACATCTTCTCTGTAAGAACCTATTTGTGAAGTGTAAAGGCTCCAAACAACAATGCATATATTCTGAACAGGTTCAACAGTGCATCCTCATTACTACTGCACTATTATACAGAACAGGCTGGTACTAAACTAGCAGACGAATACGGTGTGAGCTTGTAACAGGAGGTCTGAAAGCAATTCTGTTAGACAAATGCTTTCATTGGTCCAAAAAGGACATTAAAAACAGCCATTTTAATTTACTGAATCTTAATTACTCAATCTGTACACATTTTAGTAAGCCTAAATGAAATAGCTGACATACACTACATCATTCTACATAAGTAAACAAAAGGTCATTTTCCCCCCATATTAGCCAGAAGGAAAATCTGAGTTGTGTCTCCAGCCAAAACCTGAAAACTGAGCTAAAAGCTGACAACTTGTTACTGCTTCCGCATTCCTTTTAAGTAGAACTTGAGCTATACCACATGAGTCTTTATGAAGGATATAATGCAAGATGCGATCACGTCTTTCACTAGCTATTATCTTTGGCCTAAACCAAATTAGAAACACAAATAAAAGACTATCCTGTCCTATTCTGCTATGGATTACATCTTCAGCTCACATTTCTGTCAGCTGTAGACCCAAGTCTACGTGTTCATGATGCAAGGATATGGTTTTACTAGCCATTCTTCACTTGGGAGGCAATTATGCATCTGCATAATTGTGTATTCCATTATATGGAATACACATACACATATATTATTGCATCTGAACTGCAATACACCACAGATTTCTGCTGTGCCTTCCTACAACACTAAAACACTTCAGGTGTACCCATCATTTTAGATATCCATATGCAGAGTCAAAACTGGAAAATTCCCTTATTTAAAGGCTGATGTCTTCTGAAGATACCCAGCCTACCCAGTATTCACAGTACATCCATCAGCATGAAGTAGAAACAAATATGAAATTTCCCTTTCTTTCTTGTTACTTCCTCAGCTGAAACTGAGGTGGCTTGTATGTATCTATGCCCATCTAGAAAAATCTCCTCCAACAAAAATCTGTGTTTTCTCAAACGATTTTACTTGATACAGCTAAACATGGTAGTAAAAACTGCCTGTTGTCTGTCACATTAGGGAGAGCTTCAGTGAGGCTTCAGCTTATCTCCACTACATCCCCACAATGCTAAACAAGCAGGCAGCACAGTCTCCACACATTCAGGATTTCCTCAGGTCATTGCTGTCCGTCTGATTAATTCTGTCAATATCAGCACAATGGCAAACTAGCACCATTTGCAACACTTTACGTGTTACTTAGGCAACTTTGTTATTTCACTGACAGGCGAATACCTAGGCTGATGTACAGCTGCCACTTTCTCAGCCTTGGAAACAAGCTGTCCCCTCCATGCTTCAAAATAATACCTTTGTTCAGCAGCAAAGCAGGCAAAATACTTGCATATCCCTAAGGTGACACTTTGCAAGGCACTACAGAATTGTTAATGTAGAGACTGCTAAAAAAGAGCCAGTGGGTTTCTAAGGCAGAAAGAATTCAAAACCATTCACTAAAAATACTAAAACCTTGCTCTTCTTAAGGAGCAAGGATGAGGATATGCTTATCCTCAAGCACAATAGAAAAAAAAAAAAAATCATTACAGTAGAAACCTGACGTGTGTTTTGGAAAAAATAAAAGCAAAACAAACTCTTTCTCATCTCATTTTGTTCTGAAGGTTTCATGCCATAACATATAATGGAATACACAATTGGAAAACCTTGCGCTTTTTGATGATGCCAATGGAAAGAAATAGCCTGTGAACACTGCAGGTCTCTAGTGACTGGAGTTTTGTAGCAGACTTTCATTTTAATATTTCATAAGGAGGTTATACATGCTCTAGAGAGTTAGAATACTACTACTACTCATTTTTCTCATAAACAATTGGAAATTATCCTCAAGATTCTGCATGCATTGTTTTTCCCCCAATCTAGTTTCCAAAAATCTCAAAGCACTTCAAAGATTAAACTTCACAACACTCTTAACAGAAAATACAAAAATTTTCCTTTCAGCAATGCAGCAGTTGGAAGTAATTCACTCAAGGTCGCAGAACCTAAGAGGTATGAGAAAAGAATCCACATATCATTTCTTGATCCTAATTCTTTCTTCCTTTAGGATGTTTTGCGTAAAAAATATTATCAAAACTGATAGACAATTTATAGTTATGCTATGAAAACAGATGAGTTCAGTTCTGCACCAGAACCTTCCAATTTCTATTTTTCTCAGTCAATATACTGTAAGAATAGAACAAAGTGATTAGAAATAGGAAATGGAAAAAGCCAAGTAGAAAAATGTTCATGAAATACGCCAATGTGTTCAAGACTGTGTGTTTTATCTCCCCTAATACCCACACACACCTAGAATATACAAAAGGTAGCCTTGTGCAAATAGGCAGGAGACAGGAGCTGGGAGCAGAGTGGAGGAAGGCATACCAGCTGCAGTTTGAACAGACATCTGTCCATTCTGAGTGCTAAAATTTTCATCTTATATTTATGTTTTTGTTGCTTTAGGCCTTTGCTCAAATTGCAGAAGGAAATTCTTAGCAGCATCAATCCCTCCAAGAATGGCAATCAATGGAGGACAATGAGAAAGGATATTCTAACTAGGAAACTAGTTCAAGAAGTAAGCACTGGGATGGATCATTCTTCAGTTGAAGAGATCTCAATGCCTCACTTGACCACATAAGAAGTCAAACACACAGCACATAAAATAGCATATTTCAGAATGGATTTCAGTCAGATTGCCTCTGGCAAATCTGCATTTTTATATTGTAAAATGCTTAACAAAACTCCTAAAACTCATGCAGAATTAAACGCCAAGAGGACAATTCTGAAATTGAAGGAAAAGGTAACCTTTCTGACACAAACACAGAACAGATTCAGCAGAGCATCAGAGAACCCTGCGTTAATGTTTAGTAGTCCTGACATGAAAATCCTCCTTGACCTCAAAGTTAGGTAAGGAGTTCATATCTATTCAGCTTCTTGTCACCAAGACCATTACAAAAATGCTGCTGATTAATATCAAGTAACATACCATCTGCACTGTGAGCAAAACTAACCCATTTAAAATAACAAAGAACTATCATAGGCTATGTGCAAGCACTATACATTCACTACTGTTTTCAAGAAGCAGAAAGCTTAGAAGTACCTTTAACAAACCTCATAACTGCTGGTCGGGAACCTTCCCAGGTAAAAGCAAACTGGAATTCCATATAGTTTATTTAACAATAGATCAAGAATGGCACACAGTTAGTGTTTTTCACTGTGGCAATTGTGAGGAGCAACTTTTGAAAGATCTAATCATTCTTTTGCCTCTAAAAGTGGCTGGTACAAAAAAAACATGCACTAATTTCTCCTATCAAGTATACCACACAATCTCATGCCTTTACTAATCTGGCAGCAATTGAATAGGTTTTATACTCTGTTATGATGAACACTTTCACATCCCAGATTGCGTCAGAAAAATAAGTATGCCAAGAGGAAAAAGAAAAAAAAAAGGGGGGGGGGGGGGGGGGGAGAGAAAAAACCCGTTTTTAGTAAAAAAAATAATAAAAAATAAAAAAAACAAAAAACAAAACTACCACTGTCCTCTAGTTTCTCAAAAAGGTGGATGGTTCAAACAAATTACATTTGAGAACACTTCCTGTATCCTAGAGTCAAAACACTGCTTTAGCAGAAAGTATTTTCTGCTTTCTTTTGAAATGTATTTAATGTCTTCAGGTTTATTTTCCTGATTAAAAATTACATAGGAACTACCTTTCTAAGTCTGCAACACTACATTGGCAAAAAAAAAAAAAACAGCAAAGTGCTATGTTGCTCATACTCAAGGGCTCTGTGGGCTCCAAATACTTTTAAAATGTTCAGGTTTAAACTGATTATAGTTATTTCTTCTCTAAAATAGAATTTCAAATGCTGATTTGCCTTAGACAATTTACAGTATTTTGGAATACACACTAAAACATTGCAGGACCAAAAAGAATAAGAGAAATTCCCAGTTGACAGTGACGACTGGTTTTCTTCCTGGCATACTGTGAATATGACTTCATCCTCTCCCTGTCTATTGGAGGAAATGCAAAGGAAAGCACATGGAGAATAAGCAAGAAACTGGGCACTAACAATACAGAGTAAAACCATTTTGACCAGGAGTACTTCGAAGGAAAGATTTTCCAGACTAACATATGGTAAATTAAAATGTGTATTCACCTGAAAGAAAATGCAATTATGGAAATAGCTCTGTTGTTTTGAACACTCCCTAGCACTCTGTGATTACACTTGATTCACTGTCTACTCCAACTGAGTTCCTCCAGAGCACGGAAAAAACGTATAACTCTCAGTCCTGTCACTAGCTTTTCTGGAACACAGGCAAAACATCATTTTCACAGAAGCTGAGAGCCCACAGTCCCTGTTAATTTCCATGAGAATTTTGGTTTCACAGCTCAACCTCTCTCCCATTATCACACTGAATGTTAACGAGGCATAAATATTCAGGGTAAACTGAATTACACTGAGATGATATTGGTTAAAGGGAACAATGTTTTGCTCTAAAGATTACTAAGGAGGCCCCTAAAGAACCAAAGAAGCATATATTTGAATTACTTTTGAAGGTAATAATAAATATTCACATTTTATGTTCCTACGTTCACAGATTAAATGAACAAAAAGTGAGTTTTAATCACAGAATACTCTGATCATCTCCATCATCTCACTTCAGAGAAAAAGCTTCTTTAGAAAAATGCATAAAATTAATGTAGTATAAACCAGATGGCTTTAAAATTTAAAAGCTATTCCTTCCAGAAATTACTTTAGAAGAACTCTTTACTAACCTCAGCTACTCTTTCCAAAAGCGGCTCCAGCCAGTGTTCATTGCATTCACAGTGACTATCCAGAAATGTAAGTACTTTTGCCTGTGCTGCATCTGCCCCTCTGACCCGGGAGCGCATCAAGCCTGAAAAGGAAAAAGAAAAAAAACAAAAACAAACAGTTGAAGTAGGTTCTGGAAGATAACAACAGCAGCAAGACAAATTATTGCATTTCAAGATAGTAATGAATTTAATTACTCTAACTCAAGGCATAAAAACACGAGTTTCATTTAAAATAGAAAAGATGCCTGTTAACAATTCATAATAAAAAAGCCTGTCTTTAACTACTGCACCCAATTTTACAGGTTCCAATCTTATTTAAACAGAAGAATTGAATTGCCTTTTAAAAAAAAGCAGTACAGAAGTACAGCTGGGTCTGCAACACAGCAGATGTCATTAATGGTGACAAATATTACTTAACATCAAAACAGAAAGCAATTTTATTTATTTATTTTTGTCAAATATCCACAATCGGATATAGCACCATCTGATTTTAGTAGCACAACTGAAGGATTAGTGCTGAGTGAATGAAGAAGCCCTACCTCTGTGACCATATAGGAGAACTGAAGATCCTACCCATCTTTCTGCACTCCCCCTCCACTCCCCTGTTTTAGAAGCTCTCAGGAACAGTCTGTCCATTCTTCTGTCTACTTCTTCCAGAAATAACCACATTTCGTTAATTCGTGTTTGAGAGCTTCCGTCCTTATCCCTTTCAACCACCTCTTTTCTACATTTTTGTAACTCTCTTCTGTTTGTTGTTGTTGCCATCTTTTGTTTATGTTGTTGTTTGTTTTGGTGTTTTTTGGGAGAGGAGGGTCATTGCTGTTAGCACTTTTTTTTGAATTGTTGCTTACAAATCTCACCTTGATAACAGAAAACTTCTGGTAAGAAATCAAAAGATTTTTCTCTTCTCAACACCTCACTTACTCAGATCCCTTCATTGATTTGCCCTGTTCCTTTCTTGCTTTCTTTCTTATTATTTGATCATTGGATGACCTCACCATTCCTCCAAGTCTCTTGAAACATCTACATGCATACTCTAGGAACAACCCACTGTGTTCTTCAGTCAGAAGAAAGTGAGTTTGCTCTCTCCCCTTAGCAAATTTTCTACCTGTTTTTCTCAATTACTCTTCAAAATTAACTGATTTCACTTACACTGTTTTCTTAATTGAAACAGTTCTTTAAAAGAAAAAAAACCACAAACAACTGAACAATGAGACACCACCACCAAGCGCTTCTTTTCATCCTCTTTATGAAATAAACTTGCAAAATACCACTGCCAAAGCAAACAAAAGCTTAAGAGTAAATAGCTATAGAACTAGCTTGCTCTATCCAACATTCAGCAACTAAACAGCTCCATAAAGATCCTTGTGCTCTCTTATCATAAGAGTACTTCGGAATTGCAGATTCACTCTGTGGTGATGCTATGTGGCAGTGCTTTCTACTTTACCTGGTCTACATTTGCAGCTAATCAGATATACTTAGGTTCCCTCCTCAGCCCCAACCCTAGCACTTTTCCATGCAGTTACCTCACAAACCATTCACCAAGCACATTGTTAACGTTTGTTCCACTTCTGCAGTTCCTCCTTCTAGAGTTTCTTATTTCTAACTTTTGTTTTCATAGAATCTAATGTCTGGCTATACTTCAAAGAATGTGGAAGTAACCATTTGGGTCATCGAGTCCTCAGCAATCACATGGAGCAATAAAACAGGAATAGTCCAGAAAGTTATCCTGGCCACTCTGTCATACCAGAATCTCCAAGACGCGTAGCAAACTGGTCCCACATACGAATCCTAAATCTACCATCACATATTTCTGTAGGAAAGCAGTCAGTGGCATCCGCATCTGAGATACCACGATAAGTCTTCATATGAAAATAATAAACAAACTTAGCATTAAGCTCCGTCTCAACTGTCATGGTTTTACATTTTTTGGTTTTCAGTACTCTGCATCAAACACCATGTAGTGTACTGGAATTAAAGTGCTAATGCTCCAATTCTAGGTACCTATCCCTGTACATTATATGGAAGTCATGGGATCTGACCCTTCCGGGTGGGGCGGTCTCTTACTGCCTGGCAGTGGGTGCTGGAGGGCGCTTTCCTAGCCATTCCAAGCTTTTCAGGTTTGACTCGGTCTCAGGAACTCTCTCTCTCCTATCTTATTTGATTTATTAGTCTCAATTTCAATTAGATCGTATTATATTGTGTTAATTTGCATTCTGATATCGTAGTTAGTAAAATAAGTTTTCCTCCATAGATTGTTGCTGCTGTTTTTTTTTTTTCCTCCCTTCCTTCCTTCCCATTTTGTTGGGACGGAGGGGGGAACAGGGGCCTACTGCCCCCTGTCACAGGCATAGATTGATCTAGTTAACTCCATGACAACAACAATGTAGCAATCAAATGAAATCCGAAAATATTTTCATTAAAGAAAATTATCTGGCTGCATAAATGCATATCTAGGAAAAGCTTCCTAACCAGTACAGTAGCTTTCATGCCCATCAACTTCATTCCAGTCTCATAAAAACACCAAGTAAACTAGCACTGCACCTTCAATTTGAAAGCAGCTCTTTTCTGACAGTGAGATTTGTCAAATGATATCATTTTCAGATATACTAGTGCTTATTTTGAAGTATGAATGAAAACTCTGTATGTACTGTACAGAATATTTATAGTACAGAAAAAAAAAAATCAAAGGGTTATTTCAGTCAGTTTTTCCATTACTGCTATCACAATCTTCAAATGTTGCATTGGTTAGAAAGACAAGATCAGCTCTCTCAGAACCCTGAAACCATGGAAAGTCAAAAAGGCCTGCTTTCCTAACAAGCGTTTGTTTACAAGCATAGTCCAAACAAATGCTTAAATACTAAGAATCCCCAGTAAGCCATTACTTTAATTATGGGATAACACAGTTTTTGTGCATGCGACTTCCAGATTCTGGCAATCTAATGATTCTAGCTGCTCCCCAGTCTGTCAGCCTAGAAGATACAGTGCCTATAAAAACAAACAGTACGTATCTGCAAACTCAGTCAGCTATTTCAACTGTCAGCTCTTAGTTACTATTTCAAACAGCTGTAGAATAACAGTTGCCTCTAATACTTTAAGCTACACAGCCAGGAAGCCGAGACTGAAGTGCTCGGTGATATGAGGCCGCAATGTGCAAAGCAACAAAAAGGAAAAAGATGCAAGAAAAGCTGGCATATGTGGTTCCGGCCCTCCTGGCTGCTTAAACTCACGTTTGCCAAACAGTCTGACAGGCTGTCCATCAACTGAATCCTTAAAACCACCTCCCATAAGGGAACCAGCAGAAGAGGGATATTTTTAAGCTGGATTTTTGCAGACTTGCATACAACTTACAGTGAGACCTTGCATACAGTTGGAGCAGCTTAACAGAGGATTCACTGGAGTGAGAAAAACAAGGGGCTGAGGATGAGAGGCAATGTATCAAGTTGTCACGTGTTCAACTGCACACAACAATAGCAAGTTAATTAGAATTACTATTTTTAATCACACAAATAAAACAGCTTTTATTCCTTCCACTTGTAAGGTGATTTATGAAATGAAAAATCTGCCCTTCCAATACAGAATGTTCCTTCAAAAGACTTGACATCTATTAGCAGATAAGGCAACTGAGTGGAATTTGTATCTTCCCTTTCCCAAATCAAGCCTACCTTCTCGGCGATCATTTCGAAGAACTCGCACTTTTTCAATTTTTCCCAAAAGAGCACCATCATCAGCTTTAAAAAAAGAAAATAATAATAATCATAATAATAATGTAATCAACAACAGTCTCATTTACCACAACTATGCTTTTCTTCAAAAACAGAACAAAAATTTCATAGCAGAAAGCAATCATGGTTACAAATAATTAAGAATCATGCTTAAAAAATGCCTGTTCGTTTCTCCAGAAATAAGTGATCAGGGTAAGAAATTACCACCATCATTATATTATTTAAAACTAATTTTATTTTTTATTTTACACTCAAAACATTTTTAACCAATTATGCTCTTTTTCCTTATCTTGAGTAGTTTCTAGATTTCATTAAGAAAAAAACATTAGAATTTGTGTTTTCTTTGCTTATAGGAAAGCTTTTAAGCAACATCAAGGTTTAAACTAACCTAAAGTATCACTCAGCATTGCAAATGCAGACACTGACTTCCATTAAAGTGTTACTCACAGGTTCAAATTAACATTACAATATCCTAAACGTTTTAAAATCTTGACTCTTTATTCACTAAGAATTTTCCAAAAGTGATGGAGAGCAGCAGCACTACAAAGAAGTATTTTGTGCAAGTGCCATGGGTTTTATTTTTGCATCATAATGTACTAAGGGAAGGCTGTTTTCAACTCTGAAGTCTGCTTCTTCCTCTAACAGGAAGTAATAAAATATATCTGAAGATTTTAGAACTCTTCATGCTTCCACAATGACAAACACAAAAGAATTAAGAGTTGGTTTAGAACCAGACTTTACAAATTCCCATTCATACGACTAACTCCCAACTGAGTCACCTACTTTCATTTATGGAAATTCTCAGCAAAATAAACAAAATAATGTTTGGACACTATAAAAGTACTTACGATCATTACTGTAGTCATCCACTAGTATGATTTCCTTAATAAGATGTGATGGGCTTTTTTTAAGGACACTGAAACAGACAAAAAAGCATTCAATACAAAGCAGTTTCCATTTCCCATAAGTAGTGCTTGTAATGACATTATTTGTTAAACTACAGTTTAATCTAGTCCAGGATCCTATCTTTCTACAACAGCTACTGGCTTATTCAGTAAAGAGTTTGTAAAAAAAAAAAGAGCACAGAGTTGTTCTTCCTTCAGATTTCCAGCCTCCAGAAATGAGTGAATTAACAATCTAGAAAATGGAAGCTTTGCAGATATCCTCAGATAAAGTAGCCCCTGAAAATCCATCTTCCACATATTCTTCTTGAAACCATTTATACAACCAATCTCAAGATATCTTCTTGCAATTACTAAAAAAAAATCAAGGACTGTCTCCCAGGCATACCTGACAACAGTTCGAAGTAAAGCAGATCTTGCCTCATTATGAAAGGTGATCACCACGCTAGTGGCTGGCAAATCTATCCGCCACTGTTTCCGTTGACACCTGAAAGACAAAATAGCCTCTCATTTCAATCCAATATTTACATTATAGTCTTAATAAACAGTCTTCATCAAAAAGCAGTTATCTACTAAACTGTATACACACTGTATCCCTAGAAAGAATGGTTTACCTTGTTTTCAAATGAGATGATTTATGATCAGCTCCTCTTTTACCACACTTAGTACTCATTTTTCTATACAACAAACTGAGCCAGGGTCAGATTTGGATAGATAAACATCACTGTACTACAATCACTGTAGTTTACTGTACATACCTTTCATGCAAGTGAGTATGAAACCAGATGTCTATTTCACTTCAAGACCGCTTATTAAGTCTAAGTAAACGAGCACATTAATAAAAAAGCAGAGGTTTACATCTGCACATCTCCTTTAGAGAAGCACTCATCCACTTTCCCTTTTATTTTTAATACTGCATCCTAGTCTTGCTTGTACTTGTAACTTCTCATTAGCAAAGAAAACTGCTTAAGATTGAGACTTATAATAGTCCATCTACGTAACTCATTTTTCATGATCTCTTCAAATAATATAAGCAAAAAAAACCCTAAAATTCTAAAAATACATGAACTCTTGTACATCTACATAATATTAAGCTACTGGAATACCTTGACAATAAACCTAAAAAAGGACTCGTTGTGCAATGAGAATAGCATACTAAAAAATTGTGTAACAAAGAGTTTGTGTTAAAATCATTGCTGTCTGACAAGTCAAGATCATAACCATCATTCATACACTAACAGAGTGATGCATTTCTTCACAGATGCTTTATCGAACATTTGGGGCATAATTCCAATTCCAACATAAATATCTTCAGAGAGGGCAATCCCAGTTGAATTAGCATACACCCGGGGCAAAGTCACCAAGGAACTGTGATCTATGCAGTATGAATCAAACTAGCTATTAAGGAAGATGGGAAGAGAGGAAAGCTGTATTACTACCCGAACTTCTAAAACAAACCAAATGCTTGTATAAAAGATCTGATGAAACACCTGTCACAAATCTTAAATCACACAATCTTCAGCTTCCAGGAATTAAAGTGAGCAATCTGCTGCTTCTCCTCGTCCATGTTCCAGAATCTCAAGGAAGTACAGTGCTTTCCATGCAACACGCCCATGAGGTCATACAAATGTTTGCACTGGTAGTGAAACAAAATGTTATTGTGCCACTGTGATCTCACTGCCCTGAAGAAAAACAAAGCCTGTGCCAAACCTGCAACTGCTCTATGTCAGATTAGCAGGGCCTTATCTAGCTTTGTTCCTCCAGTGGTGGGTGTACAAGACAGCATTTCCATGAACACCCAAGTTGAAGCAATACATCGCAAATATTCATGGAAAGTAAAGAATTAAAACCTCCTCTATCACGATCTCATGGCAATGCATCTAAACAGCTGAAAGAAATTCAGCTATTATACACAAAAGCCTACAAAAGCTAAAAGAATTATCCTGTTTTCTGGTAACTTCCAAACTGCCCACACAAGATGAGCCTACTCTGCACACAGGTTCCATGAAGCCCTGACACAGGCCAAGAAGCTTGGTCCTTTACAGATGAGCACTCAAAATTCAAACTTGAAATTTAATCTGTTGAAATGTTCCATTGAAACTTGTATCATAAGTCATGCTCAATAATTCAAAGCAACCCTGGAAGATCACTATTAAGCGTGACAAGAATTAATTGAATACTGTATCAATCCAATTTAGAATAAGGTCATGAAAGTGAGTAAATTTAGTTCAAGTCTATTGCAAGCAAGTCATAATGCTAAATTAAATGCATTAGAATAATAATAATAATAAAAATAGTTATACTGTTCTCCTTGCATAAAAGAGCACATCTAAAGAGGTAATTACTCATGGCAATGAAGCCTGTTATTTAAAAAAAAAAGTCAGGAGAACAACACTATTCAACAACACTAAGGAGGAGAAGATTTTTAGACTTTCAAATAAAATGGGAGGAATACTTCAATTAAGTATTTCTCTTCCTTTTATGCTGGTGTCAATAATGCCACAGTTAAACTCAACAAACCAAAGAAACAATGCCATCAGTTTTGGGAAGCATAATTTTCTTCCCTCGACTTACAGTACTTGAACTGAAAATATCAAACTATACCTTAAATGCTAAGACTATTAAAATTAATGAGATACAGAAAGTATATTTTTTTCCCCCAGAATTTTGATTCAGAGCTAGCTCATATCATCAGCCAAATGCTTGAAATCTCTGAGCTTTGCTGAAATCACCTTTTGGTAGAAAAATTCACTTTAACCAAGAAGACATTCACTACAATAGATGATATCTGGGTACTAAAGAGACAGCAAAGTTTGCTTCTTGTCTATTTAAAATGAAAATCTGAACATGCATCCAGAGCCTGCTAATACTAGTAGAGTCAGGGGGAAAAAAAAGTTTAATCCAAATAAAGACATTACCAAAAACCACTGATCTGAACTGTGGGAGGCATTGGTCCTTAGAAGACCCAAAAGCATGGAGTATTCCACCCAGCTCCTACTTGGGAGACTACTCTGTACTGACCAAAGGATGGTTTTAGAGATTTCTGATTATGACTGTGACAGCCACCTACAGTCTCCAAAATCCACCATGATCAGGTCAGCTCTCAGCCTGAAACATGTTATAAAAAGACAGCAACAGAAGAAATCCAGAGCTTTCTCAAGCCTGTTGAAAGTGGTAGTGTCACAAGCATCACCTCATTTACATTCCTCCAGACCTCACTTCTTTTCAGATGATCTATCAGCCTGTTTCACACTTTTCCCTTTTACTGAAACAATGGCAAGCAGCTTAAAGGGCCAAACCAAAGTGTTCTCCAGTACTGCTGACAAGCTTTCACAAAATTATTAATTAGAAAGCTTGTCTTGATGCTAGTATAAATTTGTTAGATACAGAAAAGCCTAAACAATATAGTACAAAAAAAGAAATGCATTTACGCATTCAACTGCTTCTAAACAACCTAGACAATCTCAGCTTTTAAAAAGTATTATTATGTAGCTCTTCTAGAGTCAAATAGCCTTTATAGACATCAATTAGTAAAGCTGCAAGAATAGAAACAAATATTTCCTCAGTTTTCCTGAAGAAAAATGTTGCAGCAATTCCAAAGGAACTATCAATCTTAACTCAGTTGCCTTCAATTTTGACTGAAAATAACATGCTTCTAAGTGTCAAATGCTCAGTTCTTTAACATATTCTTCCTCCCATGGCTATTACTCTTGTGCTTTCCATTAGACAGATCTCAAACAAATATTTAATGCAATGTTTTCAGCTTCTGCAGTTACTGTCCTTGCCAAAATAGAAGGAAAATTAATTGCAAGAGAGCAAGGAAAGCACCATGAACAATTTGCAGGAATTACTGCTTGAGTAATTTTCTTTTCTTTAGAAAGATGACTATTTACAGATTGATGGGCACTTAAATCTGCTTCATAGCAAAGTCTAAGAAGCCCAGCACGGATGCAGCCTTTCCCCAGGAAACTTCCCCACTTCCTTGCAAGGCTCTTTTCTAGGACCATTTAAAAAAATAAAATAAAAACGAAAAATAAAAATTAGCCAAGTAAGTCACATCACAAAGTCACAACAGCCACAGCGACTGGAATATAATTTGTCTTCTGTCATCTCTCTTATCCAAGTTCTCCTCAACAAAGGATAGCATTTGTCTTTTAGAACCGTCTTGGAGAACATTTAATATCTAATTAAATATCTAGAAAATTTCCAAACACAGCCTAAATTATGAAAGTTTCAAGATGCTAATGGCTGTGCTTTCCCTACCAGCAAGGGCAAGGGGGGAACCACACTGGTGTAAAACCGGTTTTGAATGGTTTTGAATGGTTTTCTTGTGCAAAAGAAATGTATATTTAATTAAGACAATTTAAAAGTAATTTAAAAACTTTACTACTCTGTGAGTATCATATTTTCAGTGCTCTCATGGCAACAAGTGAAACCCAGGATTCTTCTTACTTTTTCAGGTCAGCTAATGCCAGACTAACAGAACTGCTTTACGTCATCTGCAATATCGCATGTTTAAAGGGAACCTAAAACCACACTGTTATACAAGGGATTTAACGTTACATAATGAATATCCATGTTTTTCTAAACACCACCTCTGCTATACTGCTGCTTACTTCTTATTATGAAGAAAAGTCACCTTCCTTTTCTCCCTCTGGCATCTCCTCTAGCTTCTTCTATACACACAGCTGTGAATGTACATTCATCTTAGCTGCAGAATTACTTAGGCAATCCAGCAACACACAGATGGTTAATTTCATGCTTTGAGGCTGTACTTGCCCTGTTTTTTAAAGAAAATATTCGTAATTATGAAGTCCAACTTCTTTTTTCAAGTTACTGACATCATAATGACCAACCTTCATTTTAATATTAATCAAATCTGCTTAAGCAAGATTGGTCCAAATCACTTAATTTCCTTACCAAACGTCAGTCTCCTCCAAATGTGAAAAATGTTTTTATCTTGCTCTGAAGCATGCTGATTCAGGAAGTAGTCCAAGCAGAGAGACATGGCAAAAGCTTTCAAGCATCTGAAGTTTAAGTTTGGCCCCCAGACAGTACAAGTGCATGAGGTTATCTCTTCCCAAGGACTCTGTGCTTCCTGTGTACCTGTCACTCTCTCTCAGCTTTGTATCATCTGAAAATTTACTGAGATTGCACTCTGCCACACCACCTATGTTATTAATGAAAATATTAAGCAGCATTGGACCCAGTATCGACTCCTGCTCCACGCTGGTCACCCTCAGAAGTAGTTTTTTCTATACCAGTTTATTCCACACCATAGGTTCAGAGAAGCCACAAAGCCACACCAACACATAGTAGGCTTCCATTCTCTCTCAGAAGCCGGTAAGATGAACTTCGTGGTTGGGGGAAGTAGAAAGTATCCTTTTGTTTACATAAATGTGGTCTCTTAGATGGAATACCACATTCAACAACTGCCTACCTCACTCCTACAGCAAGAGGAAAACATCACCACAAATAAAGAATGGTGATTCGTGCAACTCGGGCAAATAAATTTGTCATCACCGAGCAATCATTTCAGCATAATTCCAAGCTACACAACAATTCAACCTCTGGTATGAACTTTGAAGCCATAAACACGGGACAGTTTATATACCAGAAAAACATGTCAGATTCACCTGACTTTGAAGTAATTATTTTAATAGCATGTGCTCAGCACTATCTTGCCTACAGTTTCCCTTAGAAATGGGAAAATGGTTTGGCAATCAGCTCAGCTGTGTGGGAAAGACCGGCAAGCCAACTCCATGTAAAGAACAGTATCACATCTCTCTGGAGACTAGCAAGTATAGAGATAATGTCAGAGTTTTACTGCAGGGATACTGATCAGAGCCGTGTTTGTTGAGATTTCAATCACCAGAGTGAAGCTAAGACAGAACCCTTCACAAACATAGAAACCAAGAAAAGTCATCAGATAAATAGGGACAAAATGAGATTGAAATACAATACCAGTCTTGATACCAAATACACACTGATGGAAGTTCTGGGAACAGGACAAACTTGAACAAGATTTATTGTTCTTTACTCCACTGTTTAAGGATTACAGCACAGTTTACTGTTCCTTACATCCTGAAAGTTGGAGAACTTCTGCTATAGGAGAACAGCTCTCTGCTCAAAATAAGCAAACAAAAAGGCTAATCCAAGCCAAACACAACTCAGTTGGGAACTTACTGATCATGCCTCGTGTCAGGAATGTTTCGGTCCATTCGTAGTTTGTCACTTTCTACCTGATTGAACTTATTGCGAGCATATGGATCCTGACCAGATCGCACCATGGTAGCGCTAACATAAGCATCTTGATCAAAGTCTTGCCACCGAACTTTGCCTACAAAATAAAAACAGGAACATATTCGGCTTAACCTCTGCAACTTCAAGAGAATTCAGAAATCCAAATATAACTCATCTTATTTTGCAATGAAGTAATTAAGCCCCAACAGTATTTTTAACAGCGCAGTGTCACACTCACTTTTGCACATTAAGTTGCTCCAGAACACCCTGTGAATTAATGAAATTGAACCATTTCACAGCTCTCAGTTCACACAACTAATCATCAGATGGCCATGCATCATCTTATCTGCTATTTTGTTGGTTTTGCCCCTACAACCACAACTTCAATTTAAAATATAATTTAATATATTCCAAATTTTCATATACTTTAACATGGTAGACCTTTTTAAAGGTCTAGGCTTCAAAGACATTCTAATTTAATTTACTGCTGTCACATTATTCAAACAGAAACCAAAGCATTTGAGAAAAAGGGCTTTTAGAAGTATAAGGGGACATTATTCTTAAAAGCTAGCATTTCAGGTAGGCAGAGCACCACATAGCTCTCCAATGCTAATTGCATGACATAACTGCAACCTTCTTTACTTTAAAAAGGAATCACAGATTAATTACTCTTTAACAAAGAAAGTACTATTTACGTAACTGATTGCAGCACCTGAACTCCTATCTGTAAAACTGAAAGGCAGATTAACATTTATCATCCAGGAACAAAATTTCAGATTGGTCGCCTTCAGCTGTAAAACAGTTTAATATCAAATGTATCAAAGGTCTAATTTCTTACTTCTGATTGAAAAATTTGTTTTTTTTTTTGTACTGACAGTCAAACTTCTGTTACCTACAGCAAATTTTTACCAGCTGTAACTAAAAAAAAAAAGTTACAGAGCTGACAATCTAAAATAATATATGTAAGATCAGCTTTTAGGCAAACAATAAAGTTCAGTATATTGTATCCTACAGTATACTGATACACACAGAAGGAATACCATTGCAGCTACTATTAATGAGAGCCAGAGATTGCTCAGACATTTCAAGGTTTACCTTTTTTCCTTCTCTCAATTTGTGAAGCACAGAAACTAAGATGTTTCTCATGTAAAGCTTTCATCCATAAAACATGCTTTAATTATTGCATGTGAACTTCTGTTAGGAGATCACAATACTGAAAGAAAACTTTTATTTCAGTGCAATTAAATACTATAATTGCTTGTTGCTTACCTAAAACCTAAATTTCAATCTTAGGTGTGAGTTTTAAGGCAACCTACACTGACATCTAACATGATAATAAATCCAACAGTAAATGAACTGCAGAATTTGCTATTTGAATCAAATAAAGCCAAAAATCACTCAGTTGGTTAGGAATCTGGAGTCACAGTATGCTGCAATGCTGAACTTGCATTTGACAAGTGCTTGTTTTACAGATGCAAAGGTTTGATGTTCTTCAGTTTTAAGGTGATAACTAGTACAATTGTTCTGAGACTGAGAAGCTGAGCAGAGATAAGAGGAAAAAGAAGTGAAACGTACTGAGGCTGCTTTTCATCCATAGACAGAAACAGTTATTTTCCAACACTAAGGTCTTGGAGGAGGCAATCAACTGGAATAATGCAATATAACTTTATTTTTAAATACACTGTTTTTTTTGTTTTGTTTTTTTGTTTGTTTGTTTTGTTTGTTTTTTTTTTTTAACTCTGAAACAATAAGTAACTCTATTTAAAAAAAAAAAAAAAGTGGATTTGTTGGAGGAAAAAAGTCAAGAAGGTAGACCATTTCACAGTACCAAATTTACTGAAAACCAGTGCCAGCCCATAGAATAAAAAGACAAGTGAATCTGGCTTCAGAAGGCAGGAGGGAGGCAAAGCCTGTGTCTGGCTCCAACAGAAGATCCTGTCAACTGTGTGGAATATATATTATATATCAGATCCATTAGGAAAAACTCTGATAATAGTAAAAGCAGCTTGAAGTCAGACAGAAGGGAAAAAAGCACAGCAGATAAATCTGTGTGCAACCAAACAGCAGACCTCAAAGTGTAGGAATGGATAGACATTGAATTCTACAAATAGCTTGCACTCCCTCTTACTGACTCAGAGGAGCTTAAAAGCAGTAGAATACCTAATATAAATATGATCATTTTAACTTACAGACATTAAGAGATTTGTTAAATAACAGAAGAAGCTAGCTGACTAACTGTTGAAACTCTTATCATTGCCTGTTCAAAACTCAAAAAGCATTTAAAAAGAACAGGCCATAAAGTTTTGGTTTTGTTACTCATGCAGAGAGTTCAGGATCAGACAGTCTTACTACAAAAGCCGATGTCACTATTTGTACAAAACAAGAAATACAATTTCACCAAACAAATAGGTCATAAAATGACAAAATATTAATATACTCTGCTGTATGGAAGGTAGTACGAAACCTCAATGGAAAAAGCAAGACATTCTTGAACCAAACCTATCCTGAAATTTGACCATTTTCTCTTGAAACACCCCAAAAGTATCTGCAGAAGTATGAATTCCATTTGAATTCAAAAGTCGCCTACTCAAATAAACAAAATAGTGATTTGAGAGTGCAAGATTCTGAGTAGCCTTTGATATTTGACTTGAGATTCATGCTACCTCGCAGTAACGATTATCCTGCCTGTTAAATCAAGTCTTAAAGAGACTGCTAATGAATGGATTAAAAAGAAGTCCTGACCCATCCTACTTTACTTCTAATTTTGCTTCTGACCTTCCAGGTTCTGATCTCTCTCCCTTTCGACCTATAATACTTCCCACCTTTTAATACTTAAACAGCTTCTTTGGGCAACATAGAAAGGAAGATCTTTGAAGACATAGATGGGGTTTGATTCAGAATACATAAATATTCGATATTTAAGAATATTGATTTTTTAAGTCTTATTTCCAGGTAAATATTAGCAGAAAGAAGAATTGTAGTTGGAAGATGTGCGCTGGCTGACCTGTAATCTCAGTATCAGAAAAAAATATTCCTTGAAGAGATTTCTATTCAAGAAAAAGTACTTGGAAAAATCTGCCAAAAACCAAGCTGGGTTGGAAAAAATTGCCAAAAAGCATACATACATAACCAGAGCCTCATTTCCCCCTCTCCAGAAAGCAATAAGACAAGGCAATCCAAAGGCTGCAGGAATAAAAACGCCATGAATTTTAAACAGCTTATCCAGTGAAAGGGTTTTATGACTGTAAAACAAGAATCATACATCACATTATTGGGCATGGAAGTTTCCGGTTGCTTAGAAGGAAGTTTACTGCAGTTAGGTCTTTCCTCAAGATCTATGGCTTGCTTATGGCTAAGAAAAATAACTATTAACTGTAGAGTAAAAACAAAAAAAAAATGTTGTGAAGCAATCTGATCAGAAGGTGTCATCTTTGTAAAGTTCTTGAATACAGTGTAAAATATTTAAACCCATTTCAGCTCTTCCGCACGCCTTGCTATAGCAATTCTAGCTATACATTAAATCTCATTGATGTGAAGCAGTTAAGCAGCAGAAGAATTTTTATAGCAGTCACATCAAATGAAGGTTGTGTAACATTTAACTATCCTATATCATCTTCAAGTTATGACTCCACTTCTTTCAAACATCTAGTCATACTGCACTGCTTCCTTGCGAATACATTACAAACACTCAGGAAGAATAAGGAAAAATAAGGCACACCACCAGCATGCTCAAAAAAGAAAACACCTACTGCATCATACTTTTGTTACAAAAGCTACGCAAAGCTAAAAAAATGCCAGAACCTTGATTGAATCTTCAGTCAGAAGCTCCAAGGTGTCTCGTCTGTTGCCTGTCAGCATTGTCCACAGAGAAATGGACAACTTTTCTGTTAGATGCTTTAACGGCACATAAACCTACTGCAAGATGACATAAGTGTACTAGCAAAGAGTAATTTTCTTCCTATGATTTTTAGCCCAAAGGAATAGCAAAGCAGGTAAGATTTAAGGGAGGCGAAGCCTTAAGAACAGAGGTTCATACTAATCCTATCACTTCCAAATTACAAAGAATTATTAGAATCAGAAGAACTGGTTTGCTTTATGGCTATCAAATGTTCCACGCTATGCCTATTGATCTCTCATCACAAACTTTATGGCAATACCTGGAGGTAGCGTCTCCACACTTTGTGCTTTGTCCTCCCCATCACTGACATGCATGTCTTTCCTTTTGGCATCGATGCCATTTGGGTCCTCCTGAAAAACAAAGTATACCAGTTAGGAATATTATGTTAGAGATAATTTAATTTTGTGTTGTCAAAGAACGCAGCAATAACTAAGCTTATTTAGTAGTCTAGCTAACTAAGCTTATTTAGTGGTTTATTTTGCATTATAAGCTTATTTAGTAGTCCAAGAGAGACAACTTCAGATTTTGGAAGATTAAAGATTAACATTTCATCTACTGCTTAAAAATAACAAAGAAATCAACAAAATGTTGAGGCAGACTTCTGCATTTAATTTACACAACAATGCTTTCCCAGAGAAAGTAAGAATTAAGAAGTAAAAATAGAATAAAAACATTTTAACCAGAAATACTCATATATGCAAGGAAAGCAAAAAAACTAAATGAGACATGAAGAAAGTACTTTT
Organism: Perdix hodgsoniae; assembly: GCA_035772895.1. Taxonomy (NCBI): domain Eukaryota; kingdom Metazoa; phylum Chordata; class Aves; order Galliformes; family Phasianidae; genus Perdix; species Perdix hodgsoniae. The sequence continues at coordinate 108,173 of JAPSGF010000056.1, read as the reverse complement.
CCAATAAGGAATAACACAACTATGAAAATTACCTGAAAAAGAAATCAGATTACCTTGCAGTAATATCCAAAGTGACAGTTTTCTCATTGACCAAAAAAGCCTCCCAAGTTGTTATTCACAAGTTATTATTTTCATGTTCTTTTGAGATTATTCTGGGTTTCACAGGTAACTGATGGATTTGTTATTACAGGAATACGGATAATACCCATTTAGAGAAACAGAACATAACAAAAAAACACTAAGATTTTCTCCTCTGTCTCCAAACTCCAAATTTATTCTCAAAGTCTCATTTTCCTTTCAACAGGAAAAAAACACAACCTTGTACTCTTACTTCACTGTCGTAAAAATACAACCTGAATGTGGAATTTAGATTCATACTGTATTACACACTTGGATGAAGTGGAGAAGAGTATAAATTTAAAAAAAGAAGATAATTAGCAATGATTTGCTGATTCTCACACTAAGCCAACTGATTTCAGAGCCAGCCGCTTTTCCTGGCTTTTAAAAGAAGTTTTGTTGCCCTTTCTACATCTCCATCAAACAAGTTCTAATTACAAGCTTTGTTTTTTTGGGTGGCAACCCCACTAAAGGCAACATCTTTACTATGAACAGCAGAACTGTTTGTACCTTTTCTAGTAATCTGCCCAAGCCTCCCAAGTAAGGTGATGGTATGCAAGTTGCCTATTGCAAGTGGTCTCAGCCATTGCAATTCCTAAGCTGTATCTGGTACTTCTTTAGAATAATAAGTGGATGGAATGAGCCAAATTCATTTTGGAAAACATTTAAACCAGAAATGATTGCTTTTCAGCATGTCCCCAGGCACAAACGCTGAACTTCTCAATGTAAACTCAGCTTAACTGTCTACATTAAGTAAGAACTAATAACTGGAGATTTGAATGCAATGTCTCATATTTCTAAAACACCAAAATGCAAAACTCAATGTTGATGTTTTATTGTTAGTAATCATTTCTAGAGAAGCAGTTATATAAACACTGAAGTTAAAAATGAAGTGCTACCAACGCGTGTTTTTCATAGATTCATGTATCGAGGATATCAGAGAGGGAATTTGTCCAGGATTCACCATGCAGTCTATGCAAGATTCGCCATGCAGTGTATGTTTTGAGCAACAAGGCCTAGAGAATGCCACTTAAAAAAAAACAACTTTAAGACAATAAGAAAATGCATGTCAAGAGAATTATCATTGCTCATGTAGGTGAATGAAAGTATATTTCAGCTTTAAGCCCCAGCAGCACAGTGAAGTAAAAGCTGTCTTCGGTTCTAGAAAGTCTGGATTTTACTATTTGGTTCTGCACACCATTTTTAAAGATAGCAACACTACGGAAACACTTTATGAATAACTACAAACATCAACTTAGGTAGTAGAAAAATCTTCCCAACACAAGAATGTCAAGTTCCACAGAAATTCTACCAGGCTCTTAAATGTCCCATGCGACCAAGACAAAAATACGTTAATTAAAAAATAAAAGCAAAACATCAATTAAGCATCCAAAAGAAACTCGAGGGATTTTTCATTAAGTTAATGAAAGGTGCTGAGTGCCTTCTCATTCTTTTTTCTTCCACCCTCACACCTTTTAAGTCTTTAGGGAAAAGCTCTGCCATTCCTATTCAGCTTAACAGCATAGGAGCATGTGTCATTAGGCACGATTATATATTACGTTTTTTCCCCTTGTTTTCCCAACCACCTCCCCAATTAAACTACAAAGGACAAAAGTTAGACTTAGAAAAGTTGAACGCAATTTTGAATACTTATGAATGAGAGACCTGTACCCAGCTATTTGGGTGCAACCTACAGAAATTCTCAGGCAAACCACATTGCAAGGATGGAAGTTTCTAACACAGATTACTCGGCATTCAGTCTCCTTCCCAGAGCACCCTATCAAACAGAACAGAGATGGCAGAGTATGAGATATTGACCTCTAACCTTTGTGCCTTAATTAAGGCTTTGTGGTATTTTTCTTCTCCAAAAAAAAGTCTATTTTAATGATGTTCTATTTTAACCACCAACTTTCAGCCAATAAAGCATTTTGAAGATATCTGTAGATATCCAATGCCTTTTAAGGGGAAAAAAATACATTATATCCTCTAGAGAGAACTCAAAGTGCACGAAAGGGAAAGAAAGCAGACATTAATGCCATAGATATAAATACACCAGGATCAACCTCTTTCTTTGGATCTCTAACTGTAAATTGTTTCACCATGTTAAACTGGTGCAACACAAACAAAACATATGGTCAGATAACATTCTTATGTCGTCATCATCACAGGAAAGTGTTGCCTTTTCAGCTTGCTTACAAGTGAAACAAAATACCCATTTCTAATATAATCTTAAAAAGCTGTTTGCATTTGATGAATAATCTTAGCAGACCATTACAATTCTTGTACTAACAAATTTCATTCACTTAAAAAGCTAAGCTTAAGATTGAAACAACCAGAACTGCTCAATGAGAGGCATAGTTCCAAGCTCTCATGATTAAAGAGATTTAATGAGTAAAATAAGAAAAAGGCTAATGCTAAAACAGTACTAACACTATTAATATTTAACATTTCATGATACTATTTTCCTGGCATACTAAAAAAGCTGACAACACCAAGCTGTCATTTGTAGCCATTTTTGATTTGGACAAGTATTTTAAGCTTGCTGAAAAAATTGAAAGGTAGCTAGCCAAACATCATAGGTGCTAACCAAATGTAAGATGCATGCGCAACACCACTACAGTAATATTTGTAGTCCTCACTTGTGATGTTATTTTCTTAGATCAGGATAAATAAAAGCTACATCCGTGCTTCCACCTATAATGCAGGTGTCAGGGATTTTGCATATATCAAATTTTATTTATTTTTACACATCACAGCTTTCCATTATTCTTGATTCAGTATCAGATGATCCACAAAGAGACAAAGTTGCAAGCTTTCAACTCCATTCAGAGAGAAATCTTACAGCAAAACTGAAGTAATATTATAAAGTACCAAACAAAGCTAACTGAACTGTAATTAAACTTCAAATTCAATTACACTTCCATTACTCCAAAAGCTCAGAAGACAAATGTACACTTATCAATTTGTTAAAACACTCCTTGCAAATCAGAATCACAATAGATTTTTTCCACTGAAAATTCAAATAAACTGATATCTTCAACAGCTAACCAACTCCGCTTTTCGTTTATAAATTAATAATATTTCAGCAAAAAGGAAAGTGCTTACTACTCAGATTTAATATGTAGGTCACTAACTAATGCCTTCTATTTATTTGCATTTAGCTACAAAGAGCACAATAATGCTATTTGACAGAGGAAATTCTCAGCTGCAGGACATCATTTTTCAACATAGTCACTACCAGTAGCTGTGCATTTTCACCAGAGCCTGCCATACTCTGCTCTTGACAATCTGCACCAGTGGATGTGACCCACTGTCACTACTGCTGAAGTACACCACCCACTGCCTCACCGTGATCATGTCCGCTCTGTGGTCTCCAGAAACATTCAACATGCATCAATGAATGGCAGCGGGTGCCATTTTTTCCTCATGGAGTAACTGATTTACACACTTTTGCTTCATCAGCACTTCCACAGTAGATGCGATTTTGTCAGATTACCCCTTAGCAGCCATCTGTCACACAGCAGCTAAATGTAACAGAATACTGGTGGGAAGGTTCAGCCTCTACTGCCGTGCCTCCAACATCTACATCAGACATCATGGGCTGACATCATAGGTGGGAGGCATTACTTCCAGAGCAACCTTCGCGTAGCTCAGGGTAGATTTCGGTACAGGTAGAACTGAATGAATGAGGAGTTTTTGTTGTTTGCGTGTGTTGGGTTTCTTTTTTTTTTTTGTTTGTTTTTTAAGGCTGATTAATCACTAAAGTACAGCAACTTTTTATTTCAGAAAATGTTAAAATGTCTCTACACCTGAAAAAGCACACATTAGTTCATAAGCCTTGCAGTTGCCCTTTTTCTTCTTCCGCTCAACTCATCCATTCTCATTCTATTAACACAACGTGGTAGATTCAGGCTGAGATATGAAAAATGGTGCAGTAGGAGATTTCAGCTTCAGGATTCAGAGTCTCAGCTAATTTCTACAGAGTTTAAAAAAAAAATCCTTCATCAAATGATTAGTTACGCATTTAAGACTGCATTGAGTGGTGGGTGGGAAAGGAGGATGAGGCACTTAGTAAAAATTCTAAGAAAGATTCAAACTCGTTTTTACAGCATTTCTACACATCTACTGCAAGATGTCATCATTTGCAGCAAGAAGTGTAAGGTAAGTGCCATTTCAGTTTAGAAAGCTGTAATTACACACAGACATACGTTATTGGATCATTTCATTAGCATTACTTAGATCATCCAGACTGCTTCCCCTTCTGGTTTGGGTATATTTATTTGCATCTACTGCTATATTCCTTAGAAGTGTTTCAAAGCAATTAGTGTTGCACCGATTGTTATTTCACTTGGCACAAAAAAGACATTAAACTAATCCAAATCCCTAGGTATTACTGCTCTATACATGTACTACTGTTTTTCCTATTTATGTCTTTTTCTTTTTTAAACTCACATTTCGAGCGCCACGGATCTGACATTTAACTGTGATATATTAGACTTCATTATAGGATTTCTACCCTACATTGACTTCCCATCACCAAGAGAACAATTTACCAATGTGTAACATCTCTAGATGTATCAAGATCTCACATGCCTTATAAGTGGCAAGTCAACAAAGACTACAGAAAAACTCTTGTGGTTAAAAACATCAACTGGAAGCTGAGCATGCATCCAGCTCCAGTCTTTCCTACCACTGTGTGTGGACCCTGATGCTGAACACCACACAACATCCAGGCACAGGAGAGGTATTTGGGAGCTATGACTGCACTACACACAACCAGGACAGCTGCTCATTCCTGAACGGAAACGGCAGCAACGTAGATAAAAACATCTCATTGGTGAACACACAGCACTACCCCATGGACTAATGCCATCCAGCCACCTTAGATGCATATCAAATGCAGAAATGCAACATTTCAATGTTGTTCATGCAGAATGCAAAGCATGAACATAAAATAGAGCATAAAATTGAAAGCTCTCCTTTGGAAACATACATTAAGATAGAATAATTGAGAAGAGAGGCATGATGGGACAAAACACATGCTAAAGCTTAGTACTGGCTTTGCTACTTGCTTTTAAGATGCTGGGCAAGGGCCAATTGCAGGCAAATTTCCATCTACTGAAGATTTTCTAAAAGGAAACTGAATACTGGCAGCATCCTCAAACTGTCATCTGATCCAGCCGGCCTAATAGAAAGCTTTTCTGCACCATGCAGTACAGATCAGTCAAATTAGTTGATTTTGGAAGAGGTGCTCTTACTGAAGCAGACACTTCTCTCAACATTCCATATACTTCTGTTCCAGTGGTACACTGGAACCAGATACACATAAGCACCTTGGTGTCACAGAGCTCAGTACTTGGCACTGCAACAGTTCAGTGACTGCTAGAGAGGATTCACATCCTCTCTAAGGACCAAGGCTTGTTGCAGAAGCTAGTTACCTGAGAAAGGATTCAAAGCTGGCTATGCATGGATGCGGTAAAAGTCCAATCTTGTTTCCTACTTCTTTTTTCCCTTACCCAGTTTACAAGCTTATAAACAGACATCACACAAGATGCCTAGAGAATAGCTATGCAGGCTCAGAAGCACAAGTAACTTCTAGTCTTAGAGAAACTTAAGCAAGAAGAATCAAACTCATCTGCTTGCTTTCTGATTTGTTGCCATCCAAAGGATGCCTCAAGAAATAAGACTTCAAGTCTCTTCCTGTGGTAAATGAGATCAGTTTTCCTACATGCCAGACAAGTACTCTAGCAATTTAATTTAATTACATTAAGGGGCATCCATGTCTTCCCTTGTCAGCAAAAACGCTTTGTATGAAGCCGACAAAGCATACTTCAGTAATGCCTAGAATGGTGATTCTTACAGGCAAAACAGACAGGAAATATCCTGTAAGCAAATGATGACTTTTTGTGGATGCCAAATTACTTAGCATTAGCAAAACATTTCCAGGTACATCAAGAAGCATAATGTAAGCAACCAAAAAAGCACTGAAAACACCTCGCAAATTTTGACTACATATTTGTAAGTAGTCTGATATTATTACAGCAGAAGATTTATTTTTCTCTTAATTCCTTCTTTACTTAAAGTAAATTACTGCCAAGGGTACATTCTTCTCATACATTTGAATACTTTAAGTAAAATAGAAGTTTCCACTAGGGGAGAACAAAAACACACACAGTCACCACACACACATACAAGAAGGCAATTTCAAATTCTCAAGAAATACGAAGTAATCAAAATTATAATTTGATAGTTCCACATGTTTAGATCCAGTCTCAGTGAATACAAGGTATGAATACACACAAAGCATTTTGATAGTGCCTCCTACTATAACCTGCAGTCTCCAGACAAAACAAAGTACCTTTGAGTCCTACTTTTCTGTAAAGTTTACCTTTAGTTAGGATAAAGCACATATTTTAGTGCTTACAGGCACTATCAGAAGTGTCAGAACAACTATAAAACCTGACATGACATTTCATAAACTTAGATCAAGTTAGACAAAAATAATGCTTTCTCTAAAGTTTTTGGCATACACATACACATATTCTCTGAGGACAGCCTGATCCAACTTTGCAGAGGAAAACTTATTTGTGCAGCAAATGGCAAAAACTGGAAGTTCTGGTTAAGCTTAATCTGTGATTCCTGGGCATTATAAACTTATTCCACTGGAAAGAGACAACAGGTACAGAAAACCCTCAGGCAGGGCAGAGTAGCGTTTTAGATGTAGGTAAATTACTTTAATACAAAGATTTGCATTCCTGAATATTTTGAGGTAAAAAAACAAAATGAATTTGAAGACAGCCTAAAATGAAATGTGTTTTAACTCTCAAATGCCCGCATTGGGTTAACTAAATAGCATGTAAATGTTATGTGGTTTTATATTGTATTTCAATATATTATAACAAATGGTAAATTCTTCCATAAGCATCTGACATTGAATGGTGCTGATTCTCTGATATGCCATATTCTCTTGCATAGAGATTTCATCAACTCCAGTAACAAGAGTCTAAAACTAAGTGGTCAACCTTATCTATCAGAAGAAAAATAAGCATTGCCTGCCTTCCAAAATTGGCAAGTTAGTATATGACCAAAAAAAAAAACAAAAAAAAAACCCACAACAAACAAAAAAAACCACTACACAAATCATAAGTCAAAGACTACAACAAACCTTAATTTTTTTTCACCCTGCAGCTGAAAAAGTCATCTAACAGCGGACAGCCAAAAAATGGGCAATAATATAAACATACTTGCTCATTTAAACTAACAGTAGATAAGAACGCCTTCTTGTCAGAGGCTACTTCTAATAACATCGGCTAACCTTAATCTACCCTCCCTAAAGCAGTCTGACCAACCAAGCAAAAGCTCAGCACAGCCTGCCTAAGACAGAAGCACAAATGGCACTTGCTGTGAAGTGCCCAAGGACCAGAAAGCTAATTAGAGTCTCACTCCAACTTGTGGGAGAGACAATTACCTCTCCCTAGAAAGCTGAAGGGAGGAGAAAGTCTCATACACCAGAAAAACCATTAATGCAGTGGAAACACTACAGAGGAAGCATTAAAAGGCTGCTTCCTAAGTCCATCATGCTCATTTGAGCATTACTGAACATGTTCTGCTTCTCACTGTACAGCTTTGCAAGAGAAGAAATCCAAAATCCAATCAAGCTGCTTTACACAAGTATATGTGCTTCAATTCAGATCCAAGGGATAACAGGTGGGTCTGTTCATCATTCAAAAAATTTACCACACATGCCAAAACCCATTTGACTTGCTTGTCCCACAGATCAAAGAGATCCCATGGAACAAGCAGTCCAGAGAGAGGAAGAAACCCAACGACAATACAGCCTTCAGCTGCCACCCTGCTGAGCACAGCGAGCACGTGGCTGAGGCAGCTCTTCCTGACAGCCATTTCTCACATCCCTGCACCGACTGCTGATGGTCCCCACTTCTCCCCTTACAGACACTGCTCTCAGCTATGTTGATCGGCTTCCTTCACCAGACCTGGCACTGAGCTGTCGGACCAGAGCAGAGAGGTACATGTGTACCTATTGTTTCAACGGTTGGGCTTTTTTTGAACCACCATATCAACTACAGAATTACGTGATTTGATGAAGGGCAGCAGCTGGAGGTGCGTGCATGCAGGGTAGCTGAGAAAAGGGTGATGAGAATATACTTTTCAGCACGAGTAAGGGATTAAAAGTTTAGCTGCAACATTAAACCATCCATCACTCAAAACCACTGCCTGCTTTCAAGCAGAGCAATACACAATTACCCAACAAATGTTCAGGCACGATTTAATGCCACCTCTTGTTAATTCTACAGTATCAGAAATGCCCCAGGAATAAGTGTGCATTCCAAAATCCTGTCTCTAATCCTCTTTGAATACAAATAATCACTGCTTGTTCTTACCTCCAAGACTAACTTCTTCGAAGTGTGGGGAGGAGAAGAGAGAAAAAAAAAGGTTTCTCTGAGCACAGAAAGCCATGGGTGTGATGTTTTGATTTATTATTTCTGCACACGAGAAAGCCTCTTTTTCCTCTCAGTTAATAACTCCAGTTTTTTTCTTAGCTTCCAGGTAGTAAGCTAAGGACTGAATAAGTAGGTAGATCTCAATTTACAGAGTGTGAATCCAATAACAATTATTTCAATAACCCAGGTATTTCCAATTTTCATTCTGTATACTTCTGAAGGAAGCACAAACCAATTGCTCATCTGCAATACAGAAAACAGCTGGGAAGAAAATAAGAATGGAAGAAAAATTCTCATGCCTTTCACACATCTTGAAGTTAAAACAAAGAGCGCAATCAGAACTATACACTTTTCAGCTTAATTTTGTTTTATAAATATTTAAGCCTGCAAATATAACTGAGATCAAAAGGATACACACATTTATTAGATATACAAGTGTATCTAAAGGCAGAACTGCTATTGCAGTCACGTCTGTGGTTTGTTAGTGAAGGGGGCAAGGTGACTTATTGCAACAAACCAACACAGAAATAGGATCCAAGAAAGCCATTCCAGGAGGGGGAGGTGGAGAGGAAGAAAAAACAAAAATGCATCTGACAGTTTGAGTGCTTTGCTGGATTGGAACTGCAGTATTATGATGCAATGAAGAAACAAAACATTATACCACATTTACCTCAGACCTAACAGTAGGTTAAAACAGGTACAGAATCAAATTGTAGATAGTAACATTAATTACCTTGTCTTAACCAGTCTTAAATCACTTGTTTAGCATGCAAAAGTACATTTTTAATGTTTAAGGGACTTTAAAAGAATGGGAAAAAGTTCACTTTCAGGTCCAGGAACTGAGCCCCTGAAGAACATGGGAACCATTTCTTTCTACCTCTTTCAAGGACACCTTTTGAACAGAGATGGAAAATGTTTTATCTGTAGAACTTCATAACTCCTTTAATGAAATAAATCTGTAACAAGCTAGCATCTGACAGATGGCTTCTGACTTCAACAGTTCTCTCCATTTTTCCCTTCCATCCTCTCCACTTTTCCCTTCCATCCTAACAGTAGGATTTACAAATGACTCTGCAACTCTGGACACATGATATAGTACTCATAGTATCACTATTAAGAATCTGTAGTTCAGATGCTAATTCAAAAAGTCTAAATAAAAAACACTGCTCACATTCAGTGTTAGTATAGTTCCAGAATTCCGACAATAATTGCACCCAATAAGCAATATCTACCAATGCAATTAAACATCAAAGGCTCCACATTATGAATTTCATGCAAAATGGTCAATAACACCTTTCAGTTTTGCCAGATTTAGTCAAAGTTGTTCATCTGAAACACTTAGGACTACTAAATCGGACAGATCATTAGATGGATGAAGAAACAGCTGCAGGATTGAATCCAGAGATCGTTGATCAATGGCTCAGTATCTAGATGGAGAACCATGACAAAGGGTGCCCCTCAGGGATCAATGCTGGGACTGCTGCACTGTGGCATCTTCTTCAGTGAGATGAAGTTGTGTGATACAGTTGACACACGTGAGGGATGGGATGTCATCCAGAGAGACCTGGACAGGCTCAAACAGCGAGCCCAGGAGAACCTCACAAGGTTCAACAAAGCCAAACGCAAAGAGTGCCGCAAAAAGTGGTTTCAAACTAGAAAAGAGGAGATTTAGATTTGATATAAGGGAGAAGTTTTTACAGTAAGGATGATGAGGCACTGGAACAGGTTGCCCAGAGAGGTAGTGAATGCCCCATTCTTGAAGACACTCAAGGCCAGGCTGGATGGGTCTCGGAGTAACCGGATCTAGCTGTAGCTGTTCCTGTTCATCGCAACAGACCTCTAGGGGTCCCATCCAACTCAAATGATTCCATGAAATTAAAGCTCAGTTACACTACAGGGCAAGTGCCTATTACAAGTCAGATACCAAATGTGAAAGTGCATCCTTGCGTCAGGATGAAGTAATATGAATCACCACAGAAATAACACATCTATCCTTCCCTTCCCTCCGTTAAATTATTTCTGCCAAATTTTAGTACTATGATTTACATCTGGAGTAGGCAGAGCTTTACAACCCTACTCAACACAGAACAAAACTATACAACGTTATACCTCTGATAAAACCATTCTGCAAAAAGGTATCAGCTGGGGAAAAAAAGGACTTATTGTGGGTTGTTTTTTTTGTTTGTCTTTTGTTGTTTCGTTTTTTTGCTACTATGCATGAGATCAGTTTGAGTATGAACTGTTATAAGAAACTCGAAAATCACACTGAGTAAAATTTAAAGCACATACAGACCCACACCTTTAAGGCAGGAAACCACTTACTTCAGATAACTGCTGTAGTTTCTGCTCTTAGCACTCTGTGCTGCTTTTCCATTGAGCTCTGCTTCACTAGTTTGCCCCTTCTTTCTGAGAAAGTGCACTTCCTCCAGATGGAGCCCCATTTGCTGAGCCCTGTACAAACAGATAGCAAGGCACAAAGCAGAGAAGCAGCTAAGTTCTATAAGAACTATATAAAGGGAGCCCTTCAGAAATAGTTTAAGTCTGTGTGCAAAACCTTCAATTTTTCACAGCATATCTCTAAGGCCTGCAAGAATATAAGCTCCCAGATGCTTCCATTACCTCCTTTACTGAGGCATCCCAAGAATCCTGTGCATTTGAAAGCATCAAGTTAGGAGCCAGCTTCACACTATGCATTCGTACTGAAATTAATCTGACTCTAAAAAGTGGTGGGAAACCTCCTGGATGCTAAGGCCTAGCAAGAAGATGGGAGCTCAAGTCTGCACAAGTTAAGACCTATTCATCCAAAATCCCTCAGGAGAGGTCACCAACTGTGCACTCTTCAATGAAATCACACACCAACTCTACAAAAGAAGCTTTATAATAGAAATTGACCTAAGAAGGAAATAAAACAGAACTAAAGACTGATCCAAGCATGACGGATAAACCAGGTGCAACACAGAAAAGCTTTTGTGCTGCTCTCAAATCCATCAATAACAAGTGTCCTGGAATTTAGCAACTCAAAAGATTGCAACAGAAAAGATTCATACTTGCAGATTCTACTCTAAAGCTGCTGAACAACTGCTTTATTAGAAAGTTTCAATGTTTACATTTAAATCTTTCTGTAGGATTTTATGAGATACCAATTTCTAGGATTCATTACCTCAAACATTTTTTACTACCAAATTGGAAACAGAATATTAGCCTTAATATTGGAAATGCCACAAGATGAAGTCAAAGCTATCATCTGTTTTGGAACTCATGAATGGTATAAAAAAAAGATAACAAAAAATGTCATTCAACTTCCATTTCCATAATAGCAATACCACACTGTATTCTGTAGTGAGCTTTCTGTGTCTTCTCATTTGGTATGGACATGTATTGAAATTTGAGACAGAAAGCATCCCAAAGTTATAAAAACAAGATTTTGGGAGAAACAGTCCTTAACTCCATATGTGTTCATGCACAAACGCAGACTAAACACACTTTTAAAACTGCAGCAGAAATCCTGAAGAGTAATTTGAACTACCACCAAAATACAAAAATACTTGTTCTCTGGAAGTGAGGTAGAATTCCTAACCAAAGGAGAATAGTAATGATATTAAGAGATATATTAGTCCTCTTAAATAAAAATAAGGGTAAAACAAGATTTCATTAAAAAAAAATCCAGACAGTAATATCAACTGTCTCGAACTATACAATAGTATCATTTTCAAATTTAGCCAATAAAACAAGTGTCACTAGCTTCCAAAAAACAAACAAAACAAACAAAAAAAACACTGTAACAAGGGTTTAGAAAAGTGCTTAAAAAAAAAAACAGAGAGAGAGAGAGAAAGGACTACATCATACCTAGGAAAAACTGTTTTTACACTAGAAAACAGCTCCAAATAAATTAGCCCAGTAAGAATACAGTCATCAATTTGATGCTTTTACTGAACAGAAGGTTTTATATTCTAGAAAGATCATTGCAGTGCTGTAGCTACTCTGCCATGAATGTGTGAAATAACATCAACTTACTAATTTATTCATATGCTATTAGTCAACCAAGTACATATACAATAAAGTAATGCAATAAGTACCTAATATTACAAATCATTTTTTGAAAGCAGCACAGCTCTGATGATAAGGAATTCATGTTTCACTAATAGCATATTCCTTATTTCTCATTGCTTTTCACTTATTTTCTGTAAGTTAAAGCAGTAAGGCAACTGGCAGAATGAAATAGCTGAAGTGCTAGAAAAGGACCAGGGATTATTTTAGTATTGGCTATTCCAAAGAATACTCAATAAAAAAATATTATTTGAGTGATGTTTTATTCTCTTGTATTAGTCTGAAGTGGGTTTTATTTATGCCTTCCCTGACTGCAGATGCAGCCTTCAATTTTGCACGGCAGTAACTTCACTGGAACGAGAAATCTTACTCATCTGGCCTCTCCCAATTGCTATTCAACTATATTATTGTCTCTATTGGACAGCAACCTTCTTTCTGACTAAAAAGGTGACTGCTTGTCTTTAGAGAAGTCCCTCCACTATAAATTGAGTCAACACAGTGGCATTTCATCAAAGACAGCTCATCAGAAAAAAAAAAAAAAAGAAAATCGAACAAGAAATGATTTTAAACACTAGATTGTGCAGTCAGATTGATATGGTAGTATTTTTCCACTTTTATTGATTGTAGAGTTTAATCTATTTTATACAGAAACTCATTTCAAGTAGATTCTTAAGCAGTCTCATTCTTTACAAACACAGAACAGCTGTTCAGCTCCAACAGTTAAGACAAGAGGGAAATAAATGGAACAGGTAGTAACATTAGATAACACATGTAGATATCGAGACATTTGCTTCATTTACTTTTTAATCTACTTTGTTTGTCATTCTTCTTTTGAATCATCTCTAACTCCTCCTCATCACAATGAGGACTTTGAAGTGATAGTTTTGATGAGCCAGTTCTTTCACTTCAAGGCTAAGTGATAACACTTGAAATCGACAATCTCTTCTGGATATTTCCCAAGTCCTAGAACAGTTTGTTTCACCTGAAAGATTTAGAAGATAGAATAAGAAACAAGTTGTTCATCAAACTCAGGCTGAATAAACTGCATGAGTCAGAAATTCTCAGACATAGCCCTATCTTCCTAGTGAATTGTCTTGAATAGTGCAGATAAATTAAACAGGTAGAGTTGACTGGCTTCAATTTTTTGGCCAGATTTAAAAACAACACATACTGCTCTTTAAAAAACAAAAACACATTATGTTTGCATCTGAAAAAAGCAGAACAAAGCCACAGCACACAAAATGAAATTGTGCATCAGAGGGATAGAGCCATGCATCTCATTTACCCAGACTAATAATTCAAAAGCAACTTCTAAACTAATGAGTAAATCCAATCTGTCAACATTTCTTAAATTCTGATTCACATAGATAGATAAATAATTGAGATATAATCTAAAATGCAACTTCACTTTTATTTCTTCTATTGGACTAGAATCGAAAAAGCTACACAAGCGTCAGCATTTTACAATGCTAAGGCCATGAGAAATTAGGCCCTGTAATCTTAGCCCACAAGGAGTTACAAATACTTTGGTTCACAATACAGCTGTTCCTTTGGAAAAGTCATAATCCCATTTGCAATTATCTACAATCCTTATCAAGCTTTTTGAAACTGGACAAGGTAGAACATTGAAGTTTGTTTTAAATTGAACAGTAGATTCAAAAGCAGATAGAGAAAGAGAAACGGGAAAGGAAAGAAAGACTCCATTGAAAAGAGTTTTCTTGAGGGAAAAAGAGTAGACTAATGAATACCCAAATACACATGGATGCAGAAGAACCCCTGGAGAAAATAAACAAAAGTTTCAGAACCACCAAGCATCAATTCAAAGCAAATACTTCTTTGACATTTAATTCTCAATACTGGATACACACCTTTCAGATAAAAGCGACTTTAAAAGGTCTATTATTAAAAAGATAGGCCCCTTGAAAACTCATTTATTTTACACTTGCAGAAAAACTAAGATAAGGGAAAGAGACATAGATTAGGTCACCTGCTCTTAAAGCATGTGCCATTGTGCTGATGGATAGTCTTCACATGTTTAGATTAAAGTTGAAAAAAATGAAGAGCTACAGAAAATTCTGAGATAAAACCCCTTATATCTACACAAACATTAAAAGATACATTCACAAAATTAAAAAATTGAGGGAGGAGAGGAATGGGTGGACATGGGACTTGGTACACCATGTTAATTTCTCCAGCTATTGAATGCTAATTTCCAAAAGCCAAATTCTGGTATTTTTTTTGTCAGATCCAAAGAATATTACTTGGTGACTCCAGCTTTTTCTACATTTTTCATTCTTTTCACTCAAACATGCAAGCACACACACACACACCCTCTAAGAGGATGAACCAGTCTTTAGAACTGGAGTTGCTGGATGCTCAAACGGATCACACGCCCCTGACCCAAGCTACAGTACAAATACAAGCCCATTATAGCTGTGGTTTCTCACAATGCTTTTGAAAGTTGCCAGCTCTACCACCTCAACCTAACATCAAAATTATGTTCTCATCCTGCCCCTTCACCTTTTTCTAAACTTTTCTGACTGCTTGCATCACTAAAAGGGGTTGCTTACTATCAGCAATAGCTGCACCTGAAAAACCTACATACTGTGGCCATGATTCTAAGAAAAGATAAGCGTTAAGTACTGCTCTCTTTTGTTTTCCAAACTACTCTGAAGCCATGCACTCAGCAGCCACCAATTATTCTTGTGCTGGTGACTTCTTTGCCATCCACACTAAAGGCAAAGGACTCGAATCCTTTATCAGCTACATGCCTAACGCTAACCTTCAATTACAATGACACAGAGACAATGCTGAGTTTATCTAAAACATATTTAGTCTCTAAGTCTTCTCATACAAGAAGAAATGCTCCTGATTAAAGCATCTGGTACACATCTTGGACAACAGCTTCTCTTCAAAAGGGCAAGAATTCTAAGCTGCTGTTGAATACCTGTTGTACAACATTATTATTGGGTTTATTCCATGATCAGCTGCTTTCATTACTACTAAGGGAATTTTTTTTTGAATGGAGCTGCTGAAAACAGCGACTAGCCATTCCAGGAGATGGCAAATGTGAACTGTCAGACGTAAGTGAGAATTTCAGGATTTTTGAACTCTGCTTATGGAGGCGGAAACAAAATATTTAATATGTTAAAATTGATAACCTACAATAGGTTTTCTGTTACTGAACACCATTTTGAGAAAGTGATTTTTCTTTTTTAAATCAGGCTATTAGCTTAAATGCATTTCATATATGATAGTAAGAATGCCTTATTAAACACAGAACAGCAAGTGATAACCTTGAGAATAACCTCGGCTCACTGGTGGGTTAGCGTGCAAAGCAATTAACTCAGTTTTATTGATTAGCTTTATACACAGGAAGATTGTGTATTTATGAAATCAACTTGAGGCAAAGGAACGTACACCAAAATTTGTATACTGAAGTTCACACTTCACTTTAAGAGAAGGTATTGACTCTGTCAATAAATACCATTTTATTTCCCTAACTGTGAATGAGTGCTGCTAGCATTACTGAATACAAACAAGGCAATTTTGTGTTTAGATTTTCATATATTCTTTTGCACTGTTCTCCAGAAATGTTTTAACAAAGAGTAAAACTATATTTATGGGCTTGACAACACTGCAAATAAGGAGCAAAGTTAACTTTTTGAGCATAGGGTATTGCAATTATTCAAGTCTTGTCTAAGTGATTTTAGCATTCAGAACTAGTTCTCTGGCAACCTCACTGAGAGCCTTCTGAATAAGGAAGAGCACCTTGTACTTCTTGGCATCCTTTAACATAAGTAAGCAGCGTGCACTTGCAGCCCAGAAGGCCAACTGTAATCTGAGTCCATCAGAAGAAGGATGGCCAGTAAATTCCTCTCTACTCTGCCCTTGTGAGGACATCTGGAGTACTGTGTCCAGATCTGGGGCAATCAGCATAGGAAAGATGAGGAGCTTTTGGAGAGGGTCTGGAGGAGGACCACTGAGATGCTCAGAGCGCTGGAGCACCTCTCCTGTGAAAACAGGCTGAAGGATCTCAGTTTCCTCAGGCTAGAGAAGATAAGGCTGCAGGGACACCTCCTTGTGGACTTCCAGTATTTAAAGGGAGCTTACAAACAAGAGGGATGCTGACTTTTTACAGGGATAAATAGTGATAGGACAAGCGGGAATGGCTTTAAACTAAAGGAGGAGGGATTTAGATTAGATATCGAGGGGAAGTTTGTTGTTTGTTTTTTTTTTTCTGAGAGTGCAGTGAGGTGCGGGAACAGGCTGCCCAGTGGTGTGGATGTCTCATCCCTGGAGGTGTTCATGGTCAGGCTGGATGTAGCTCTGTGCAACCCAATCTAGTGCTTGATCTAGATGGCTTGTCATCCTGCTTCTGGCAGAGGGGTAGAAACATGATGATCCTTCAGCTCCCTTCCAACCCAAGCCATTCTGTGATTCGAAATCACCCCACAAAGTAGCATGGCTGAAACAAACAAAAAAAAAAAAAAAAAACCACCTGTCCCTGAAGAAGTTTTCATTTCACATGCCTATTCTTGTTTGCCATCGTCTTTACTATAGAAAAACACAGAATCACAGAATGGCCAGAGTTGGAAGGGACCTCAAGGATCATGAATCTCCAACCCCCCTGCCACAGGCAGGACCACCAACCTCCCCATTTAATGCTAGACCGGGATGCCCAAGGCCCCATCCAGTGTGGCCTTGAACACCTCCAGGGAGGGGGCATCCACAACCTCTCTGGGCAGCCTGTTCCAGAACATCACCACTCTCTCTGTAAAGAATTTCCCCCTGACATGCAACCTAAATCTCCCCTCCCTCAAATTAAAACTGTATTCTGACAAAAACGTATGTTTCTCACTTTTTAAGCCAAATTATTCCTTTGCATCTCCTTTTACCTGTCTGGTACTAGAAAAGTCTATAGTGACAGTGAAAATGAAGGAATTTGTGAGGAGAAAAAACACAGCACTTGCAGAACTGATGTATGTCATCGAGATTGTTCAGAAGGGCCTCTACTAGAACACATGAGGGAAGATAAGGTTGGGGAAACAAAGAGATAGAATACAGTTTAAACAAATCCTGAATTCATACACCAAAGGACAAATAAGAACTTTAACCCTCAGGTTTAATTATGGAAAATAAACACGTCTTGAAATTATTTCTACTTTTGGAAAGCAGCAGAGATCATGCCTCAGCAAAAACTTAAGCGTTCTGTATCAGTAGAAATAAACTACCAAGAAAAAATGCTCTGAAGCCCAAAACAAATCTTAATAGTATCTAAAAAAAGTAGACGGAATAGTGGTATGAATAATATAAATGCCAGATTACAGAAAATAAATACTTGTTGTCTTAATAAAATAATTCCTTCAGAAACAAAATAGAATACCAGCTGTTTTTTTCTTTTTTGCACAGCTGAGTCCTTACATTTTTATCTCCTTAAAAGGAGGAGGACTGCATCTCTAATGAAAACAGTCTTTTTTGTGGTGCAGTGCAGGCTACGGGACTGTGAACTATCTAGAAATTATACTGAAATCTTGTAAAATTTTTAGGAAAATAATGTGTTTTTTTCCAAACACGAAAGGACTAAGTTTGTTTAGTCAGAGGAAAGAAAAGTGTAGGAAAGAGGAAATGCACAATGTGTTAAGGCAACATAAGTGAAACAGCTACTGCAAGATCAATATCAGAATCACACTGTTGATAAACTAAGGATGCTTGGTTTTCAGTGAATGAAAAGAATAAAAATAAAAGAGAATGTTTTCCAGCACAAATACTAGGTTTTCCTGCTCACAACTTGCAGGAGACTTTTTGCAGCTTGAATTAACTTGCTTTCTGCACTGGTTCAGCATACAGAATGATGTGTTAAAATTGCACATTGGCAATATCTTTAGCTACAGCTGAAAAATCAATTTAAAAAAATCTTAAAATTCCTCTCTAACAATTCTGGGACAACCAGCTACAAACATGTAAGAAAAGCAAACTTATTTCTGGCATACACACGGTGCCACAAATACCTAGCCCATTAAAATAGTTACCTATTTAAAAAGTAAGCTACTTCAGTATTCTGGTACTAATTTCACTTGCATTTTAGAGATACCTATTGAGCCCAACGAACAGATGTATTTTCTCGAGAGAATGTTAACCTTCACATGAAATTGGCCCTATATTTAAAACAATATAATTAAAAAAAGATTTTGTGCACACAATATGAAAAAGAAAGGATAAACTGAAAACGAGTCACAATACATATGTAATACTTATAAAAGATATGAAGCTTTGAGATATGACTGTTCATTTTCCAGGGTAAAGTTTTAAACAGGTTTTTCATCCTTACAAGCAAGTAGTAAAGTTCTGTAACAAAGAACCTGCTGGAAAATGAAATCACATTACTTTCCATCATATCATCCTGTTCAAAAGCAAAGAAGAGGGGGAGAGAGAGAAAGAAGAAATTGCTTCATTCTCAGACTTCCTTTCCAGAATACAGGCTATGAGAAATCATTCTCAATGTCATAATGTCATACAGCACCTTGCACTGCAACACTGACTAATAGAGCTGGTCTAATAAAGTTGGTCCTTCATGCTATTACAATAAAGCCAAATACCACAGCAGATGCCTAAAAAAATCCCTGGTCAACAACAACAAAAAATATATTAGACGAACATCTTTTTTTGTTGCACAACCAGAAAACTGTAATCAACTTTATTCCTTTCACAGGAAGAATGAATTACAAGAGAGAACAAAGTGAAATCGCTGTCCTGGCAATCAATACTTCTCTTACCCTTGAAGAAACATACTGCATGTCATCTATTATGAGAAATATATTAATAAAGGAATGCAAAGTCTAGAATTCTCAGGCTGCCAAGCTTTGCTGCAGCACAAGAAAACCAAGTTTGACTTCCTCTTACTCCTACTCATGATCTTATCAAGTTCTTGTATTAGCCTTCCAATGACTCACACGCAAAGAAAAAAATTCATCTCTGAAATGACTTCTTAATTACACTGACGATAAAATTTATATAGATGTAAACAAGAAAAGAGTGCTTTATCAAACCAAGATAGGAAAATTGCAACTTGCTAACCCTAGTTTCTGTGTGTATGCGTATCTGTGGTTTGACGAGATTCCCATTCTGAAAAATGGTCTATTTAACTATGGATTTATTTGTTCACTAGCTACACACCTCTTGGTCTATGGATTAAAGCATTGCCTGCTAAGACAATTCTGTTTCATTGATGAAAAAGTTAAAGATTAACTTGGCAAGTTTGTCAGAGTTATCTAATTTATACACAGAAATATTATCTAGGCAGTGTTTCCTTCCATCCTGAGAAGGTGAAGAGAAGGACTTCCAACATTTTCCTAAACACTAGAAGGAAAGCAAGCTGCACACACTGCTCCAAGTGCTCATGAGATAAAGCTAACAGGGTATAACAAAACTGTCAAACGTGCAGCAACAGCAACTGTTCAATGCACTTAATACAGGCTACCTCCCCAGCTACCTCGGCATTGAGTCAAGGACGTAAGCAAGTTACCAACATTGACATTTTTACATACATTTTAATACTAGAATTTTCTGAATTATTTTTATTGCACTAATTTACACAAAGAGTAGATACTCCTGGCATTTGTATATTTGCAAGACTATTGTAAGACTTCAGAACAAGGGCACAACAGCAGTGTACTGCAACACGATTTGTATCTATCTTAAGCACTAAATAAAGAGCGAGAACTGAATTAAATTGTTAACCAGTCTGCAAGCACAAACAGAGACATGAATAAGCTGTAGTCCTCCTCTTAATCCCAAAGGCTGTGTTTTGGGCAGAATTCATAGCAGTACTTCACACTGACCTGCAGAAGAACACAATTGGGTAAGAAGTTTGAAGTCTGAAAAGATTAACTACGCTCTGTATGATGCAATATACTAAACTTAAGTCAGGTGAAATAAGAGATGCCTTATTTTAATTTTAATATCAATTATTTATGTTTAAAAACTAAGTGCTACTGCTGAGAAATATGGGGGGAAAAGAGGTAGAGCATCTCTGGTACATACATACGCACCCAAAATACAACAGTAAATGAGCCTCATCAGTGCCAAAGATAAGATACCTGTAGCCTGGTAATTAGTGGAAATAAACTATAGATATAGATAAATCTCAAATACCCTGTATATTACGACTACTTGGTGTAAGTTTATCTTCAGCTTTATATTAAAAGTATTACACCCCAAAACCAATTCTGCAGGCATGTTGGAAGTCATTTATCATGTAAAAAGTAGGTCCTTAGCCTAAAACTCCCTTCAGAGATGCACATTGTTACAAGTCTGTCCTTATTAACTGGTAAAGGAATTTTGAGCACTTAAGATCCACCTAATTGCTGAAGCAATACTGAAGATTAGTACTACGGTATTCCTAATAGCTTGCAATTCTGCAGGGTTGCCTTGGGGAAAACCTGACCTCTGCTGTGTCTTCAGAGTAACAAAGAAGAAAATATGGAAATCAGGCAGTGGATTCATAGAAGACACAGACTCATATACTGGCAAGTTAACCACAGAGATTTTTAAGCATACATATAAGAGTTAGATATAAATTTACAGTTCAGAAGTTCTGAACAACAATTAAATTGTTTAAGCTCCAGGAAGATATAGATTATAGATTAACTACCTACAATGGTATATAACACCTTAAATAATTATCATGCTTTTACAAATTACCAGGCATTCTAAAAAAAAAAAAAGAAAAAAAAAAAGAGGTATTTGCAAGAAGTTTACAAGCATTCCTGAAGAGACACTTTAGGCCAGTTGACCTCACCACTGAGTCCTCACAAGTAACAGCATTCTTTTCCCACTCAAGCCAAAGGAGGAAGCTTTGTCTTAATTTATCAGTGAAGCACTGAACAAGTGTTTTCATAACCAAGAATCCAAACCACTGTAGATTTCACAGTTTCAAAAGATACAAGTTCCAAGAATATCTTTAACATAATTCCTAACAATTCCTAACAAAAGGATGCTAGAAACAGAAGTATAACCTAAAACAAAGGCAAAAGGTCTCAGGACAAC
This sequence comes from Perdix hodgsoniae, assembly GCA_035772895.1. Taxonomy (NCBI): domain Eukaryota; kingdom Metazoa; phylum Chordata; class Aves; order Galliformes; family Phasianidae; genus Perdix; species Perdix hodgsoniae. The sequence goes on along the minus strand of JAPSGF010000056.1, from coordinate 86,499 downwards.
TCTTGGCTTCCTTTTAGGGGAAAGCCTAAAAAAAACCAGCCTGCTAAAAAGCGGTTATTAAAACCAATGACAGAGTTTCAGATTAGAGACCCATTTCCAGTACCCTTGGAAAACAAAAACAAAAACACATCCACTGTTCAGCTGGAGTGGAAGTTCAGATGGATGTCACAGCTTCCCCCAGAACCTGGAAGAAGCACCGTAACTGAACAGCCCTCCTGAAAGCCAGCAGGCAGATGATGGGAGAAGAACCCATTTCTTCCCAGGTTAAAAACCACTCATTCCTCTTTCAGTGGCTTGACCACTAGTGGGGCAGGGGGAGAGTAGTCTTTAAAACCATAAAGATCTGTTGAAAATTCAGTGAAGCTGAGGAGCAGTATCAGGGACCTGGATTAACACAGGTATTTCTACACCTTGTATGGAGAATGCCAATAAAACCTGTAAAGAGAGGGAAGAGCAGACTATACGTGGTCCATACACATCTACCAGGCCCCTTTATTGCAGAAGGACAGAGGAAGGAATAAAGCGACTAAGGTAGAGAATTAAGATCCTATGAAAAATAAAGTAGAATATAAGCAATCAGGATGTTAATGACAGGACAGCAAGTCAGAGAACATAAAGCCAACTGTAATTTTGCAGCTAAAAGCCACCAAGTTCAGAGAACCCAAACAAAACAAACCAAAAAGGCTCCTCCCAAAATATTCCACCCAAAATATTTGGGCTTGGCTCTTATTTTAACAAACAGTAAAGTTCTCAAAGCTTATCACTCAAGAGATATTAGCACAGAACAAAAAAGCACAGCATTTGACTTCAGAGACAAAGATTGAAACGTAATTGTCAAAATAATTTTGAGAAAAAGGCAGACGTGTGCAAGTGTCTCTACTGTTTGTTAGTTGAAGACAAAGTGCAGCTCTGAAACTGCAGGAACAAGATAACTGATCTGCTTAGTATAACATTAGACAAGGAAAATGTTATTGATACTATTTTACAAGCAATAGGGAGGCATTTATGCTCGCAGTAAGATGCTTTCAGAGTCTAGCACAGAAGCATTAAAAGTTACTCTGAAAATTCCACTCACAAGAAGGGCAGTGTTGTATAAGTGCTTCAGCTGGCCTGCAGCACTGCCCATTTTCTGGGCAGGACACAAACAGCAATGCTGTTAGAACAATCAGGAGTCTGTGATACAAACACTGAAAAACATTTGGAACAGACCTACGGATTGTATGTAGTCATACATACACAGCAAGCTGTGTCTCTAAATCAAATTAAAAATAATCAATACTCCTCTAACACAACAGTCCGACTTGATAAGTCAAGATTTATTTTTACACATCCTACAGCAAAACAAAAAGATGACACTCAAATCTGATTCAGTACTAAGAATAACTTTTCTGCAGTTGTTCTGCAGTGAAATCACTGCAATCTCTCTCTTCCAAGTCAAACAAAAATATATTATCACAAGTGTCAAGAATATGTTCCTTTACCTAAAATTAGAAGCCTATATATTCACAGTAAGCAAAGGCATTTTTCTGTAAGACTATATATGATATAACTTTTTAGAAACCATTACAGAAATACTATCAGATAATGAGTTTGTACTTAAAAAATGATTCTAATATGGTAACTCACTACATTCCGCAGAAGATACCGACAACTGCATTTTCATACAACTTTTAGTTTATGGGAACTAAAGACATGTCCTAAGTATTGTCTTAACGCCAGAAAGCATGTGCCACATTAACAAAGAGAACATTACAGAAGCATATCAACAAGAGTAGTATGAACTCATATAGAACTCATCTACTCATCTAGAAATTCACCTTCAGGCGCACGAGTTATTGAAAACTTAAGCTCTTTTTTAAAGCCAGTTTGCATACCAAAAAGGAAGTCTTACACTTTACAATGCTGAGGAGCTTCACAATAAACTCATCCTGTATTTCTGATTGATGTCCTCAAGCACTAACCAGTTTGCTAGTTTCCGTAGGCAGCTGCTGGGCACAATAAAGCACAGTGATTCCTCGCTAACTTGCAAGTAGACACCTGATTTATGGCTGCTGCACAGCACAAATTCACTTTCTGTTTCATGAAACATAACTGAACGTTCCATCACTTGAATTCAGCCATTAAGCACCCTGCAGAAAACACTCAGTTGTAGCAGTCAGATTTCACAAAAATAATTACATCTAAAACTTCAGTCTTTTCTATCTCTCTTACTGGCATTAAGAGATGTAGAAAACGTACATTTCTAGTATTTTGGGATGGCAGGGGATGGAGAATAACACTCTGAAACTACTGAAAGGCAACAGGGACACCCTCAATCTCACCCAGCTCTCCCACTTAGACAACACTCTACATTCCACTGGTGAAAATTAAAACCCACTTGCTTTGGCCTGATCCTTTTTTTATGTTGAAGTCCAGGATAGCAAAGTCACATAATGGTTTGCGTTGGAAGGGACCCCAAGGATCATCAAATTCCAACCCCCGTGCTGCAGGAAGGGGCATCAACCTCTGTATCTGATACTAGATCAGGCTGCCCAGGGCCCCATCTAACCTGGCCTTGAACACCTCCAGGGATGGGGCATTCACAACCTCTCCGGGCAACTTGTTCCAGTACCGTACCACTCTAAGAAGAACTCCCACCTGACATCCAAAAAGCAACTGACAGGTATAAAAAGAAGTGCTGTCCACAAAAATGTGCCCAATGAATATCACCATTTGAGGGCAGCTAGTTCTATAGCTCACTGTAGTTAGGGACAGTCAGTTTCACTGCATCTCAGATTGCCTACATGAATGCAAAACTTGATGCTTTCATTTTTGCTTTGACATCAAGTCTGCAAGTGATAATTTTGTGTTAAAATATAGGTTGGAAGACTTAACTGGAACAGAAATTTGCACTTTCAAGAACAGATTTTGGTAGCAAAATCTGAAGTACAGTCAACATTTGATTACACCCGCCATGCAAGAAACTAAGATGTAATCAGGGATGATTAGAAAAATCCCAACTTCAAGCTGCACAGCTTAACACTAGCTGTACCTTACAGAAATCTCATAGCTCTAATTTTATAGAAATTAACGCAACAATTTAGTGCTAGAAGTTTCTGAAGATGCAAATAATCAGATACAGGTGATACTTGTTCCTTCTTGTAAATCCGTAAGGTTTATGCTTAAGTATATATACTGACTGCTAATGAAAAAACTTACAGATGCAAAAAAAAAAAAAAAGCACCAAACAGCATGCAAAGCCTACATTCAGAGAATTTGTTTGTCATCATATTTGTGCTTTAATTTTTCTGATTTAACTTCAGCAACTCTTTTCTTTACAAGAAAAGGAGTGGTTAGCAGTTTAAGAACACATGTGAGTTCAGACTGGACTCACGGTCTCAATTGTGCCCTTTACTCCTGGATCAGAAACCAAACAAAACATATGCCCCAGGACTTGAATAGATTTATGTCATGCAATTTCCTTTCAACAAGAAAATCCAATAATAAGGTTTAGAGAGACATAACGACATAATAAATGCAGACAGATTTCCAGTATGATCAATACTGAATGTTGAACTTGAACCCCTATATTTCTACAGCACAAAATAACTATTAAGCCTAACCAGCAACACTGTTTTGGCATCAACTTTTTGCAGATGAAGAACTCCAAGGGAGGTCCCAACAATCTCAATCTCATTTAAGCTTTGAAAAATGTCACATCTGACCCTGTAAAGTTAGTGTCACAATAGCTTCTAATCTCCTGAAGAGTCCCCTGTGTCCCTGTTTTGCTTATCTAGGACAAGTGAAGTATTCAGTAGGCAGATTACAGCTGGTTGAAAACATTAACGCTTAAATAACGGATGTGGCTCGCACCAGCTGCATCAGCAACAGTGATTTAGCATGCCAAAGAGGTACTCCTTGGTGCAAGTTCATGTCATGTCTGTATTCGGAGTTTTGCAACCTCTACTAAGGAACAAATCGAGTATGCTTGAAGCATTCTCCCTCCAAATGAAAGCAAAGCTCAAATCCCACCACCCACTACCTGCAGATCCCCACTTTTAACGAAGAAGCAAGATCATCCTAGGGGTGCACTCATAGAACTGGTAGCTAGTGCAAACTTCACTGAAAGGGAAAGTGCAGAGTGGACAAAAAGTCCAGAACCATAACAGAACACAGCAGTCAAGACTCTTCACCACACAAATCCAAAAGACTTGCACCCAACCAGTTTATTATATCAGAGCTACATATATGCCAATACCTAGATCGGTTCTTAAGTTAACTAATACTTAATTTATCCCATATCACAGCAAGTTGTCAGGAGGCTTGTCTTCACAGAAACCTCTAGTTTTTCCTCAAAACTCTCCATCTGTGTGTGAAGCAAACATACCAGCAAATATTCTATAAGTAAGCTGACATGAAATTTCAGTAGTGAATTAACATTTAGGCTTATTTACATTTTCCAAAAAGTGATGATAAAGAACAGGTGGTTGGTCTGCCCACTGCCACTTTAAAGGCACAAGATCAAAAATAACATGCTCACATTCATTTTATGTTCTACCCGCTTTTCACCAAGACCCATCTGCTCCTTCATCTCTACAGTGCCCACTCCCTGCGCTCTGCCAACTCTTCTCCTAAAGCAGAGAAGCCTTTCTGACTGTGTTATGTTGATGACACTCAACTGGTATGCATTCTTTCCTATTTTCCTCTTTTGCCCTTATCATCTTTTCTGAGCCTCTTTTTCACCCCCCCAACTCTGACTTTCCTCCCTCTCTGCTTTAGGGCTGCAGAATCTAGCAAAGTTTCTTTTACTAGCCCATTAAGGCTGCCCACTTATCTATACTTGCTAGGTAGGTATCAATACACAATAACTGAGACCACAGAAACTTGTTAATGTTAGTAAGGCAATAAAAAAAGGCTCCTGCAAAAAAAAAAAAAAATAATAATAATAATAATAATAATAATAATAATAAAAAAAAACAACACACGGCAGTTCAGTCACCTGAGCTAAACTGTTTTTTCAGAGACTGACAGTCAAGGTAAAAAAGAAAATTGCTTCCTTATCACTATTGCTTTGCTTCCAAATTGTGTTGCCTTACCAGAATTTATAGACAAAGATAAAAGGATTTGCTCAATACTCTTGGAAAACCATACAAACCTTAGTGATACAGGCTGTAAGGCAACAAAGCTTTAACAGCATGGCCAGGCAAAGAGGGCCTGCCCACTTGTCACACTATCTTGCAGTTATCTAATAATCCAGTTTTTAAGATAATAAGCCTCACATACGTGCATACTGGATCCCTAACAAGACTGGTCATTCTTTTGGATCAGTGGCACTCTCCTGTTCACTTTCCTTTCCTGATAACGTAGGAGTGAATATATCTGTTTAGATTTGTATAAATGCACTGTTCTGAAAGCCACTGTTTCATTCAGCATTCAAAATAAACTAATAAACCTCAACAAAAATGTACAGATTTGTCAGAGATCTGTGGTCATGTGATTAATTACAGTGAAATTTTATCTCCAAACACATTTCCTGACTGAACATCCTACTGCACTACAATCATGTGTAGGGACTGTGCACTGGAATTTGTTCCGTGCTTTCTTACCTCACTACCTTTCCGTATACTGTGTTCTTTGAGCTGCTACTCACTTAAGAAACAAAAAAAGATGACAGTTTGGCAGAATTCTTATATGAAAAAAAAGTCATAATACTGGAGAAAGATATTGCAATAGTCAAAAAAAGCAGAAGTGATGAAATTTATGCAGAGTGTATGTAGACATTTTCCTACTTGCAGAACACAGCTGAATGAATAGCAATATTCATTCACTTGATCCACAAATAAATAGTCCTCAAACACTCTTGTTTCCAGAATCTCTTCTACCCCACACAACTTTATTCTGCAACACTCTCGTACAAAGGCAGTCTTTTGTTTGACCTTGTGAGCCACATCCTAAAAACCTACTCCTGATCCATCTAAATGAGGTAAAGAACAGCAAAATATATCCCACTCACCTCAGAGAGCCAAGGACAACAGCATTCAGTCATTCATAAACAGTAAGAACAGCACTAACCTCCAATGCAAGACAAACATGCTGTTAGGTTTCCAAGACCTTAGCTGGATCTGCTGCAGTGGTCCTGCAGTTTTGCACTCCACAATAAATTCTCACAGGAATCACAGCCAAATTAGCAAGCAACAGCAATGACTTGGACATATTTCCACCTATGTCTTAGCCTTCTTTGTCTTAGTTTCAGCTGAGAAGGATTTTTCTTCAGTGACTGGTATGCTAAGTTTTGGTTCTAGGAGAAGAATGGTGTTGATAACACATTGATGTATGTAGTTGCTGCTAAGCAGTGCTGTACAGAGCCAAGGCCATTCTCAGCAAAGGGCTCAAAGAGATGGGAAGGAATAGAACTAGGACAGCCAAAGTGATATTCCATGCTACATGACATCAAGCAGAAGTTGTTTTGGAAGGGGCAGGAATTCATCTCTCTCTTCCAGCAGAGGGTGAGTGAACGACTGAGTGGTGCTAAGCCACCTGCCAGTTTAAACTACAAAAGCCTTTTTCAATGGCACTCACCAGGATCGTTACAGATATGAAGAAGTGAGAGTTCATGGTCTCTCTGTATCAAAGCATACACAGGAAAATGGAAAATCGTCACATTATTGAGGAACTAAACAAGTAAGAGCTTAAAAAATAAGAGATACTTTCTATAGAATCACAGAATGGCCAGAGTTGGAAGGGATCTCAAGGATCATGAAGCTCCAACCCCCCTGCCACAGGCAGGGCCACCAGCCTCCCTATTTAATGTTAGACCAGGCTGCCCAGGGCCCCATCCAGTCTGGCCTTGAGCACCTCCAGGGACAGGGCATCCACAGCCTCTCTGGGCAGCCTGTTCCAGCACCTCACCACTCTCTCTTTAAAGAATTTCCCCCTGACATCCAACCTAAGTCTATGCATATTACAATACAATATAGCAGAACCAAAGAAAAAAATATATTTCTATGCCTGGTTTTAAAACTTTCTTCAATATTTGCCTTTAAATTCAAAGCAAAAGACATGATATAAAAGTCAGAGGATTAGTGAAACTGCTCATAGACTTGTTTGTTGGAATCTAACCAGGCAGATTAAAACATGAGGTTCAAGATGCTACCAGTCATACTGCATACCCCCAAAATGGGAGGGAAAAGAAAATCTAGATCACTCAGGAGAAAACCTCAGAGGTGTCAAAATGCCTCCAGTATTAGATGACAGATTTAGTCCCTGAACTTTGAAATTTGCTATGTAGATCTATATATACACACACACTCTTCTGCTAAAAAGAATATATGCAACCATGAAGCCTCTCACCAACCTCCCCTCAAAGAAAGAGAACTTCATAGTTGCTTGCAAAAACATATTCCATCATGCACAGCTGTCTGAGCAAGACGCACCAAGAAAATACAATAAGTCTAACACAAGATTTCCCCTTGTACTTAATAATACTTTTCAGATCTCCTGATATTCTGCTTTCCACAGCAAAATACAATGACCTGTATCTAAAAATCGCTTAAAAGTGATCAATTCAATCCACTTCAAATAAGAGAGGAAGAAGATGTGTGGGGAAAAAAATGCAAGGGACTCAATACAGTTGCTCAAAAAAAAAAAAACCAAACTTCATTCAAACATTTCCTGTGCAGATGAACAGTTACTCTTACTCTCTTTTAAAAGAGGATATGGAATAATGAGAAGTTCAAATGCAGTGAAAATTCTCAGTCTTGTAACAATCATGAAAGATTCTTCAGCTGTTCCAGGCACATTCATCGGAAGCACAGCAACAGTTAACACTACCAAAAACACTTAAAAACACAGGAACATCAATACTGTGATTCAGCTTAAGAAACTCACTGCCCCCGGTGAGTGCATTTCCTAAGAAATCAAATTCTGGTTAAGGAAGAGTTTTGGTTTCTTCCCCTTTATAAAGACATATGTGACAGTTTGTGCCAATTTAGAAAGTTCTTGGTTTAAAAGCACTTATTTTTCAGGGTGATCACCCTAAGAGTCAGTGGCAGCTTGATAACTGGTGTAACATTTCCCAAGAATTCCAGGCAAGGAGCATTCCCCAGCAGGCTAAGGCCACTGGCTGCACATCTTGGAGAAGTGGCCAGTTACTGAACCAGCCCATCGGTAATCACAGCAAGTGAGGAACGTTTGTAATCTGCCCATGAATAAAACAACTGTTAGTTATTTGCCCCCTGTACAAACTGAGACCACTTACTCAGCACCGTACCAGTAAGCAGCCACGCAGTAACAACTTGCTTTCTGATCAGACAAAAAGTAACTCAGCCTGGCACAGCAAAGGATGCCACCATTATGGCAATAGCAAGGAATCACTGCTTGAAAGATCTGACCTCTCCTCTGAATAAACTGCATTAGGCTGTCAAAAACCCTTCAGAGCAGCTGCCTGGATAGACAGGAAACAATGGAGGGAAGAATTCCTGTATGCTGCTGTCTTTATTTTTTTTGTAAGTCACTGAATGGATTGCTTTTTGCTCACCTCAGACAAATGCTTACACTGGCTGCACTGAACAGACGCGCAACAAAGGCGTCGCTTAAAGTCAAAAGATGTTAAAATAAGATCTTACAATCCAGAAGCTGTTCTCAACTGCTTCTGAACATCAGGCAGTGTTTCAGCTCCTGCATCTAGCTGCTGATGTACAGCTTCGGCACCAAAGGCTAAATTAGAGAAGTTGGAGGTTCTGCACCATGATAATTTCTATTAATACATTTCCTTTGTTGATAATCTATGCTAACAGAGCGTATTACTTTTCAGTTCACATACTGTATCCTTGTTCTCAGTACCTTCTACGGACAAATCTCACATGGGAGAAGCAGAAATGTAAAGTTTTATATCCAGTAAATATAAATTTCTGGGTTTGAAAGCCGGCTCTTCCTTTCAAGTCAAGCAATTGAAAATGTCACAAAGGCAAGAGAAGGTTCGAGGAAAAATGCTGAGGGGTTATATCTGTTTTATGGATTGAATATATTAGAATGAGCAGAACAAAGATGGTTGATTTTGTATGCGAGTAGAATAAAGAAATAGCTACATCACCACTCTTCAGAAATGCATTCCCAATGCTTTGGAGTTACGCCATACCAAACACAGACTCCAAGAATGCTACTAGAACAGATTCCTTTGGAAAAAGAAAGCCTGCAATGACTACAAGTTCACATTTGGCAGAAACTGTGAAGCCATTTTAAGTTAACCCTCCACTCCCTCATTCAATTAAGAAAAATAAAAACAAAACAAAAAACCTCCTTGATAAATTCATACTGAAGTTTAGTTTGAAATTGTGTCAGTTTGTCTGACAGAGTAGACTGAAGCTTCATCACTTTCCCCCTGCAACTCACAGTCTGCAGAGCTACTTTTTTGTAAAACCATTTATTTATTCAGGATCTGATTACCATCAGCATAGCACTATGTTACGCTTTCCCTCCAGCAGGAAAACAACCATGTTATTTCTTCTCTTTGTTTCTGAACTTCCCCCTTTCACGCTAATTGAAGAATCCTCTAAGCAAGAAGAAAAATTATTCTTGTTTAATTACAATAATACTTATTACACAACTTCTCCCCGCACACATACAGTGGGTAGCAGACTGCACCACCATCCAACAAAATTCAACAGCCGCTGTGAAATCAGAGACTAAATGCATGGCTTGCATGAGGAAAAAAGCACAATCATAAAACAGACGGTCCAGTATAATTCCACTGACAGCTAGATGCTTAAGAAGACTGGTACAACTAAATAGTATAGCTCCGTACAAAGAAACAGAAAAATAAAACTTTGTGAGGACAGAAATGACGCAGCTACTTGTTTGCAAAAGAGAAGTTTCAGGTAGAAGGGAGAAAACAGAAGTCAGAGGGATAACACAACTACTGGATGCAAAGCAAGCCAGTGAGGACAGAAGCTGCTAATCAGTGATCTTTACAAACCAAACTGAAATCCCTTTCCTAGAACAGAGCTGACTGTGCTCCTTAGGAGAGCAATGACCCTCTGAACAGAGGGTTGATTTAAGTAACAGCTTGAAAATCAACATCTGTTTCAACTTGATGATAACTGTGTTAAAACTAATGTTTTGTAGCTGAGTTTGCTCCATCAAATAGGGTTATTGTGGTCTATCTGTTGTAGTTTCTGTGGAAATAAATAGGAGGCACTACTTTCAGAGTGACCCACACAGTTATGAAGAACACAGCAGGCTTCTTCCAGGACTTCCAAAGACTCCCACTTTCTCTAACTCTCAAAGAAAACCTGTATGCATTCAGGTGATTGCTGTTCATTCCTATTAGTTTGCACTTCACAGCTAGGAAGACAAGTGGAAAAAAAATGAAAATATTATCAAAAATTTTAATTAGGTCTACCTGTGCATTAATCATAACCATGTGACCATGAAATAGTTCCGTTTTTTGTTTTTTGTTTGTTTTTTTTTTTTTTGTCTATGTACAAAAATAAAGTACAAAAGAGACTTTTGTTCATACAGATTTTATTTCATCAACCCTTAATGGATAAATCACTACTATGTCTATATCTCCACAATGCTTCAGGTCAACATTTCTATGATTTGGGAAACAGGTTCAACCACAGCCATCCAGTAGCCTGAGATCTAGAAAATATGATGGTGATCTCCAGTCACACAGAGAACTGAAAGCTCTGACTGTTGCTTCACACAGTAGCATACAATATATGGTGATATGAAAAAGGGAATCAAACATTTTGCCATTCTCCAAAATATTGGAGCTTGTTACTTTTTAAGTCTTGAAGCCTGTAAAATAGTACATTGCAAAAATCAAATAAAAGCTAAACTGCTCATAAAAGACATAATACTTTCCACTTTCACTCCATGCAGACAGTTTATAAGTAAAATGAAGTGCTTTCATCAAATATTAAGAGTAGTTTGGAACAAATAGTGTTTATTTCTTGTAGTGATAGTAGAAGTCTCCATTCTAATTTCTTTTACAGCAATGTGACAAAATAGATTTTGTTTTAAATAATAAAGGTGTATGACAAGTGATGATATGCACGTACTACATTCAGGATTACCTCATCACTACTGGTAAGGCAGCTGAGAAGCAGAGTCTTGACAAATACACCCTGTCATAAGAAATACAAACTAAAAGACCAAGTCTACTATTTAAGTAAAGTTTGCAAAATATTCTAAAATAGTAGTCAAGTTAAAATTTGTAGATACCTAACTATGGGAGAGAATTCAGTTGGCAACTTCATCCCTCCTTCATAACTGCAGATCCCTCAAAACATCTGATCTATTTGAAATAAGCTGAAGCTATGCAGATAGGCATACACATTTGTGGCACCAACACCACTCACTCACAGGAGAATGGCGGAACAAAGGAAAAGTGAAATCTAAGTTCTACTCTAATTGCATTGCAGCAGAGGCGCTGAAATTAGGGGAAAACATGGAAGGCCCATTCTCACTAGAACCTCATTCACTACCTGCCAAGAAGTTACTACAAATTCTTAAGAAAGTCATCAACAGAAAAACAAGTGGCATACCTTTAACTTTCAGACACATACTCTACAATCTAAATTCACTGTTTCAATGACTAGTGTCCCAGTGATGGTTACAGAAGAAACCAACCCTTCTCTTCCAGGGATCTCATTATTACATGGTTTTGCTGTAGTTCAAGCCATAACTTGGCTTGCAGGTAAACCCACTTAACTCAAACTTTGTAGTGATTCTGAAGCGTAATTGGTGGCTACATAAATTTCTGACTTTCATAGATCATTAAGGCTTGAAAATTTTCTGAAAACTGAACCCCAGAAGTGATACAGCCCAAAGCACCCAGCATCCTAGATGGAGAAATATGACTAGCCAATACCTTTTTCCCTCAGTTTTGTATATCTGTGTACCACATATTTAATCTCTCTATACACTACATTTTATAGCTGCAAGAAGACTCTGAAATATTAATATGGAAGTGGTTTCTGCTTCTGAAAGCCTCTTCATCTATCAATGCTAATTTAAGACAGCTGAAAAATTCCATGTCCTTGGTATTCAAAGTCTACCAAAAAAATGTAATTGTCACCACTCAAATCCTGAAATCCAAACATAACTGAAAGAGAAATAAATCAGAGTCAAGCTGTCAAGCAGAGAGCAAACAGTAAGTAGAGGGATAAAACAGCATAAACAACAAAATATAAACATGAAAAGAACAGCTTTCCACTCATATATGTTCTTAATGGGAAATATTTGTATTTGTCTACAAGTGAACTTCCTAAACAGGCATACTGAACAGCTTATTCTAAAAGTGCATTGCTGCTCTTCTCAGAAAGACTATTTATTGTTTTGTAAACCTTAAAGCTAAGTGAATTTAATAGGATAACTGAAAGTATACATTTCTGCCAAACAAGCAAACAAACTAATCTGCAGCATCCTATTTTCTGCAGACTTTTTTCAGTTCCAGTTCAGACTTCCATGCAGAAAACAGGTAATGCAGGCAGCCTGCAATGCTAATGGTAAGGTTAGAATGAAGTGCACTTGTTCTCTTAGGGCGTGGGATGATTTTCAAAGACAGAGAGAAGGCAAGCACAAGGCTGAGCTTCTCTAGGATATCTTTCTTCCCTTTTTGACCTCCTGCTTATCTGCCCCCATTCCTTCCTTTTCTTACACAGGATGCATTGTTAGCAACTGATGAAATAATTACGTACACCAGATACTATGCTTTCAAAAACAAAGAAGCAGCCTATGTCATCCTCTTTCCCATTTCTGTGGCAGAACACAAATAAGATGTGTATTGGTGCATTCCAGATACTATTAAGATGATTTTTCCTCCCAGGAAACCGCCTGGTTTTGGACAGAAGCGGAAGTAGCACGTTCCTGCTGATGCAACTATGTGCTGCAACAAAGCCCCAGTGAATGAGAAAACAGTTCCATTGAATGTTCACACAAGATGCATTTTGTTTCTCTTCAGCCAACAACCACCGTATCCTAGACTTTGGCAAGCCATTTCATTAACATGTGGACAAACTGTATGTTCAGATTAGCAAAGAAGCAACACGTGAACACCTACATTTCAGAAGTAAAACAGAATGGGGTGATGAAGTACCTGGATGCCAGCAAAAAGTGGGAAGTCTGAAGTGTAGCTAAAATACATTTACACAAAGCCAACAATATAAAGTTGAATGAAGGTGGTGATCATTTATTTTCCAAATAAAAGAGAAAATGGAGTGAGAGAGAAGGATATAAGAAAATGAGCCTCCTCAATTTTAATGGCTAGGAAAAAGAAAGCAAGCTGACCACTCAGTCCAGGCCTGTACTTCTGTGAATAAGTTATGGTCACCAGTATCACAAATGGAAAAGCACAACTGCTTGCAACAGCCTAAGAGGCAGCACACACTCATTCCCAATTTACCCCGAGCTCTCCTCCCGTCTTCTGTCTAATCCAAAGAATAAAGACACAGCAGCAAAACCAAGAATGCTTTCTGCTGTATCAAGTAAATGACTGTCAGGCACCCAAAGCTATGGGAGAATTGCTTTTATTTTGGGGAATCACATTATGGGGAAGTCTCTTAACAGAACGCCTTACCAAAATGTGAATAGTTTTAGTAGCATAAGATACTACACAGACATACACAAGAGGCTCGCATGTTAGAACATACTTTAAAAGACATAGACCTGAATTGAAGCGTTCTTAAGCACTCATACACTTAAAGAAACCAAACAAGGGCAGTGAGACAGAATCAGTTCAAAGTTTTACTGCTAAGTCCTACAGAAACTTCAAACTTAATCAATTTTGGAAAATACAAATTGGAAAAAAAATGAGAAGTCCGGTTCTGCAGTCTAAGAATTTACCAAAACTGTTGTTCTTCATCAACTGAAAAGATCTTTCTTCCCTTGACCAATGACATTCTCTTTAGATTTGATATGAACTTGAAGACTATAAAGGCAGGAGACAAGGATCAACTACTCGCATACAATTAAGAGCAGCTAGATATTTGAATGGAATATTATGGAATGGAATATGGAATATTTGAATGGAAACGCATTCACACAGCACAAAGTGAGCAAATGGAATCTACACAACTTACTGCTGTACATCACCATCCTCAAAGGAGTAAGTAGGCACCATCTTACAAGTCACCTCTACTGCTGGAAGCAGGCACAGGAACTAGAACGTTACTTCCAGAAAGAAACTGACAGAATCAAGTATTAGCAGTTGCATGGTGCTACATCTGAGATGTAGAGTTATTGCACAATATAAAATCTGACTACCAGTACCATGGTAGGGATTCATTACTCAAAATATAAGATGCTAAAAGGCATCTGCATCTGTAATGGATATGAGCCAATAATTGCTACAACACAAACAAAAATACTCTCGGATGAAGTATTCAGATAAATAATCTTAAAGTTAGTACTGGGTAAACTAATGCCATGTGCCTAAACACAGGAGCACTCAAAGGAGCTGCAGAAAACCCAGCCCATACCACGTCTGCATAGGCTGATACCGTCTGACTGGGACAGCTCCTATCCATCAGTAGTTCTTACCTATACTAAAATCACTGCATCAATTGGCAAGCACTGATGTTTACTGATAGAGGTAGGAAGAAGATAGTTTTATTTTTGTACCAAAATTCAGTACTCAGAGACGGAAGGAGAGAATCAACAGCTTGATCATCAAACTAAAAGAAATAGCACTCTGAAATGCATTAACTACTGTAGCTTCCAAAACTAGGAAGGAAGCACTAGCACTTTCTCCATTCCATTGCCTTTTTTTTTTTTTTAAACTATGTGTATAATGGCAAAAGGCTATTCAAATACGGAGAAAATCACTAGAATTATCTTAAACTGATACGCCTGAAAAAGAAGAATAAAATACGTCACAAGAAAGCAAACATGCTGATATCCCAGCTGCTGCTGTCTGCTGCCAGTAGGAACATGAGAATATCCTAGATGAAAACACAGTACAGTTGCCAGGAGCAGAGTTTCACTGCTGTACTTCCAAAAATCTCTCCCACTGGAGACTCCTCTTCCTTAAATTGGCAGAAGAGTCAGCTAAACAAATTTGGTGCTAGAAAACTGATACCCACAAGCACTAGCTGATCGTACTAAAAACAAAAGAATTTTAACTAAATGCCCACAATAATTCTGATACATTTCTAAGTAAAAAAAAATCTTCCAAACTGATCATTCCGCACTCCTTCTTCCACTTCCATAAAGAGGAGCACCACTTAACCTATAGAAACAGGCAAAAAGAAGAAAGTCACCTTGTTCTAGCACTGCACAAGCAACAGCAATGAAGTATCTACATAAAAACCAATTTCTTCTCTAAAAAAAACAAAACAAAGAAGGTAAAACCATTTTTACCTCTATCCTTGCTTGTATATTGAAATACAATCTCTACCTAAAAACCTGTCTTAACTAAGAAAGTGCATTTTAGAAAAAATCTACCTTGTGTCACGATATTCTTACAAAGAACCATGTCATTATTAGAGGAAAGCGAAACAGTTATATAGTTAGTAGAAATTAGCAATGCACTCAAAGTAAGAACATGATGTGTGATGCTCAAAACAGAAAATTACTAACAACTGAAGCAAAACTGTAGACACTTTTTAGCTGTTTTGCTTATGTAAATGAATGCTTCCAGGGTTTTGTTTTGTTTTTGTTTGTTTGTTTTGTTGTTTGTTTGGGTTTTTTGGGGGGAGGGGGGTTGGGGGGAGGAGTGAAGGTGGGTTGGAGGTTTCACTGTAATTTCTGTGCTTGAATGATTTGTCCTAATCCACAGAAATTACCAGAAATTACCATTTTAAGCACAAGGTATTTCCTTTAGTCACGCTAATCATACCCTTTTCACAAAATGACAATCATAGAATAATATTAAGATCATACTCCCAACTAACATCTATCCAACCAACACCTCGATTACTCATCATTATGAACTGGCTTTCTTTACGAACTGTGTTCATCACTAGAACTGGTATTTCTTTACATGGTTTCATTAATCCTCACATGACTTAAAGTCACTCAAGCAGGAATTCACCAAAAAAAAGTCTTCAAAATAATATACAATTGAAGAGCAAAGTACTCAAAGAGAGCAACATCTGAAGTACTCTCATACTGCAAGAGTTATCTAACAACATACCTAAATTGCCTCCTGCTTTTTTGTGTTGTTTTGTGTTGTTGTTTTTTTTTTAATAACTGTTGGAACACCAAGAGCATTTCTATTATTTTTGGGGGCAGTCATTATAAGATGCACAAAATTCAGCAATTCTGTTGCATATTTATCCAAATCTGTCACTGGAAACTGTCTGATACAAAACTTTCATGAGAGGACAACCACAGTCACAGTTAATCAGAACAAATGCCAAAATATTTCAAAACCATTGCCTGCATCTGAGCTGTAGCTGCTCTTTGAAATAAACATCGGAATACCACAATCTTAAACAAAACTGAACATGCATGAACTGAAGGTTTCAGAAGTGGTGAACATCAGCTACGTAAGAACAGGCACTATCCATGATTGTCTGCATAGCTTGCCACCCACAGTATCATACCCAGCTCCACAATGCAGTCCAGTCCTGTTCTCCTCAAAGCTTACCAACTCTAGGTCACGTCACACTTCAATACCGGAGCCTGAAAGGCTTGAGTTATTCTTTTTCATTTGAGTACAAATTGGGACATTATCATTTGTTGGAGTCTGTTCCATTCCTGAGTTTTGACCCATACAAGCCAACTCTCTGCTACATCTTGTTGAGAAATGCACAGACAAAATGGGTTATTTGGAACAGAAGACAAACCCTAAAAGATGACCGAAGAGAATTTTGACTGTAAGACCACAGCTTCACTCCCATGTCTAAATACCATTAGGAAAAAGCCCTTTCCTAAACTCACAAAACAGAAAGAACCTGTCAAGACCACTCAATCATTTGCACAACAGAACTGGGACTCCAGACAGTGCTATAAGGCAAACAACAGTCAAAACACTCCTGAATTTCACCGATCTTTCCAGTATTGTCAGAGACTGTTTGCAACAGCTGAGCTGTTCAAGAAATCACTACTTATACGCAGACAACTTAGCAAATCTGATTCTTGAATATTTGCTGCATGCATAATTAAAAAAAAAACAAAACTATTTTAACATATCATTAAATAAAGACACAATCATATGAAACATTTAGACATTAGAGAAAACATTAGAGAAAGATTAAAAAAAGAAATCTCACACCCCAAGGCCATGCATGTATGTAAAAACTTAGGATTTGCCTAAGCCTCTTGCTCTTGAGATGGCAAGCACATAGGAGAGAGAACTAAATGAGTACAGAATGAGGTTACCTTGCCTTTCTAGCTATTGTTCCTAGGATGCAAGTAGTGTTTTCCTGGAACACCACTATAATTTGCATTAGTTATCACAGTAGGTAACCAAAATGGATTTTTAAGCAAACAGTTTTCACTGTATATCAAGTCAGGTACTTCATGCCTAGGCTAACATGAGCATTAAGATCAATCTCTTGGTGTTTTTTTTTTTTATATACTAGAGAATGTTCTGTAAGTACAGAGAATAACTGAACAACTGCACCTTAACCAAAGGAAATGCATCACTGCGACATCTCTCACAACCCTGGCAGTCACTGCAGATGAGCCCTTGAAATTTTTTTCCTCTCAGGATCAGTAGAAGCTTATTTGTCCTGATGTGTTTCTAACTCACAGTCACAGCGGAGGCACCAACACTTCCACTCAGCTCCCTCTCCCCTTGCTTTTGACACATCAGCTTCAGTACAAAACCTAAAGAGACAAACAAGTGCTACTGTTTGCTAGGCTGCTGCCAACTGCTCTCAGTTGAAATGCTTCTCTCCGACTGCAAATACCTTTTTAGTTTAACTAGCAAGACCTGCAACATATGATTTGCTCATTAACTGACCTGACACAGCTTAGCAAATGGGGCAGAGGCTGTCCTTCACAGACATCTATCCATTTAAAAGGTATTAAAAACAGCTCTTCAGAGCGTAGGTAGAGAACCAAGCTCCAGCTTTCCAGCTTTCTCACTGCACTTGCCACAACTACTGTTCCTCGTCATCACCTACAAAAGACTCCGAATTAGACCTAGATGCTACCATCACTTGAACAAAAAAGCATTTCTAAATTACAATTTGAAAAAGCATCACTTAACCATGTATCTGGGTAATAACTATTCCACATACTAGAACGCCCGTTATCCATTTGTAAAGACTAAACAGCACGGTTCATTTTTGTGTCAATGGCATTTTACTGGCAAAGCAACAGGGCAAGAACCCAAACATACCCTATGTTGTGCGAGCACAGGTCAGAGGAGTAAAGAATACATGTTTTCCACATGTAGGTAATGAAGGAGAAAATGAGCAGACTTGCTGTTAATGGATGGTCTGCTATGGTCTGAAGCATTCCACTGTAACAGGAGAGCACCGTAACAAGGAGTTAATACACTGTCTGGACAACATATGCACTCCTCATTTCATGGAATACCCCAGCAGAAAATACCGTAATCCAATCGCTCCCACATCTTTGATAGGTCTGCCTACCACAGTACTGGTTTTGTGAGAGGGACATTCCCCAGTGTTTGAACAAAGACCAGTAATGATATAATGATACAGGCCAATCCACCATTAGCTGGTAGCAGCTAGCTACCAAATGAAATAGGGAAATTTTCCTTACTGAGGTCTTAAGAGAACCTGAATGTATTTGAACAAACAGACTTTTCCATTTAAAAAAAGCAAAAAAGAAAAAAAAAAAGAGTTAAGCTATATAAAAACTAGTGTTTCACCTCACCTCACTATAACTTACCCATAGCCACACACTGACCATCCTTAAACCAGCAGGGCAGCTAAAGCAAATTATTTTAGTAACCAAAAGTAATATCAGCTGTGCAGATTGTTTTCAGAGTAGTTAAACATTTGAGACTTCATACAACAAGGAAACATTTTCTTCTCATCAAGTCATGGCTCTTAGAGGATTTGTTCACAATAGCATTAGTTCAGTGCAAACTTTTTGTCAAATCTTTCCCTAACTAAATTCTTTTTGTTTCAAACAGCTCCTTTACTCAGTATGGACAATCTACTGCAGTTTGCTAATGCCCAAACTCAGCAGAATCTCTGGGTGCTGCCTGTTTTCCTTAAACAGAGCACCCACATTGTATGGTAGCTTTACAACTTCGAGAAGTTCTTAAGTAGTTGAATCTGTAGCAATTCAACTTTTCAATTGGCTCTTTCTTCCATAGGAGACCACAGTTATAAAGATGACAAATCCAAATGATTGCTTTTGATCTATACCACATAGTAATTTTTGTGGATATATGTTCTTTTATTATCTCATTCCTTTTTTCCATTTGAGTTTCATAAGTGGAACTCAGAATTATTATGGGCAGGGATGGTCTCTTCATATGGATGGTCCCTTCAGATAGATGGTGTTCTCTGCCAGGTGGTGCAGGGATGCAAGCTAGCATTTTAACTCATTTAAAGGACAGTAAATTCACCCTAGGCAATTAATAAACCCAATATTTAAAAATAAAAAAGTGGTGAAAGTAAATAGTTCAAACACATGGAAAAGCAACTGGAAAAATAAAGCACTGACAGGCTTCAAACACAGCCGCTGCAAATTGCTATCATGTGAACAAGTTGTTGTGTAACAACTTAATACACTGAGAAGCCCCTCCTGCAAAACCTACCATAAAGCCACAAAAAAAATGCACTATATTCCAACAGGGGAAGTATAGGTTACAGCCTGAAGAAAGAAAACAGATGCTGAATTTTTCGCTTTCTTGATCATTAATAACTGCCGCAGGACTCAGTAAGAACTCCTGCTTCATTCATGGTAAGATTGTTTGGCAAGCAAACTCTTTATGAATGACAGGTAAGCGTGCACTCGGTGCGCACCACTCACACACAGTAATTTATCTTCCCTCCTCAATTCACCCCCTAATTCTTTAGAAGCTCAAGGAAAGGGAAAAACAGATGAGCACACGCTCACTTCAAAACAAACAGCATAACAGAATGCACTCAGATTTTAAAATTCATATAGCTGAAGATGCCACCAGTTTGAATTTCACGGTGGCAACAGAACAACCTTATGCAACACCCACTCTGATATTCTGTTTCCCCCCACCCCAATATATGCAGGCAGTGACATTCAACTCCCTATTACTGAAGAAAAAAAGATGAGAGTGCCTCACTACTTCCTGCAGATTCATTTTTAGAACTCAAGTCTATTGCCAACACATGGCACTGCCAACATATTGGCAATGCATTGCTCCTCCAATAGCTCCTACTAAGAAAATCACTTTTAATAACAAGCTATCAATGTCCAGTCTATTGAAGGAACATTTGTACACAGCCTGGCTACATGCTGATGGGTGCCATTACAACTGAACAGCCACCTGAGAAGGTTATGTGAGAAAAGATTCAAATGGCCCAAGCCAACTTCAAAACACAAGCGTATATTTATCATTTGCACCGACTACCTGAGCAGCTTAAATTCATCACCTGAGTTGACAGGATCAGTTGCATCCTAACTTTTTGTTTCCAAATAGATGTATTTTATCCCAGGGTATCTTGTATAGAATTCTCCATGAAAACATATGTAGTTGCAAAAAACCTCAAGTAAAACTACATCTTCTAGGCCATTCGTGGGTCTTATTTTTGAAACAGTTTCCAGGCATGCAACAAGGGTTACCCTCTCATGACAGCCAGTACAGATACAAAGGCATCTCTTCTCTGCAACAGAGCAGCATTGTGAGCAGGCTTTCTAGCAGATGATATCTAACCTCTTATCTGACCTCTCATCATCTGATAAAACAGCATCAGTTACGCACAAGCTCTTAAATATCACATCATATTTGAAAGCAAGAGAGGGGACAAGAGGAGAGAAAAACAAAATCAACATTTCTCAGGAAAAAAAACAAACATGGAATTATCATGTGATGTTGAAGATAGAGACTGAAGTTCTCCAGCATGTATCAACGTTCTATTTTTCTAGATTGGTCTCAAGACCATATCAAAATGTAATATAGAATATAATATTTTCTAAGTTACATTTTTGGAAGCAGCTGGAATATACTGAAAGAATGACTGACATTTGTTTACAACACATTTCAAACTGCATGACTGACAGGTAGACAAAAGCAGGTAGGATACGTGGCACACTTTGTGCACATTCTAGTTAACTTTCTAACCTACATCTCTCAAAGGACATCATTATTAGAATTTATAAAATTTTGTACTCAGAGATCACAGTAAACAACAAACTACAGCAGTGGAATAACACAGAGAAGCACAGCTATTACAACACTAGGAAAAGTGGAAAAGCAGCCTAACTACTCTGTTTCACGTAACCCCACAGTCATTCTTGTTTCCTCAGTCCCTTCCATCATCCCTAATGTCCTGCTTCCCTTCTGGTTACGCAACAAAAATAGATATCAACCGTTCAAGAGCAATAGCATCCAAACCAAAGCCAGAGTCATCAGTTCCTACACTGATGGGTGGGCTTTGGGATGACACAGCACTCTTACATCTAAGAATTTACTTCTCACTACCCTGTGATAAGAACAAAAAACCTCTATTTAGAAGCATTTCAAATTGCATGGGAGATGAGAGGAAGAGCCTCGTGCAACCACAGACCTAAAGAAGCTGCACAGTTTGCAGGTGGCTGTCTTTTCCTCACAGCTGAACTTAAATTCATGAAAGAAACAATCCACAAAGATAAGACAGTAATTTCACCAAGTGACATTTTAAATTAAGAAAGCATACACACGACAAACTTCAGAGGCTTTACATTCCTGCAAGGGAAGCTTTATCAAAGTGCCAAGGCATTTCATTTCTTTCACAGTTGTTACAGAAGTATGTATAGCAGAAAAACACCTTTGGGACAGGAAATAGCTACCTATTAAACAGCAGAACATCCTTTTTTGTCTTCTTGCTCCTCCTAGGAAGCAAATGCCACATGACAACGTGTCTTCATTTGTCTTAAAATCGAGATATTGGAAATCACATCCAATGTGGCATCATTACAAGGCACTGCAGTTACCCTTAAGGATGCAATGCACTAAGCTTTCAATACTTAGCCATTAAAACTGGCAATGTCATCCTTAGACAAAAGGAGACAACAGAATTGACGTTACTTTCAATCTCCTTCCAAAAAGGAGCTCTCCTGCCATGAGAAAAACAGTGAAAAGAATTTGCACTCCACTGTTTCATTCTCTGACAAAAACTGGCTAATGCACCTACAGTTAAAACACACTTCCTTTTTCCTCCTACTTTAACCTTCAAAAAGAAACTCAAGTGCACTAAGTCTGTCGAACACACAGCTCCCTTGCTCTCCCTCTCCTATCATTATGCACACACAATGGTACACCTAAGAGCCTCATTTAACACTAACCGAAATAGTTTGTGTGTTCCAAATGGAGAAAAGAGGAAGAGAACGCAGCCCTTATGCTGGAAGGAGTTGTTGTAAAATTGGATCCTTGTAAAATCCCAAAAAAAGCAGCTGCCTTCTTTTCCCCCTCCTTCCCCCAAATGATTGAGTTACTTTTAGTCCATCACATACTCCAGATATTGTAGTTTACCTTTGAAATTCTTTCACCTTAGCTAGCTTCATGGTACAGCCACCATCAAAAGCCTACTGGAAAAGAAAAAAAAAAAAAAAAAGAAAAACCACTACTGCTCCCTCCCTGCCCCAAAAACACACAAGAGCCCGGGGAACTGAAGGAAAAACCCCAGAGCAGCACAATGCAGAGTTATAACCAGTTCTGCAGGAGCAGTCTGCCTCCCTGTGGCTCAGCTAAAATCAATCCAATTTCTGCAACTCATTCTGTTGCACCCAGAAAATCTGGCAAGCCAGAAGCTTAATGGGCCTTTAGTCCAAAGTGTTTTAGTTTCTGTTTTTTTTTATCCCCCTCTTTTTTTTTTTTTTTTTTTTGTTTGGTTTTGGAGGAGGGAACATAATGGAAAAGAGGTTTCTAATTTTGAACATGGCAAAAATTATCCAGCTCTGATTGCCTAGTAACTGTTTACTCTTTTTCTGAAGCGCATGGAGAGGAAGAGAGGAGGCACAGCAATGAGGGAGGGGAAAGAGGTCTACATTTAAAAAAAAAACAAAAACCCACCACCACCTTCACATAGCAACAAAAGCCAAAGCTTGTCAGTGCTTTGGTACCTAAATCCAGGAGACTCCAAACATTGGCTCAGCTGCTGCTTTGCCTAGCAGGCATCTCCTCTTGATGCTTACAACACTCAGTGCCTACAGGTCTCCTCCAGGATACGCCTATGAGGATTTCACTCTTGGCAGCAATGAGGTGTTTGGTGCTTTCCTTCGTCCTGCCTGAAGGGCTCCATTCAGCAGGCCTTCTGCTGTAATGCTTGGAAGGACAAGCTGTTTTGTTGTTTCATACCCAGTCGTCACTCATTTGTGGAAGAACTTAGTTGTTAAGGGACTCAAAACAAAATCCAGAACAAGTTAAATGATTTCCAAATACACCAGTTTTGATTTACACCACTCTTTGAAGACTGGGGCAGTATCACTGGGGGACATCACCAGGGTGATTCCAGCTTGGGACGGCACGCATCATTTCTAACCATATTGAAGAAGCTGCTCTACTTTGTTCTGGGACGCGGAGCACAAACTAAATTTGCAATGGGTTAAGAAGTTTGCCCACAAGAAGGAAAGTTCCAGTCCCTACTCCAAAGGCTGTTTAATATAAAGCACAGTAAATGAGCACAAGAGCAACCCACATTTTTCAGTCTCACAACTGCTGGGCGTGCGACTTGCTTTCTTCTGTGTCACAGACTCTGTCTGTGGAACTATTTCACTAACCATTAAACAAGTGAGACAGACTTGCTTTTTCCAATCTACAACCCAGTGACCTGGCTAGACGAGGAGCAAGCCGAACCCCTGGTTCTCATGCTTAAAGTCACTCTCATTGAAGATGAAAAATAATACGAAGGAGAAGTGATTCTGTCACCTCCAAGCACATTTGAATGAAAGGCTTCAACTTTGCCCCTTCCCTTCCTTTTAAGAAGAAAAGAAAAAGCGTTCTCATACCTTAAATTCCAGAAGTGGAAGAAGTAATTTCATCCTACTACTGCTTTGTGCCTAGTTCCAAAACATGAAACATTTCTCCTGCGTGTTATTATTATCCACATATTTATTAATGAGGCAGCTTCTACTTTGTGCGCTTTAGCTCCACTTGTGCATGCTCAGCTCCTGCTGCCTACCTAGCCAGAGCAGTGCATACAGGGCTGTGGCTCCCACCACTGCTACCAGAGGCTAAATGCTTGGGCAAGGATACTGCACACTGGAGCATGCAAATGGATTGAAATGTTAGAAATGAAGAACCAAAATATGTAGAAGCTTACATCAACACTGACACTCCTCTACTAAGAAAAAAAATAAAGCATTCTTCTCTCTTTCTCAGGTGCAGTGCCAGAAAAGAGCAAATACTTTCACCTCTTCTAAAGGAAATGGGAATTGACTGTGTCATCACAGCACAGGGTGTCAAACCAAACAAGTCTGGGGTGTCCAGATAATACATCAGGTCTGAATATGGAACAAAAAAAAATCACTCTTATGGGAAAAACATTCTGTTTGTCTAACTAGATCTGTAATTAACATGCAAACTACTTATTCACATAAATGAAGAATGATCCCCTTCTGGCTTCTGTAATTTTAGAGCCTCAACATGGCATAAACTTCCATTTATAAGAAGGTATGTTTTTCTGTAAGCAACCTTGTTTTCACTGCATTGAAATAGTGGGAAAGCAATGAAAACTACCTGAAGTCATACAAACCAAGAAATTTACTACAGCGGGGTTTCTGTTCATAAGTTTAAGGCAGTTTGTGCTGTTGCTTTGTACCAGGGTCTGACACTAAGTTAATAAGGCTTTTATTGAGATTCAAAAGCTATTACTTTACACACATCTTCCCATACTTACATTTGCTAACCTACTCTGAGGCCCAGGATTAAATTTTACGCTTCGCTGACAGAAAATAGAATCCTCAATCAGCAATCCTCACATAATTGTTAATTTCCCCACTTGTTTCTCATGGTCATAGTACCTATTTTGTTCCTTACCACAACCTTAGTTTAAGCTTTCACATTTTTAAACCCAACACTGAGCTTCGTCTCACGCTTACAGAATATCCCATTTACTTTAAACTCATCTTTGCTAAAACTCTCCAATTACCCATATTGGTAAGGTATATTAAACTGCTAGCAGAATGATGATAAGTTATATGGCTGAAGCATCAGGGATGGCAGATCTCTTCAACCCATAATAGCAAGTCATACTACTACCAATAAGGAACAGCAGCAGGTTCTAGTAGATTAAGCACTAGAGTTGCTCTCAGAAAAACTGGTTTCTGTTCTGTTTTATTCTCACCTGGTCTTCTAGGTGACCTTGTGCAAATCACCATCCCCACGCTGCCGTTTCCCCAGCAGTAAAAATGAATTGAGCTCAGCTACAAATCTGACTGGGAACTCAGAATGAAACATACTGGGAGTTAAAAATCTATTTCCCTGTCTGCAGGTATATGCGCCTTTGATAGCTTTGCTTTCTCCCATTATGCATCAGCAGCAGCGTAGGATTGCTTTTAGTTTCTAAACACACTCTGGCGGTTCCTCAAGAGAGGCTTTAGGGTACTGCCTTACTTTCTATCTCATGCTTCATCTATTTCCGCTCCTGTATCTGCTCCGAGAGCCTGCATGCAGGATAGACGCTTCACACTGTAACATACTGTGCAAAACAGCCACTGTCCTGCAGACACGGGGGCAAAGAAGAGGACACAACAGAGCACTGAGGCAGCCTGAGTTCTCTCCCAGACCCCCGCTCCCCTCAGTAACACCGTAAGCCGACATCCAAGCTCCGCTCCCATGGCTTGCACAGGAACCAGTCAGATCTTCGCCTGGAACACACACGCCGATGAGCAGCGCTGCATCGAAGTAACCGTACAGAGATCCCCGTGGCTGTGCTGGAGGGGCACCAGCCGGCTCACCTGCCAGCAGTGCCATTTTTAGCAAGCAGCACGGCTCAGCCGAGGAGCGCTCTGCTCCTCGCCCGCTGCCCATCTCCGGCTTCTCCTGAGGAATCTTTTACAAACAGAGCTCACTTTCCCGAGGCTTTGCCACCGCAGCGGGAGGGTTTGCAGAAGCTCCCGACTTCGGGGAGGCACATGCAAATCCACGCATTCGCAACTCGTTGTTCCAAGCACAGCTGTGGGCTGAAGGCTCTGCCTCGCACCTCGCCCTGCCATAACACCGCTCTGACCCGCGCAGATGGGAACGGCGGAACGTTCAACTTCCCCCTCTTTCTCGACGGACGACCAAAGCACCTCCAAACGCTCTCCCAGAACAACGCCGGGGGAAAAGACCATTAAAACAATTAAAATAAAACACGGCGAGCGGAGAAAGCCCGACGCAGCCCCGGCCCACGATCGGCCCGACTCTCCGGCGGGCAGGAGGAAAACCCCGCATTAGGAGAAGATGCCAAGGGTGGGATCGCCGCCCCGTGCCGCCCCGGTGCCGCCACGCTGCCCCCGGCCCGCGACGTGGCTCGGCGCGGTTGGGCGGGAGCCGGTCTGAAGTCCACCGAGCAGCCGCCCGCCCCGTGGAAGGCGCTGGGGGCGGGAGGAGAAACATAAAAATAAAGGGGAAAGGGTGGGGAGGAGCGGCGCGGGAGGGCGCCCCCCCGCACGCGCCGAGGGCGCCCCGCAGCCCGCCTGGGGGCTCGCAGCCGGGCACGGCGCCTCGCGCTCACCTTCCTGCCGCCGCCGCCGCCGCCGGCCAGCGCGGCGCTGCCGCCCGAGTACATGTAGTAAGCGATGCCCAGCACCCAGAGGAAGGCGAAGCAGAGGAGCAGCCGGGACCTGCGCCGCATCGTCCCCCGCGCCGCCGCCAGGCCACCAGGAAACGGCCAGCAGCAGCAGCCGCCGCGCCCGCCGCCGCCGCCGCGCAGGGTCAGGGGGCAGAGGGCGAGCGCCCGCCCCCCGACCAATCCCGCGCCGCCCGGCCCCGCGGGGGGCGGGGAAGGGCGGGGCCGTCGGCGTCGCCATGGTTGCAACACGCCGGGCCGCCGCCGCCCCCCCCCCCGCGCGTTCGGAGACGCGCGCCGCGCCTGGCGGCCGGCGGTGGGATGCTGCCGCTCCGCTCCTCATGACCTTGAGGCCCCCGAGGCGGGCGGCGGGGTGCCCTCGCTCAGCCTCGGAAAGGGGCGGCTCAAGCCTGCAATTCTAAGTTTAAAGGTTTTCTCTGTTGCCTCACTATGTTTTCTCAACGGGTGGCTTTATCGCCGCCCATTTGGGCCCGACACTGCTTTCGTCTGCTCCGTCTGTTCGTGCCAGTATCAGACTCTTCTGCCGCTCCGTTTGCACGGACGGCCGCGGAGACCCTCCGGACCGCGAGTCGTGCCAGGGTGCAGCAGGGGCTCGGTGCTAAGTCTGCTGTGTTAGCGGGAAAAGACGCAGCAGCCCATAGAAATGGCATGGATGTTCACTTGCCGCTCCCAAGAGCCATGTCTGTCCTGGAACTGCCCAGGCAGAAGGTGCCTGGTGTGCCCTCCTGCCTGCCACAGCCCCGCTGGAGGGGAGGGGTGGATGAAAAGTCAAAGGAAGAAATCAAAGCTGAGTAATTCCCATAGGAAGCATAAAATAACATCACTTTTTTCTTCTGAACAAATGGCTCCTTCAAATAAACTCAACATTGTGATTCTTGATGCGGCTCTGGGCAGCCTGGTCTAGTGGTTGGCAAGGCAGGGGGATTGAAATTAGATGGTCTTTGAAGTTCTGTTCAAGCCAGGCCATTCTATGATTCTTGTGTTTGGAGGGAGTTAGAGAGAGGCATCATTTGTGCAGAACACAAATTTTGGAATCAAACAGCTGGCATCCCTTGAAGTGAGGTACCCTGGAGAGTACGGGCTGCCAGGAGAGACACACATGTTCTGGATGGGATTTTTTTATTTATCCAAAGAGCGTTTGATGCGAGTAAGCACCGTAACTGTAAAAGCCTGCATCTAGAAAGGCACAAGCACACACACACACACACACACCACACCACAGGCTAAATTCTCATTACCAATGTTTCCAGTGTAATTTGTAGCAGTCTCAGCAGTCCAGGGTTGTCAACATGCTGATAAACTTCAGCTCTGTCATCAGCTGGAGGTGAGATGGCAAAGCAGCTTCCCTGCTGCTGTGCAGACTCCTTCACCAGGCAGATGTGCTGGGGGAGAGAACACAGTTCCTTCTATGGCTCTGCACAGAAAACTTCACACACGGATGTGTCAAGTACTCGATCCTGGAGCCATAATCCCATTTAACCTCACACATTCTGCAGGCCACTTACTCTTTAAATGCCTTGCAAAGCCTACGGAATCTTTTCTTGCCCTTTTCATAGTCTAAAAGATGTTGAGACAGCCTTCAAAGGTCCTCCTGAAGCCTCAGGTATTTTCACTGATTTTAGCAATGTGCTTAGATTTTTCCCTTTCCAGCAAAATTAGCCAGCCATGCATGCACAGAAAATCCTTCTGTAGCTGCACACTCCACAAGCTTACTGAAATAATCCACTGCACATGCTCAATCACAGTTCTCAAAGCCTTATAACTCAGGCAAATCAAAACTAATTTCCTCTTGAACAAGCAAAGGCACATCTACTTAAAGGAAGGCTACTTCCATGTCAGAGTTCACTTCTCAGCCTTCTGATGATAAAGTTGCAGAAATGCTCAAGAAATGCTGTAAGGATCTATTTAGCTCAAAAAACACTTTTTCTCTTCCCCCCCCTCCACTCTCCTGATATTCTGAACTGGCTGAACCAGTTCTGTTCAAATCCTTCCAAATTATTCACATTTGGAAAAAGCCCAAAGCCGGAAGATTTCCTTCTGAAGCACTTTTATTTCAGTGACCACAGGAAACACAGAGGTTTAGGATGGAAAATATGTTACAGCTTTAACTCTAGGAAAAGCTGCCTGTTGTATTACGACACATTTGCATGCACATACCTCTTTGCCTCAAAAGTCCTAACATGTTTAGTCAGCAAGTCAAATCAGACACACACAAAAAGCAACCTTCAATTAAAGCAAGGAATAGGAAAAAAAAATGTAAGACATTTAAAACTGATTTTTTCTAGCACATTTCAAAAGAAAATATTAGCATATTTTAAGAGCAGCATTGCTAGAATGATTCACTGAATTCAAATGCTTCTGTATCAACCACAGTGCTTTAAACAAAAGGGAGATCAATCATATGAAAGTACAAATAGGGGTGAAATTTGCAGAAGTATTCATCAAAACTTTTTCTTTGATCTGTAATGCAGCACCTAGATTCAATGGGCCAAATCCTGCTCTGCTTAGCTAAGGTGTAAACCAGGGGTTATTTCACCACATACATTTGAGAGCAGGTATAGAAACAGAAACAAGTAGGATCAGAGGCTAATTCAGGGTGTTAACATTCACCCGCTTGTAACTAAAGACCACAAACATTGCTCATCATTTTCTGGAGTGAAATGACCTAGCTGGAGGTAAAAGAGTCCTGTAAATCAGTGAGAATGGAAAGCAGTCCTCCCCTCTAGAAATAAGCAAGTCAATCCCTTACTCACATACACAATCTTGCCCCTGGAAAGATGGGAGTGAAGATTATCAGATCAGGTCTAAAACCCAGAAAATAGGTTTTAAATACTCTTAAAGGCCCAAATTCCGACCAAGCTACCTGAATCTTTTTGATATACAAAAGCTAATGTGCACAGCAGATCCATTTCAGGTTATATTTTTTCAAAGTCACGCAGTTATGTCAGAAGGCATATTATCCCCTCCCTCTCAAGAAAACGGTTACTCATTAGCCTGATGTAAGACGTGTTATAACAGAGAAACCACATATTAACACAAAACGTGAAATACATCTGTGGGGATAAAGGTTTATTAATACATAGAAAGCTTGAGCTGAGTACTCAGCCTGCGCAGAGTTTGTGTTTGTAGTGAAAGAATTGTGTTTGTAGTGAAAGATCCTGAACCTGCAAACGTTTATGCAAATGTTTAACTTCATTCAGTGCATATTCCCACCGGAGTCAGTCGGACTACTCAGATGTTTGAAATTACACGCTCATGGCTGAGTACTTGCAGGATTAAAGGTTAAGTGCAGCTAGCAGGTCTGAAAATCTATGTGGGTGTTTTGCAATTCCTCACTGCACAGTGGTAACAATGAGACACAGCCTACCTCCTTCGTTAAAGACATGGGAGTCGACATGTCCTTTCCCATCTGTTTAGATGACAAGAACTATGTTTGTTTAATTTTTTAGCACAGCTTCTGATGCTACCCAGAGTAGGCAGACATGCTGGCAATAGTGTTCTAGAGTGGCTCGCTTCCAGAAAATCTTGTTACCCTCCAAGAACGCTGTTGGAGCTGTTAAAACCCCAAGTAGCAAATATTGTATCATGCAAGTTTTACCGTGAGAACAGCGCGTCATCCTGCCTGACCAAAGAGTACGCCTTGCAAAGCCAGAGTACTTTCAGGTCCATTAGAGATGAAATTCTCTCTCTCTGCAGACTTTGACTTTAATAAGGCAGTATCTTCACATCTAAAGCATGAAGCAATGACTATTTCCCCTGGAAGCAGGTTTTTTTAAATGCTGTTTCCCCACTAGAGACCAAATAATGCATTACATCATGTGATGCAGATAAAGCAAACGCCATATTTTCTCGCAGAGGTTTACAGTGTCACCTTAAGTCCGCGTGCTTCCAAGGCAAATAATCCAAATTTGGAAGTTCTTCCTCTCTATTAAAGTTGAAAGTTCAACATTCCTTGCAGCTTTTTTGGTTTTTATGGACAGAGGAAATAGATTTTTTTTTCCTTGCAGGTGTTGAAGGCTAAACTGGTTTTTGGCTGGGATAGAGTTAACTTTCTTTCTAGTAGCAGGTTCACTGCTATGTTTTGGATTTTGGTTGGAAATAATGTTGCTAACCCAACCATACTTAAGTTGATGAACTGGGCTTACACTAAGCAGTGAGGACATTCCAGCTTCCAGTGCTGTGCTGCCAGCATGAGGCTGGGAATGCACATGGAGATGGAGGGACAGAGCCAGGACAGCTGACCCAAACTGGCCAAAGGGATGTCCCATATCGTACAGGGACATGTGGAACAATAAAACTGGGGGAGCTGGCTAAGGGAGCTGCCACTGCTGAGGAACTGAGTGGGCAGAGTGAAAGCATGGTGATCAGTTGTTTTGTGCAACACTTGTCTTGCATATTCTTCCATCATTATTACTATTAATGTTATTATCTTCCTTTCCTTCTATGTCTTATTAAAACTGTCTTGATAACAATCCAAGAGTTCCACCATTTTTCTACTTCTCTCCCCCCCCCCCCCCCCCCCCACTCCACTGTAGGAGATAGCAAACAGCACTGTGGTCCTGAGCTGACTGCCGGGTTAAAACACAACAAGACAAAGAAAGAACAACTCAGCCTTCGATAGGCCTCCTGCTAAGGATGGCAGCAACCAGTACAAACTACAGATGCACTGCCAACTATTCTTCCTAAGCTGAGTCACTTAGTGAGTCGGATTGAACTTCAGCAGCACACAGGAAAAACCCTCCTGCAGCATTCTGGAGGCTGATCATCAGATTTCAAAATGTGATATGGCTCAGAAGCATCTCTCAAAGGAGAGTGATGATAGGCAAGTGAGAATCAGACATGGAGAGAGACTTGCTGAAACAGTGACCTCACCTTTGATTGGGATAATTCGATCCTCATTCGTTGCATTTATCTGAATTCTCAGGGTCATGCTGGATTTCTCATTGTTGCCAGGAGTGGTAAAGACTGATGATCTATGTCTGAGACAGGGCAGGAAATTCCTTCCTCTCCTCCCAGGCATGTTTGCGTCACAGTGATGTGCAGCCATAGTACTATGTACTAGCCTAGCATCTGAGGCTAGAGGTGAACACTGAGTGCTAATGCATAGTACAGCAGTTTGGTTTTGAGCAAAAAAAAAACAACAAACAGATGTGAACTCTTCACACAGTGTCTCTGTAATGTCAACTGGTATTTTATATATTCAAACTTATAATCCAGATCAGCAACGTGAGGCTGTCTATGATACAGCAAAGCATCTAAACTGCTGCTAAGTTAGCTGACAACAAATTCCTGAAATTTCCCCAACTCAAAGCATTCTGCCAGAAGCAGCTTTTGCTCATCTCTTTAATTAAAATATTTTCTAGCTAATTGCACCAGCTCACCACATGAGATATGAGAGAATGAAGAAGACAAGACAAAATGGAAAGAGGAATGAAGGAAGACCTGTAGGAAGGGAGCTGAGCATGCAAGGAAGCCAGATAGGACCTCCCCTTTTGAAGTTACAGAGCTGCATTCAGACTATCTGTCTGCAGCATCCAAAGTGGGATGAATGGCAATTCAGGCAGCCTACTTCCCAGGATGTCAGACCTTGCCTTCTTATACAATCAACAGGGAGAGGATGATGCTTATCAACTACTTAACATAGGTACCGTAAATGCTTCTCTGCAGTGACTGCACATGTTTCAAAAGGGCAGTGAGAGTAAGCCTTTTCTTTCTATATAATATTTTAGTTTCATTTGGGTAGTGGAAAATGTCTCCTTACTTTGTCCTCACTTTCTTTATGGTAGGTGTTAAAGTGATTTCGGCCAGAGCCACTGAAAGCAAGTCTCCCACTACCTAGAGAAGCACCCTAATCACTGACAACGACAAGGTAATTCCAGAGGTGCCATAACAGACAGGCTGAATAGAGCTCAGATTTTTTTTAAGAAATATATCCTCTCATTATTTTATGTTCACACTGTTGTCTCCCACTCAGATGCACACAGAAGAACCCATGCCTCAGAAGTGATGTGCTGACTGGAGCAGCCTACCTACACAATTCATCATGGGCACAGCATGATCTGATGGTCAGCAGTGGTGCACATTCCTAAAGACTTCTCCATGCTTGACAAGTGACACACACCTGCCCTAGCACCATGCCTGCTTTTTCCTTTATAACCACAGCCAAACAAATCCCAGTGATTCATTTTTAATCGATACTCTAGATTGTACTCCCAGATATTGCTCAAGAATATTTTGCATTGTGCAATTAGAAGTACTCTTTTCCCACAGCACATTAAAAATAAACATGTCACTGTATCCTGTTCCTTTGCATACTTACCAGTTCATAAGACATGGTGTTTGGATCTCACAGTCTTTATAACAAATTACACAGGTCTTCGGTATCGTGCTTAAGAGCATATTTTGCGCAAGGCAGTAGAGACGCTCATAGCTGCTTCAGTTCACATACTCTGTAGAAGTCATATATTGATTTCGCCCAAATTTAATCTTTCAGTATCTTGGAACAGACAGTAAATAGGCTCACTCACCACAGAGGATAGAATTTGACCCCCCTTTGTAGCCTATATAACCCTTTCGGCTTCAAACCTTTATCATCTGTTGAAATCACAAAAGACGTTGTTGGTTTCACCCCATTTTCAGAAACAAATCATGAGAAATCACTTCTACAGCATTCTACTACCCATGGTGATAGCCAGATCCACCCTCTGTATAGCACTTCTGAACCATGATGAACTTGGCCCCAGCATCTATCATGCAAAATAGTTCAAAAGAGGAAACAAGGATTGCACCACAGAGACCATGTATTTTCCATGCCCTTTGGTCTTTCAAGAGTTTCAGGTAGAGAAAGTGTTTTCTTCCAAGAATACAAACAGAAAATAAAAGACCTTTCCATCTTGTTTTTATAAGCTGAAGATCTGCAGGTTTGTGAACCGATTCTACATCTTTTTCCTTTCTCATTCTACTGCAGCACCATACAATGTTTTATCTGGCTTTCAGAACTACTGCTGAATTGAGAGAGACGTGCACCGCATGGAGAAATGGACAGATAATGATTTGACTTTTACTTGTAAATTAGATTCTTCCTGCCCATACGGGTGTAAATGAGGCCTTCTCAGCTGAAATAATATTTTTGGCAGCAGAAGTTCTCCAGCAAGGTTATTCTATATCTATCCTTCTATATAGGAATATTCTATCCCTCATCTGAGAGAGAGAAATACCTGCTCTAATTGTCATCTCACATGCACTGATGTAAACTGGGCACCAACTCTGCAGAAGGCCACTTCTCTACAACAGGATGAATGAAAGAGGTAAAAGTGGAGAAAAATAAGCAGCTTCCTCAGGGAGTGCTAGAAGAGGAGGAGAGCATCAGAAGAGAGAGGACACACCCTCTGTGGGCACATGCTAACATATCCTGACTGTGATAGGGCAGCCTGGCACAAGAGACGTGCCTACACACTGCAGCCTTTCACCATCACTTGTGAAGGAGAAAATCCCACACTCTAGGAAGTGCTCTCTACTGCGATGCTAGGAATAGGGAATGCTGTGATGCCGAACAAAAAAACCTGCTGTTTCTGATTTCCCAACTTTGTAAGCAGCATTTCTACTGTATACTTGTTTTTCAATTATCCTGTCTGAATGATCCCTTCTGTATGAAAGTCCCAGGATAATGTTATAGGACCAAACATCTTTGGCTGCATCGCACAGTGTAAATCCAGAAATTCTGTGTCCTTGCTACAGAAGAGCTCACTAGGTATGCCTAGTGTTGCCTAGGCACACTGATGTGCCTGCAGAGGTGCAGTAGGACAGCAGAAATAAATGTGCACATGCAATATTGACTTTGGCAGCTGTATGCCACACGAAGCGTAGTTGAAACTCTGCCTCCAAACAGCAGAGCCTCTGCCAAGCTGAGCAGTGTTTTACCCAAACCATGATCGAGTCATCTGCCATTTCAGCATCATGCTTGCTACCTGCCTTGAGGCAGGTCAGACCTGGGGCTCCTACTGATGAGAGCAGGGAGCAGGCAGGAAGCTGTGTGCTTTGCCACACCTGAAGGCAAGGATCCCATCAGGAAGAAATTCATGTCACAGCACGCTAGCCAGAACACATCTACAGACCACAGACAAACCCTGTACTTCAGAAATAACTCCCTGTGCTCCCACACATCCACAAAGCTCTGTCAAGGCACTGTTAGAGGACTTCAGCCAGAACAAAAGCAATAATCCCTGTGCTTGGTCGCAGGGTTTTCCTGCTCTTTGATGGGACCTTGGCAGAGCTGGATGCAATTGGGAAGCCTCACCTGCTGCAGAACCAGTATCAACTTTTATCTCTCTCTTCCTTTTTAATGTTTTAGCTTATTAACTTCACAGATTTCATCTTTCCTTCTTGGCAGGCGGAATTCTTTTAAAGTCAATGAAGGGCAGTGCATTTTCTTGCTGCAATTAATCAAACGTTTTCTGGCATGTGACTAAATAACAATAATTAACCCAGCAGCTGGAGTTTCCCTGGGTTGGATCATGATGCTCTGTGCTGGCTTCTCTATAGTGTTTGCTTGCTCTCAGTTTGTCTACACTGCTTTTTTGGCTAGCTTACCTTAAGGCATACCATGTGCTTGAGTAACAATAATAAATAGGAAAAAATGAGGTAGTTCCTGTGGTTATTATTTTAGTTCGATTTTCTGTTCTAAAAGCCAAGAAAACATCAGCAGGCCCAATACACCCAGGAGAACAGGTTGGGTTTTTTTGGTTTTGTTTGTTTTTGTTTTTTTTTTTTTTTTTTAAACTCATCACTAAAATATTGAGCTATTGCATAGCTATATCAAAGAATTTGATGGGACACCAAATGAGCTCAGAATCCCACTGGTACTTTAGTTGCTGGATTTGATCAGCAGTGAGCTCATATAATTGCTGACAAAGAGAGAGAGGAAAGATGTCTGCATTTGGAAGACATGAACAGATTCAGATCTCAGATGCTCATCGGGGTCAGCCTGCACATGTCATTCTTTCAGTTCTTTAAAAATTGTATGAAGATACTGCACAGAAAAGACAACTTGAAATAAAATGCCAGAAGTCCTGACAAGATTCTTTAACATCCAGCTAAAGAGTACCAGCACAGGTTGCTAGGGAGAGAGAAGCTGTGGAGTCACCTCCATGGAGATCTTCAAAAGCCACCTGGACTTGGGTCTGGGCAGCCTGCTCGAACAGCTGGACCGGATCACCTAGAGAGGTCCCTTGCAACCTTAGCCACACTGTGATCCTGTGATTCTCTGAAGCAGCATTCTACTTGGAATGAGGCAGTACCTAATAAATGTCTCAGAGTAGTCAATATGCTTCTGACAGCCAAATAAATGCAAAATAAAAGGCTCACATTTATACAGACATGAGAGGTCTGCATTGAGATTCATCATATGCAGGAATTTATTCTTCTAGACCTGTGCTGATTCCAGAGGAATGAACTCTTCATAGAGAGACCTCTCCAATGTAACATAGCCTACTACAGTTGTGCTTCTATTCTGAACTCCCTGTGAAAAGTGACATTACCAAGAGCTGAGGCAAGTCTGAATAAATCAGTTAACTGAGTCATGGCCTCTTCATAGTATGCAACCAGTCACCACCATCTCATCTAAACCTCCCTACCAAGATTTTCCTGCTTTCCTCAGGAAGCACTCAGAGAACTCCAGCCACAGACTCCCATCTTTCTGCTGGGAGAGCTGTGAAATGGACTTTTGTTAGGCCATTTGTGGGGATCAGAGCCTACAGCACATGTTATGAACAATGTCTGCACTTGCGTTAGGCTCCACTGTTGTTGCAAAGATACAACCAAGAGCGTATGCTGTTCTCAGTCTTGCTGAGACCTTTAGTAAAGCCTACACAGATCCTGTATCTGCTCTACTGAAAATACATCAGTATAGAGGCTGCTAATCTATCACCATTCAGAAACACTAATTTCACTAGGACCAACAGCAGCACAATAGCACAACCACTAGCAATAACAAAACTGATGCAATTGACACTGTATTTTCAGTTCATTATTCCCACTAGAATTTCAGGCATGAAAACAACCCCGCACAGGAAAAATAGCAATCAGGTATGGACAGAATGAATATCTTCTGGAAGCAAAGAGATATCTTGACAACTGATTACACAGATGGGAAAATCCTATGAAGAGTGGCAAAGCTGACAACAGTTTGGGAGCACTGGCAACAACCCAAAGGCTAATGAAAGTATCCTCTTCATTCAGTGTTTCTTGACATTTCCCCAGAGTGCAAGGTCACACACTGTACATTTTTTGAGTTGAGACAAAATCTCTCAGGATCATCACAAGTATAGATGCTGTAATTGCCAACTCAGGGCTGTAAGACTCAAAAAAGGCAATACTTCTGTCGTTTTGTTTTGTTTTTGTTTTTTTCTTTTTTTTTTTTTCTTTCTTTCTT
The DNA here is from genome assembly GCA_035772895.1 of Perdix hodgsoniae. Classification (NCBI taxonomy): domain Eukaryota; kingdom Metazoa; phylum Chordata; class Aves; order Galliformes; family Phasianidae; genus Perdix; species Perdix hodgsoniae. Next base: position 49,245 of record JAPSGF010000056.1, on the reverse strand, counting down.
TTTTTGCTAAAGATGGCTCTTGTAACATCTTGACTCCTGAGCAAGATGAATTCTGTCACTCTGCCAATTCTTTGCACTAGGCAGTGGAGGGCAAAGATAAGGTTTCAGATGTGCCCATTTACGTGTCAAAATACTGCAACACTGACAAGTACTTTAGTGCCATATATTTCCAGAATGCTAAACTTCTTTCTAAGACTTCCTTTTACTGTACAATATGGCTCCTCTTATGCTTTTGTTTATCAGCATTCTTTTTCACTTGCACCTAGGCTAGAAAGAGAAGAAAGCCTCTCACAAAAATCAGGACTATGTTTTTTCCAGTCTCTGCTGGTGGATGTAGCACCTGTGAACTATCCACACAAGCAGGAATTAGAAGTCACAGAACTAAGATATACTTATAGCTTTTTCACCCTGAAGTGTTCTTTATCAGATCTTAACTCACTATTTATCTTAGCAAGATTTTAAAAAGGATGCTTTATTACCTAGCTCAATATCTTCTTGCCATCTTCAGAGATGATGGAGTGGAGAGTGCACTTATAAAATCTGCAGACGACATGAAGGTGGGAGTGGATGCAAGCACTTTGGAAGATGGGATCAGAATACAAAATGATCTCAAAACATTAGAGAAATAGTCCAAAACGGGCAAGTTGGAATTCAGTAACAACCTGTACAAAGCACTGCAGACATAAAATGAAAGATCAGATGTACAAATACAAAACACAGAATCATGGAAGAGGTAAAAAGACTGCAAAAAAAAGGATGTGAGAGCTAGAGGTAGGGCTCAAAGCAAATATGAGCAAAGCAGGAAAATCTCATACTGATGTATTATTTCATGAGCATCATATGCAACGAGATTATTCAGCTCTGCAGGGCACTGGTCCTCACACAGCTGGAGAACTGGATCTAGTTCTGCATGGCTTGAAAAAGAGCAACAAGAATAAAAGAGATTTAGGCAACGTGATCAATCAAGAAATAGCTCAGATAATTGGATGGATCCTTCCAGAAACTCTAAAAGGAGGTTTGATAATTTACCAACATGTGAAAAACTGTTCAGGTGAAGACAACAATCACTTATTCCTTTAGCCTAGTTTTCAGGAGAGAATTGACTAGATCCTATAGAATAAAAGATTTAAGTCAGATATCAACAGAAAATCCAAGGCAGCCTAATAATCCTTGGGAATTACTCAGCTCGTTGGATTTTCAGGCATGAAAACAACCCTACATAGGAAATATAGCATCCAGTAAAGATCTTCTGGAAGCAAAGAGGCTAGGGACTCTCTGCTAGTGAAGGACTTCAGGAGTAGATTGAGTGGTACTAAAGTTGTATTTGATCCCCCTTGGAGCAGGGACACATTCTCAGTGCACTTATCCAGCTTCTCAGGTTTCTCAAACCTGTCTCATCAATATCGCCATCCAAATGCTTTTATTTGCAGCTGCATACAGCTGAAGTTCAGCTGCAGGTGCTTTTCTGTCTCTTCAGTTCTTCAGTAGTTATGAATATGGAATCAGATGCCTTTCCTTTCTCATGCTGTAGGTGAGCAAGAAGGAAGCACTCATCATTTTGCTCTGCTCCCTGCTTGCATACGTGAGTTTCCCAGCAGTGAGAGCTGGGGTGGCATGCATTCCCCCTTCTCTCCCCAGTGTACTGCACATCCTACCAACTACGTGGCATGGCTATAAGTGAGCAATCAGAATGAACTCCTTTCCGGTCACCCTCAGATATTATTCTGAGCTGGGACCCCACATGTAATAGCTTCCAGGTCATCCTGTATTTTTATCATCACAATGGTGGAAAGTAGAGAATGTTTTTTCCAGGGCTCAGCTACTTATGGAGACCCTCAGGCTCTAGTCTCTACCCCATTGAATACAAAGCCTGAGGCTACAGCATTTCAGGGGCTCACAGCCTGACCTGTGGGATGCAGTGCAAGTGCTGACAGTGAGCTGTCTGGATCTGCTCTGCCATGTGCTGCAGACTGAGGTGCAGCATCACCACATATGAGATAACTTTAAATTATAAGAAACAGCTGAAGGAGGAAGGAGCACTATGCACACTGATCTGCCCTGCTTCACAGTAGCTTTTACAGATGATTTTGTTCACAGCCCTAAAAACCCCAGCAACGCAATTAGCACAGAGCATAAAGATGGATAACAACCTCAGGAGTGCAACCAGCACAGGTAAACAGACGGGACAGCTGCTTGCATTGCCCTGCAGGGCTTCTGTTATGACTGGAGAATATTTTTCCTCTGCCCCCACAGACAGCCAAACCAATGTCAAGGGGTAATAAAATGAAATGTAGAAGCTCTACTGCTGTAATTTTTTTTCTTAGAAATTAAAAAAACAACATGATTGCCTGCATTTTCACTAGATTTTTTTAGTTCAAAAAAGACTTTAAATTTGCAAAATGAAAGGCTCCTGAAACTCTAACTTGTTCCTAACAAGCTGCTGAGACATCAGTGAGAAGTCAACTACACACATGCAACAGGTGAGCTCAAGCCATCCCAGAAAAGGTTAACATTTTTAACATCCTTCAGTATCTTTTTTCTCTCCTTTTCACAGCCTTTTTTTCCTAGCTTCTTTCTTCCCATTCGCTAATTTCCCCTTCCAGCTTCCCTTAAGAAAGATGAACTCTCAATAAATTTCACTTTTTTCAGCCTCTTTCACTTCTTTTCTAGCCCTGTTCTCTAATTCTATTCTTTCTTCCACTTCCTTTACTCACTACACCCAGGGATACATTTCCTCAGCCATTTACTGATTTACTTATATATTTACTGCTTTTTGGCTGTTGTCCTCACAGAAGCCCTTACATTTCCCTATCAGCTCCCAGATTTGGCTCATGTCCCTGCAGCTGGAGAAAGTTTCCCCTCCATCTATGGGCACAGTACAGCTGCAGCTGATCTGACACCCAGATTTCAGTCACCTCAGTTTTAACAGTGGGATCAGAGCTTTGAAGGGTATAGTATGAACTGCATGATCTGCCTATTCTAATAAATGCATGGGGGCTTAATGGTAGTTCACCTTTATGCTGCAACAGCTGCACAAGGTCCAAACAAGCCATAATTACATAGTAAAATAACTGATAGAAGCAGCAGGGATCCCACAGTAATGATTGTATCATGGCAGCTTTTAGATACCTGCACCTTATCTCATCACGTCTTGCTCCAGAACACTCCAAGTAATGAAGAAGCCCAGTTGGAATGCAGTACAAGTGAAATGCGCCCAGGAGAAATGATCCTGCCTAAAAATGATGGCAGAGGGAGTGCACTCCTTCCCCAGTACATCCTTTCATCAGCTCATTGCTGACCCAACACATCCTTGCCTAGAGCTTGCCAGATGCCCAAGAGTACAGGACATCGGCCTCATGAACACTCTCTACAGAATTAATGAAGAAACAACCTTTCCCAATGCAGACCAGGACCTTCCATAGCCCACAGCGAGCAATGTTCAGGGGTGCAGGCAGGAAGAGAATAATGAAGATTGCCTTTTGGATAACAGCCCTCATCTCCAAAAGCCCTGATTGTGTGATGATCCTGTCCACGGGGATTTTGCTTTCGTGTTCAAAAGAATAAGAGAAGCCTTGTGTCATTTAATTCTCATAAGACACAGCACACAAGAAAGGGGATATTAAAAAAAGAAAAGACACAAAAGAGAAACTAACAGGAAAACCAGGCCAGTGTGGTTTAGGAATGAAGTCCTGGTGTTTCCACAGATGCTGATTTAAGTCCCAGTTTCTCAGCAGGGCCAGATCCCCAAAGGTATTTGAATGTAGAACTAGCACATGAAACAAAGATGAGGGTTGTGCTTAATACAGTTGTGTGGAACCCTTTGATGGTAAACCCTGAAGATAAAGGAGTGATAGTCAAACTCACCAGAGCATAACACTCTAGTTTAACTTGGCTGAGAGTCAAGCACTGCGTGCTGCTCCTACACAGTGTAGGAAACTGCAGATTGGCTGTGCTCAATAAATAAATGATGATAGCAAAATCTGAAGAATAACCAGAAGAATACATGGAAATGACTTGTGTGTGAGATTCCCTTAGATACAACTCTTCGCCTTCAGCAAAGTGAAATACACTTCCATCGTTGGCTTATAGTAAGGCAACTATTACTTCACACCTATTATTCCAAGTCAGTAAAAACAATAATCTGAGACTGTGATGGGTCAAATAGACTGTAAGTTATCAAGCAGATTATAGTGCAGATCTGTGAACCAAGTAGATGATGTTCTGGGGACAACAAGCAAAACATTAAAGATATCTGAATTGTTCCCTTAACATACAGCTCAACCTTTGCATCTTGATGATCTGCCAGGCTTGCTTACAGTGCATTGCTTGTTATTTGTGAGAGACGACTTGGGGGAAATAAAAAGGCTGGATGAGTAAGAAGGCACAAAGGCCTTGATGGAACAACATCTACTGTAGATATTATCTTTCTACTGTTTTTTCCAAAATGCTGCAGTGAAGCAAGGTATTCCTAGTCACAGGATATTGACATAGGAGATTTCTCTATGGATTGGTACTTTTCTTTTGAAAGAAAGTGCAAGCCACAAAAGATAAAATTGTACTAATAAAATGTTTTGTAATGGGCAAGATAAATAATCCAGGGTTATGGCCAAGCAGGTAAGCTCCAGTTGGTATTAGCTATACAGAATTGCTACGGTTGACAATGTCCTTGAGATCACTGAGTCCAACCCCCTGTTAAAGCAAGTACTCTGCAGTCACACAGGTAGGCATCCTGATGGGTCTTGAATATCTTCATAAAAGGAGACTCCACAACCTCTCTGGGCAGCCTATGCCAGTGCTCTGTCACCCTTGCCATGAAGAAGCTCTTTTTCATGTTTGTATGGAACTTCTTACGTTCATGTCTTAAGCCATTGTTCCTTATCCTACTGCTACACTGTGTCAAGAAAAGCCTGGCCTCCTCCTTTTGCCTCCCACCCTCTTTAAATATTTATAAATATTAATCAAACTCCCATTCAGTCTTCTTTTCCCCAGGCCAATCAGACCCAGGCGTAGCAATTGGACAGATCAACACAAAGGGAAAGGCATTACAACAGAGGCATGGTGAGCAAAGGACCGACTCAATAGAAAGGTGCTGTAAATGAAGGGAAGAATATTGCTCACCCATTTCTGAAAATTCTAGGTTCACAGGGAGAAGCTTCACCAAAAAAGGATCTCCAAAAAAAGAACCTTTCCCAATAGCATTCAGCCCTTAAATGAGACCTAAGAGAGATGCAGCCAGACTCCACCCCCTTCCAATTGCACAGGTGAATTGACTTCACCTATGCTCTCAGGACTGACTAGGTCCTTTCCCCAGGTGTTCAATCAGCAGTTCAGGCAGTGATTCAACAGTTACCATACACCCAGATCACTCAGCCTTTCCTCATACAAGAGATGCTCCAGGCCCTTTTATCATCTTTGTGGTCCTCTGCTGGACTCCTAGGAGATCTCTGTCTTTTTTGAACTGGGGGGCCCAGAACTCTTGGTAATGCACTCCACAATACCACTGGCCTTCTTGGCCACAAAGGCACACTGCTGGCTCACACCCAACCTGTTGTCCACCAGGACATCCTGGTCCTTCTCTGCAGAGCTCATCTCCAGCATGTCATCCCCTAACCTGTACTGATGTTATTCCTTCCCTTGTGCAAGACTCTACATTTGCTCTGTTTAAATCTCATTAAATCAACAGGCTCCTCTCTGCCCAACTCTTCAGTCTGTCCAGGTCTTATTGCACAGCCTCACACTCCAAATCAATATTTTGTATTAGAACCTACTGGCCACCAGTAGACATCTCAGTTACTTCGGGTAGGCGCTGAAGATCCAGTGCCTAACCTAACATAACTAGAAGCATTGCTGCATTGGAACAAGTAAGCAGCTATCCTCTGACTTGGCTGCTGGCTCCAGCTATGATCAGGGTGGCACAAGGCATGGGACATCCCTGCAGACAGCAAGGCAGCAGAGCTCTGCTCACAGCCAGCCAGGATTCTTGAAGGGCAGTACCAATGACTTGTGATTGTAATAGACTCAGACTTGCTCCTGCTGTATATGAGGGTGATTTCCCACAGAATCCAGCTGGGATCAGAATGAAAATACAGGGCCATATCATCCCAGCTGCTGTGATAATAAAATATTGTCTTCTTGTTATAAATACTATATCAAGACATGAATCACATAGACAAATGTCTCTAGATCAAATACATTTAAACTAGGTTTAGGGGATATCATCAAGCACCAGTAGAAAACCTGTACTGAAGGAATGGAGAGACAAAGAGGCCTGGAAATGATAAGACAATTCTGTGTTGGCCAGGACTCTGTACAGTTTTATTTTTTAGAGGATACACTTAAAAATACTGAATCATGTTATTAGCATGTAATAAATATTTACTCAGAACAGTTAACTGCACTTTACAACTGAAGTGAGATTTGCAGAGGACAAAGTAGCGCTTCTATGAATCAGTTGGTGAACTTTATTCTGTATGTGACAGAGCAAAAAAATCATAGAATGATAGAAACATAGACTGATAGAACCGCAAAATCACGGAATCCTTTGTGTTGTAAGGAACCTTAAAGCATACCCAGCCCCAACTCCCTGCCATGGGCAGGAACTCCATCCACCATCTCAGACTGCCCAGGGCCCCAACCTGGTGATCAATGCCTCCAGGGTTATGGCATCCGCAGTTTCTCTGGGCAGCCTGTTCCAGGGCCTCATTATTCTCTGAGTAAAGAATTTCTGCCTCAAATCTAATCTGATTCTTTCCTCTTTTAGTTTAAAGCCATTCCCCATTCTCCTATCACTGTCAGATCATGTAAAAAGTTGTTTCCCCTCCTGCTTGTAAGCTCCCTTCAAGTACTGGAAGGCCACAAGGAAGTTTGCCCATAGCTTTCTCTTCTCCAAGCTAAATAAATGCAGGAAGGAAAGAAAGTGGAAAATCATCTCTTGGAAAAGCACTTGCTACTGGGTCTTGTGTTCCATTTCTCTGCAGAGATGAATGCTTACCCCCCACCACTTCCAACACAGAATTTCCTTTGGATGATTCCTGACTTTCCTGCCCTGTTCACATAAAAGCCACTGCCTGGGTGACCAGATGACGAGGATCCCAAAAAGTATTTCTACCAGGTGACAACAGCTCCCAGTCAAACAATTGGGCAAGAGGGTGAACTTAAGATCTCCTGTAGGAAGACCCCAAGTTCTTTCCAAAGAAGCTGAGCACTAGCAGAACAGGTGTCAGACAAAATCCACCTATCACAGGTGAGTCCTCCTGCTTGTAGGGTCTGCTACAGCTGCCCCAGTTGTGTCAGGATTCCTGGAGGGCTGTGCAAACTGGAGAAACACAGAGCTGAAAGAAGATGGCTGCTTGCTGTGCCTGGTTTTTCAGTGTGGTGCTCAATCTGAGGTCAGATCTAAGTGAACCGGAATGAATCAGAACTTTTGTGAAACAAATATCCTCCCCAGAAATATTTTGTTTAACTGAAAATAAAATATTTTGTTTCCATCTCAAATTATGTTACCTTTTAATAGTAATAATAATAATAATAATGGTTTCCATGAGATTCCCCAAACAAAACATTCAACTTCAAACTAGGAACGCAAACTATTTTGAAATATTTGATTTGATGGATTTGACTGAAATTCAGCAATAGTTTTGTTCTTTTCCACACGTTCCATGATTTACTAAGTGAAAACATAGTGTTCCTCAAAAAACTGCACCTTGTTATATTTGCACCCACAGGGGTTTGTAACTCACACTGCTGGGGGCTCTGGGGATGGGTGCCAAATACTTCCCATCCTGGCCATGATGAGCAGCCAGTGGTTTTGGGAGCATTCTCCAAATGAACCTCTCAAAAAACATTTAAATTTAACAGGCTTAAAAAATATGAGATGGATCCCCCACTGCAGTGTTCTAAACACACAGATTTCAACAGCTAAGCTACGATTTTTGTACCACCTCCCAGAACCCAGCAGTGTTTTCATCTGTCTGAGTTGGCTAATTTTACCCATACAAACAGCAGCACAGACATAATAAATGCTGCATTCTCAGTGTCATTCTATCTCTATAAACAAATACAGGACTGCCAGTTTTACACTACTATTATCAATATATCTCTAATTTTAACCATATCTGCATGGTCCCTTCAGAAGTAAATGTGAGCTCTTTGTAATGTTTTTTCTTTTTTGTTGTTTTGTTTTTTTTTTGTTGTTGTTGTTTTTTTTAAGGTTCAGTCTATTCATTCATCAAAATGCTCCTTACTGAAGTGGGGGTACAGGGTCTACACTTATCTATAAAAGAAGGTCTAAATGTTTCAAACTGGGAGGCTCAAGTAATGCTTACAAAGCGAAATCTGCAGGAAGTAACAAGAATTAATAAATAAATAATAACAAAAACACGAGTGAATTTTTCTTGTTAAACAGTGTCTGACTGCTTAAAACTCACTGCGCTTAGCACAAACGTGGGCAGAAGGGCATATGGTTGGTGAGGGCACTGCCCCAGCGCTGCACTTTGGTTATACAGAGAGTTGGCTCCAGCATGTGGGGGTCTCTGTCTCTTCCCTTCTGCAGAGCCTCTCCTGCCCACACTCTCCCCACCTTGCCTTTCGCAGATGCTGTGCATTATGCAGCTTCAGAAAACAGGAATCTCTTCAGGCTCCAATTGACCTTAAAAATAGTTTTCAAAAATCCCTTCCTCAGCAAAACTGAATGTCTTGGAGGATGGGTAATGGAATACAGGGGTTTGCTTGGCTTGCTCACCATGCTTGGCAATTACCAAAAATTGGTACTGTTTGACAGCAACATCTGTGTGATTGCACACACTGATTAATGGTGGCGGGGAGTGCATTCCCTGCAAACGTGCCATTGCTAAAGCAGTGTCACTCCAGACCCCTCCATGTCAGCTTGCCCAAACAAAGCAGCAGTGAGTAGAGATTCAATTTTAAGTATTTTACAGTTTGGGAACTCAGAGGTTATTGTTAGGCAAGTTTTTATTTGTATTATCCCAGCTATAGTCACACATGGAAATTCCATCCATAAGCACTCTGAGATCATTCCCCTAACCACAGCTTTTGGGCTTGCTAACAGTGAAATTACTCACAAAAGGACAGAAAATGTACAGGTTACAGTGGAGCTTTCCTTAGCATACAGGTATTCAGATTGTAGTCAACTCTGTGGCCATAGGTGCTCACATGGGATGGCCTATTGCCTTTCCTTATGTCACTGTCTCCTATGTAAATTCCTGCAACCTTTGTATGGCCACTCATTGCTGTTACACGCACACTGACATGCACTAGCGTGCACACACTCTTCTTTTGTTGAATTTAAGAGTCCTTATATGCAACCTATTAGAGAAACCTGAAAAGAACAAGCCCACTTTTGAAGCACAGTGGGACAAATAATCACACACCAGCCAACTTCGATGATGCTATGCAATCTGTGTAAATATACATGGAGTGCTTTGCTAGAAAAATGTACACATGCACACATGTATGCATAGAGACAGACAAGGATATATCATTTATATGTATGTGCATATACCCACATATACATATATAGATAGAATCTTTCAAAACAGAAAAGAAGAGTTAGTCACACTGCTTCTTTATGGTAACTGATGCTGTATATCTGTGCATGCACATGTGCATATGCTGCTGGTACTGCAAAAACCATCTGTGCTCGCACTGTATAGCAACATTTACTCACATTTCCCATGGAAATTATGATTTATGAAATCATCCTTCATCTTGCCTGTTTACTCTCCTTGAAATTCCAAACCTTTTTAACAGCTTCAGCCACACCTGGAGATAACGTGTTTATTACAGAATGCATGAAAGTAGGCATCCAGACAGGAGAAAGCCCCAACATATATCATGCCTGATGTAAAAGCTACAATATGAATTGACCCTCATTTTAATGATAGAATCTTTAAGATAAAGTAAACTTAAAACTCTAGCTATCTTAGGGAAGTTTAAAAAGGAACTTCTATTCAACCTCCAGACACAAGACAGTGGGTCTGCTGGCTTTATTAGATCCAGCACTCACAATTCAGCTTTGTTCTGTCGTTCTGAACAGTGTTTCTCTGTCAATTTCTGGCTTGGATGTTCAGCAAACATGCTCATCCTGTACAATACTTCTTATACCCAACATTTTTCTGCTTGTAAGGGTCCTCCCTTCCAGAGAGAATTTCATACTTAGGGTGAGTGATGTACATATTTATGTCAGAAGGAATTAGACTAGGACTTAACTGATGGGAGAAAAATGGTCCAAGTGCAACAATGACTACTGAGTTTTGCAGCTGAAGAGGTATTAAACAATACAAGAATTTCCAAGTCTGTTTTTTTTGTTCCCCATTCTAAGCATTACTTATTCCCTTACCAAAGACACAGGGTGTAGTGAAAATGATGTACACGTTGCCCATCAAGAACAGACAGAATGGTTTAGAGCCCACACAAAATGGTTGGAAAGTCTTACCTAAACCAGAGCTTTATGAATTCTGGAGGCTGTCCCAGATGACGATGGAAGACAGTTTCATTTCTCCCAGTCCATCTGAGGGGACCAAAAAACACACCAGGCTGGGATAATGCTGTATGAATTGGCTCCTATACAGCCATTTCCATATCTGGTGCTGCTGGAGAGGCAGAGGTGGAAGCCATCAGGACATTGGTTGTGAGCAGGTCAAGGTACCAAAGAGCTGCTCAGGGATTTATGCAGCAAGTGGTTTTAATAGGGGATTTCTAAACTTGCTAAGAGGTAGGCACCCAGAACTCTGAAGACACCTTCCAGTGAAAGAAATAACACATTTCCACACTGCGTAACTGTTACCATATTGCTGGCTTTGCATGCGATGGCAAGATAGAGCTCATTGGGATTCAAGTCACCTCATTCCCATTAATCATGTTAATAATTGAAAACATATGTTCAGCTTGAAAGCACAGCAAGAGAGTTAGGCAACCCTACATGGAAGCGCGCTGTTACCTAATTCTGATGATACTCATTAGCGTACCCTTGCCAACCTCAGATAGAAAATCCTCCCACCCACATTAGGTACAACGTCTGTTGTTAACTTCTGCTCCAGCCTGACTAATCCCTTCCCTGGGCACTCCTTTCACCTCAGGAATTCCTCTTCAGTCAAGTTTGACCCTTTTCCTACCACATGGACACAGTGCAAGTGGTGAGGAGAGCCCTAGGCCACCACACAGGGTCTGCAGTTTCATGCCCCTGGTTGTGATCTGCAGGAGCAAACACTGGACCTCAGGTTCAGACAAAAGATGAGAATACAAAACAGAGGTACAGAAGCAGTTTTTGAGTGAGCTTCAGCTTCAGGAATATGTTGTTCCTGACTTGTGGGCTTTGTTCAGGCCCAGGGAAATGCTAGCAGGACTCATAGGCAGAGCTTTAAACTAGGTTTGAAGGGGGCAGGAGGTCTCTAGAGAGCCTGCCCATGAAAAGGTGTGTGTCTAACCAGCATACCTAGGTTAGAGGGACAGGGTGCTATTACAGGCCTTCAACCTGCTGCCCTGAGAAATCTTACAACAATGAGCCTGGGACTGCTGAGGCAACAGGAGAAGGCAACCAAAAAAATCAAGGACAGTATTTCAAAGGAATTAAGGAGGTATCCTCCAAGAAAGCAACAAGGCTGGCACCCAGCTGAAGTGGCTGTACACCTCTATGTCAGTTGCCCTTTGCGTTAAGAAAGGAATGGAGTGTAAAGAGTTGTCCCTGAAGAATGGTTGTGAGTCTAAAGACTATGGGTGAGAGTCAGAGACTAAGGCAATAAAGGGAGACTTGTGGTTGGTGTCTAATACAGGCAGCTGATCAAGTGGAACCTGTTGATGAAGCCTTCTTTCTCCAGCTACAGGGGCTGTCATGATTGCAGGCTCTTGTCCTGCTGGGGGAATTCAATCACTCTCACATTTGCTGGAAAAGTAGCATAATGATAGCAATCCAGGAGGCTCCTGGAACATATTGAGGATAAATTCTTGAGCCAGATAATAGACGACTCCATCAGGAATAAGCAATGCTGGACCTATAGCTCACCAACATGAGTGAACTGATTGGTGACATCAGGATTGGAGGCTGCTTGAGCTGTAGTGACCATGCAATGGTGAGTTTCACACTCTTGAGGGATATCAGACAAGCAAAGAGTAAAATGAGGATGCTGAATTTTAAGAAAGCCAACTGCTAGCTCTTCAGGGAGTTAGTCAATAAAACCCCCTGGGAATCTGTCTTCAAGGACAAGGGAGTGGAGTGAATTTTAAAATGAACCTCACTGCATGTAGGCAGGTAATATTACTAAATCAGCATTTCAGACTTTTCCAGCTAACAAAGTAAAAAGGGAGGGCTTTTGCCTTGAACAAGGCAAATCTTGGTTCCTCTTGGGTCCATGCATGCTCTTAAGTTATGACAGCAGGTCCAGAATCCACAGCAACCTCACTGTGTGTCTGAGCCCCAGGGGAAGAATACAGAAGGGAAAGGAGGTTCATATACAGGTGGAAGAGAGGATGGCTGTTCCTTTTTCTTCATATGACACCAATTTCTCTAATGTGCATATAAATCATTTCTGCTGCTTTTACTAACAGGAAAGAAATAAGTCTGTTTGGAAAAGAGTTATGCAATCTTCGTTTTCTTCCTGTTACAGGGAAGACAGAAAAAATAAACAAGCCTTGTCAAGGTTTTAATAATATCTTTAGACAGACTTCAGAATCCTTATGAACAGCATGGTTCAGATTAATATTCGGTTTATTCACCAGCCCTTCTCCACTCCTTCAACCCTTCTCCATAGAAACAAGAACCTTGCTTCTCCTTCTCCTGTCTAGATGGCAAGCCCTGGACAGGGACACCAAAAACAAGATGGAGAGTAATGAGGGAGGCCGAAGGAGTTAATTAATGTCAAGATATTTACACCTGGTGCCTGCCAAGAGGATCACCACAGCTTTTCAAATGGAAGCATCACAGGTGGGGCAAGATCCCTCAGATATGCCTCCGGTGTCCACAGAAGTTGTCTGTACCCTCAGCATGCTGGGGCTGGTGCTGACCCAGGGGAGGCCAGGGGAAGAGAAGCTCTGGACATCCAACCCCAGGGACTGTGGTAACCCAGCCCTCTGCTGATTAGACTACTCTGGTATTTTTCATTAGGAAATTTTGGAAAATCCTTTGGAAAATACAGGCCAAGGCCTCCAGCAGTGTAAATCAATGTAACTCTTCTGAAATGTATCACCAGGGAGTTGTCACGTGAAGTGCTTGGGATTACTATTGTACAAACAAACTGCAGAAGCTTGGGCAAGGCCCAAGAAAACGGGATTGCAGACAGCTCTACCGTCCTCCGTCCCTAGTATCCCTGCCTCCTCCTGCTGGCAGATACGTCTTCCCCACGTGGGCTGCTCAAAGCATTCACACTTCTCAGCTCCCACCACAGAGGTGGTGGCGTGCCTTATGCAGATAGTTGGCTCTTGCTTTGAAAGGAGAACTCCATTCATGCATGAGCAGCAAATCTGAAGACATTTCAGTTGTCAAAATGACTCAACAAAACATGTGTTGCGTATTCACCTTGTCTCCTTCCTGTGGTATTATTTACACTCAGACACCCAGCAGCTGCTCTCTGTAGCAGGTCTTACTCCCCACCACTAAGATCTAGGCCCAGTTAGATGTTAGAAACCTATGCTGGGAAGGGACCATGTTGGAGCCACTGAACCCAGGCCCCTGGCATCCCAGGGGATGCAGGAGGATGGCTCACCCTGCCCTATGGATCTTCCCAAAATCCCACTATGAGCTTCAGTCCTGCAGTAAAAGCCTGAAAGCTATTCCCACAAATGGCCCCAGGAAGACAGCTGGTGGATCACCCTGATTCTGAGGGAGCAGGGGAGGGATAAACCAAGTTGAAACATCCGACCTGAGGGGAAATTCCCTCCTGGCTCCGGATCTGGCAGTTTGCTCATCTGAGCATGTGAACAAGACATACAAGGCAGGCACTGCTGTTATCAGCTTGGAGAGAAGCCACACCAGTGATCTAATGCAGGGGAGGCTATTCTAACAGAAGGAACAGAATTAAACCCAAATTGTTGTTTCCTTTCTGCTTCCTGAAACACCCCTGCCCGATTAAAACCACTTTTATAGTATCTTTTCCTTCAAGACTCTAAACTTCTTGGCTACATCTTCTCTTTTCCATGTCTGCTGAAGGCCAGAACTGTGAGTGCCAAAATGTTGAGTGAAAATTTGTGTTTCTTTTTCCTAAGGAACTCTCTCAATGGTTATGGTTTATCCCAAAGCTACGAGTAGTTGAACAGAGTTCAACAGCCAGAAGAGAAGTGATGGCCAAGCCAGAGACGCAGAGCAGAGACATTTTTCTTTCCAGCCCTGGCCCCATTGCAGCACTGAGCACCTCCCAGAAAACCCCTTCAGCCCAGTCCTGCCGAACACATGAGTTTCCTTAGGAAAGTCACAGGACTGCACAAGCGGAAAGCCAAACATGTGCACTGCTGTGCTTCCCAGCCAGGGGCCCAGGACTACTGAGTGTAAATCAAAGGGCCCTCTCACGTGCTCAAAATAAGGGTGTATGTTCAAACACTTTATTGGATCAAGGACTTCAAGGACTTAACCCCTCTTTCTCACAGCTGAGCAAGCTTTTAAAAGGCTTTCAGTGTGTTACTATCTTTATTTCTTTTTGCTGGCAGTATTTGGAGCATCAAGACTAACTAAAATCAGCTTATATAAAGCACAACACTAATCTGAGCACCATACGCATAAGGGAATAGGTAGGATGAATGGATAATCACTACATTTCCTAACCCCATGGCTTTCTCTGTTTCATTTCTCTTGTCAAGGGGACCTTAAAATCTTGTCTTCTAATCTAATCACTCAAACATCCTTGCATGGGCATATCAGAAACAAACAGGATTCATATCACATTTCCAAGCATTCTGTACCCTGTCCTGATCTGCTCATCCCTGATCCTGTTTCTCCTGGAGGTCACAGTAAAATTCTCCATTGACGTCAGAGGGAGCAAGAGCAGGCAGGCAGACCTGTGGGTATTAATGCAGTTATTCCAGCTCCCAGAATCCTTTCTTGCCCGTTTGGCTTTCTACCTGTCTCCCCTCATGGCTCTGCCCAAGCCCCCTCCCGTGGTGCTGGAGTTGGTGGCACTTTGCAGAGTGCTGAGAGGAGCTGATGCCAGGTTGCAGCTTTCAGTGCTGAATTTGACTAAAGTTAAAGGCTGATTAGAGCTTCCAACTGCAAAACTCCATCTCAAGTGTCCTTCTAAGTTCTGTCTTCATGTTATTCCACCCATTGACTCATGGCTTAAGGTGTTATGCCACAGCAGAATGAGAATAGCTTAAATTCTGCGTATGTTCATCACACAGCAATGCAAACTACAGTGCCAAGGTGTAAGATGTGTAAGTGAACACCTGCATGAGAGCTGAGGAGATTTTTGGTTGGTTTTTTTGGTTTGTTTGTTTGTTTGTTTGTTTGTTTTGTGGACACCCTCATGGTTTCCCTCCTTTCCTTTTGTTCCTTTTCCATTTTCTTTATTTCTTCTCTTAATACTGTATCTGCAGTATCTGGGTTACAGCAAGAAAGCAACAATTAGGATGATGAACTATGGACTGAAAGAGCAGACAGGGCCATTTTGGAATCACTGCTCAGAACATTCTGAAGGGACAAAGGAACTCTGAAGTGACAGATCTTCATTTATCTTCATTGAAGAAGAGAGGGAAAGAAGGGAAAGGATGTGAAGGAGGGTGAAAATGCAGGAAGGAAAAGAATGAATGAATGAATGGACAAAAGAAAGATAATTTCTTCTGTTCACAGCTCTGAGAAACCACTCCATTCTCTATGAATTTTCCCTTCCAGATTTCCCATAGAAAATACTGAAACCTATGTGAGTATTTAGTGATGCTCACACACTTGGTCCCCTGAATCCACTGGGAGAGACTCATGGGAGCAAAAGTATCTGTGAGGTTGTGGATGGTTGTCCTCCACTGTGGCCAAATTCCCAGTGCATAGGACTGTGAAATAACACAGGACAGCTCTGCTGGAAATCTGAGTCCTGTACTGAAAACCACAAACAAACATTTTCTCAAATACTCCAAGCAATATCTGTGTAAATCCTCTCTCCCTTGTCTGGAAGATTATAGGGAAAACAATTGCAATTTTGTTGACTTAACTTCAACATTTGAAATCTATTAATAATGGGACATGGGGGAGGCTTCTGTTGGGGAACAAAAACTGCCATCTAATTCCACTGCAATTTAATGATCTATTGGCATCTTTGGTGGCTGCCATGCAGAAATGTTAATACTTGTCTGAAATGAATGGACATCACTGAACAAGAGGGGCGTTTTTAGGTCATTTATTTAGCAAGCGGCGTAGTGTGACCAATGAGTTTCAGCACTGAAATAGCACAAAAACCTTGCACAAGGCCCAGTGTTTCTCTCAGTTTCTGGATTAACAGTGGACAACTGATTCCTGATATCCTGACCCCAATCTGCAAACGGAGAGCGGTAGTGTTTGAGGCAAGGTGTGCCCTGAGATCACTGTATAGCTATATATGTGGGTGATGCTGCAACAGCTGTTTTTTGGATAAATGTACTCTCTTCTAGACAGCTTAATATCAACTTGTTTTGTTTAACGAATTAACAGCAATGTACTCATTTCGTGCTCCACTCCGCCTGTTTCAGTGACCCTGGTAATACAAGTGTCAGGAAGACACATTCAAGCATCTAACCGATTCTTCACTGCCTGCTCCTCCAGCTTCCCTCTAATCTCGGTTGAATAGTTTCATTACATGACATGTTAACGCACCAATGGAGATGGAAAGGCTGAGCGCTCTTCTAGGTATACACAATGTAAAATCATTAGCATTGCTTAAGAAGCTTCCCAAATGCTTTCTGTCAGCAGTTAGATCGCAATTACAGAATTAACTGGAACAGACCACATCTCCCTCTTGCAGACCCACTGCTTGACGATGAGGGGATACCATTTCAGTGGAAAAAAGGTATCACCTGTCAGATGAACAATAAGAACATGAATAACATATGGAAACCATTTGCTGGTTTCCACTATATGCTTTCACCAAGCACCCTGAACATTCAAGTACTGCTCAGACCACACTGGGGTCAACAAACATGCTACTGCTGCTTGTTTCACCTTTTCTGTGCAGACCATGTAGGTGAACAGACCCATAAGAAGAGCAAGACTTTCAGGCACTGATGTGGCAGTGGCAATAGTGTCCAGCAACAGTGCTGCCTGGAGGTCTTGGGGAGGCCTCACTCTGTGTTATGAGCTTCAGACTTTATCCCTTCCTTTCTCTGTGTGCCACCCATGGCCACTCAGTTGGCTCTCCCTCCCTAATGGGATGGAGCTGCTCTGGATATAGATATGCTAATCCCAGCCAGATGTTTCCCAGAGTGATTAAAACTTATAGACACAGCTCGCATACTGGGCCAAACACTTTCTAGGCTGTTACTGTCACCTCATCCCCATCTCCACAGAACAATCATAATCCTTCCTCAAGCCACAACACACATAAGTCAGTCTAATGGACACCTTCCTTTCCTGTCAACTTAACCCTTCCTTCTCCTCTACATGTCTGGATCTTTTGCACCACCTTTCTCCCTTTCCTTTATCACATCCTAAACCCTTGTTTTGCACTGTCACTGCCCTTCCTCATACCTCTGACTCCATCCCTCATCTCTTTCCCTTGCTGTTCTTCCAAAAGAAAACTTGCATGCTATTGGCCACTCCAGTTTGGTGCCATCTGTCCTGTCACCTCCTGCCTCAAGGACAGTTTTCTCACTGCCTATTTATTCAACTAACTCCTTAGAGAAATGGCAAGGAAATCCCAACATCCACCATCAAAATCTTATCTCAAGTGGCTCGTGAAGTGAGGCTCACACAAGACAGTTATAGCTGTGGGTCTCTTCCACTCTTATTACTCTGCATTACTCCTATTTTGACCTTGTAGTGTCACCTGGAGAGGTCCTGAGACACCTGGAGAGGTCTTGCAAATCAAAGAGACACTTCATATTTAGGCCAAATACAAGCCATCAGGAATTGTCACCCAGCCCACAGCCTTTTCCCAGTACCTCTTCTCTTGTGAATGACTGCAGTGATCAAGAATGAGTTGTTCAGGCCATCTACAGTAGGCAGCACGCTGCAGTTTGTTTGGTCTAGAGGCACTCCTCAGAAGGAAGATTGTGGGGAACAGGCAGCGTTGACTGCCCTGGTGATGGCCACCTCCTGTTGCCCCCCAGAATAGCAAGAACATCATGGACAGCACACATAACCACAAGGCCAAGGGGACCCAGCAAACCATGAAGTCTGCCAAGTCTGAGCATACTCTAAGCCTGCCAGATGTTCACCCAATGCTGTCCTGACAGATGTTTACCCAATGTGCTCATACAAAATGTGAGGCTGGGGTCTAGGCACCCTCCCCAGGCAGCACACAGTACAAACAGCCTGTGCTTGTGCAGTAAACTGGATGGCGATGTGGGGATTCACAGCAACAGGCTCTGCACGAGCAGGAGATCCAGTCAGGTAGAAGAGAAATGGTTTTGGCATCCAGCCCACCCTGACACCAGAATAACAGCATGACCCACCTGGATGGAAAATTCGGGCTCACAGCTTCATATTTGTCTAGGCAAGAGCTTGCTAAGTGTTTTTACACTCTCTTCTTATTGTAAAGCGCCATGCATGTCTCTATTTCTCTGTGAGTTAGGGGAATTGATTGAAAATATTCAATTCTAGTTTGTTCTATGAGGAAAAATATACCATTTCATATTTTAACGTTTTTATTCCTTCCTGCTCTCCTCCCCTCTCCCCCTCTCCTCCCCTCCTTTTTTTTTCTTTGAAAAAAAAGAAGAAAAAAAAAAAAAAGTCTATGAGTGGAAGAGCTTTCCAAAGAAACCAGAGGGATTTTTTTAACAACAAAAACCAAATTGGACAAAACTCCCTTTCAGAAGTTCTGTCCTTTTTTGGGTTTTGTTTGTCAAAGAACACCTACTTTTCTCTGTATGACACCAGCAATGTTGACACTGTGTGTCATGCTGCAGATGTTGCTTTGTGGCATCCAAAAGATCATTCATCAGCTGCATCTTCTCGGTAAATGCACCAAGGATCAGAAGAGCCCACCCTTCCTTCCCATCTGCACAGTGACACAGCATGGGACAGAACTTAGGCTGGGGGAGAGATGGGTGGGGGCAGAAAGGCATTGCTCAAGGAGGACAGTGCAGGCTGGGTAGCTATTTCTTCTGCCAGAATGTCGATCTCTTGTAAATATGAAACTGTGATCTTCTCAATACTCCAATTTTTATTCTTGCACTGGGAAAGAAAAAGAAGAAAAAAAAAAAGTAGATCAATTGCCGGTCCATAGAAATACAAACAGGGCAGCTGTGAAGGGTTTAAACAACTCAGGGCACCCTGTAGAACTAGCAGTTGGGTCCTGTCCAGGGAAAAGCAACAGGTGCCATGTTCATATTTCATTTCTTTCCATCATTGTCCCTTGTGTTATCATAGTGGCCTGGAGGTAGAAAGCAGTGCCAGAGGAAAGCCAGACCTTCTGGGCCAGCTCAGTCCTCACCTTGCTGGCTCAGCCACCACCTGGCCCACACTCCTCATACACCCAAAGGCATCTAAAACCTCTGTCCTCAGCAGGAGGCAAGTGCCAGCCCTGAGACTCCCAGAGCCACCTGGGACAAGCTCCTTCCTGGTCCTGTGGTTCCAGGACCATGGCTCAAAGTAACTACTGGGAGCTAGATTTTATTTCCTATCATGAGCATCCTACATGCTACTGCTGATGCACAGATAATCATTTTAAGTCAGTGAACCTCCTCAACTCACCTCAGGTGTCACCTTCTAATCAGCACAAGAAATTTCATCCTCTGTATATAAAAACTGTACAGCAACAGATTTGCCTGCCACATTCCTGCAGAGATAATTACATGTTGATGCCAGAAAATATGAAGCTGGAGGTTGGAAACATTCCTCTAAGCTTTCTCACCCTCAGCTTTTGAGTTCATGGAGAAGGAAAAGGGGAGTTCAGCAATGACTGGAGATATGAGGGAATTTGTGAGAACTGTTTTTTTCTGAGTAGGGAGGGGAGATTTCATTAATCTTTTTATCTGTCAGTGTACTGCTCTAACTTATGCACAGCCACGAATCCTACTCAGCATGTGATGTTATACTACATGACTGCCGATTGTTTTTTTGTAAAATATGTCATGGCTTATTGAGTTGCTGTACCAAATCATTCACTTCCTATTTTTTCTCCTTTTTTTTAACAAACACTGTCTGCTATATATTTTATAAAGTCTCTCCACATCTCATACAACACAGAGCAGCAGTGTAAATCCAAATCTGAGGAAATGAGGCAATTGGTGGAAAATCTAAAAATACATACAATGGCTAGAAAATGGACTGTTTTGCGCGTGTGCTTTGGGGGAGAGGTGGTTAATTAACAGAGCAAGATCATAGCAAACAGCCTTTGGCTGCACATCAGCCACGTGCCTTCTGCCTCTGGCCAAGATCTTTGTCCAGAATTGGCACTGCACAGCCTCCTTGCAGAAGACAGCAAATTGATATTTTTGGTCACAGCACAGGAACCAGGCACTGCTGTCCACAAATGAATGGGGATGTGCTGGCATGATCCCGTCCCTTATCTTCTGTTTTTCTTTCTTTCCTCTCCTACCTCATAATGATGTTCTTGATCTCTCGGTGGGCTTCAGCATTTCCCTTGCCAATTGGCTTCTCCATTGTTTTCCTCATGTTCCTTGTTTCACATGCATTAGAGAACTCAGCATTGTGCCCGGACCCCACCATTTCCACCTTCAGTTACTGCTGCTGCTCTCAGCTTCTGGGAGAGCTTCCTACCACTCCCTCTTTCCAGCACCACATAGCTGGGAATACCTTGTTTTCTCTTCCTTTCTTTTCCTCCTTCCTGCACAGCCCCACATCTCTGCCAGAGATGCTTTCCTTGATGTCTGCTTATTCTACCTAGCTGTAAATATAACCCTTTGCCTCACACATGGGAACTGAGGACATGGACATTGCATCTTTTTGGTGTACTGGTGTCACGAGGGCCAGAGATAAGCAAAGGTATTTACCAACAAGTGAGTTCTGATCTGTTCTGTATCAGACAGCAGGACTCCACCCACCTCATCCTCCTTTGTTATGGCCTGCCCATCATGCCCAACACTAGCAACCACATCCTTCTCTTCCCTTCACGTGTTTTCCCCACTGCTTCAGCTGGGAAGTTTTCTTTGCCTTTTCTTCAGCTTTTCTGACGTCAAGGCTCTGCCTTTTGTCCCACCCTCTTCTCTCATTCTATCTCTGGGTGGTTTCTTTTGCAAGAAGAATTCACATTCCTCATAATTCCTACATCTACTGGGCATGCCAGTCCCGTCTCCTAATGCCCACACTAAAATCATGTCCAGTCTTCCCTTTTGGATGTCAGTTCAACACCCATAGATCTAAATAAGACATTTCCTCTGTCCTCCACTCTGTCAAGCATACTGAGAAATCCCTTGCTTAATCACTGCAGACCACATTACTGGTTCAGCTTGCTGTGAGTGTAACATGTACCCAAGAGAAGTCACCTCTGACATAACCAGCTTATGGAGGACTTGGAGATTAATTTTGCATAATTTATCTTACAGAATATGATGCAATTGCCCAGTAAGAATCTTATTTGGTACCACATCTTCTCACATCTCTGTTGTTGCAACATCTACAGTTGTGACTTGACTAAAGCAATCCTGTCCTCATGCTTTTGAATGGCTACTGCTGCAAAGACACACATCCTGATCCCATCACCCCAAGCTTCACTATTGTTCATGTGATTGTTCTTCCCTTACTTCATTTGACTCTTTGGAAGGAGTTTTATCAAAGGAAAAGAAAAAGGAAGGGAGGAAGGGAGAGAGGGAGAGAGGGAGGGAGAAAAAAAGGAAAAGGAAAAGGAAAAGGAAAAGGAAAAGGAAAAGGAAAAG